>VYXC01013165.1:193988-264003 GCA_013397175.1 Platysteira castanea
GTGGGCTGAGCCTGGCACACAGTTGGATTCTGGGCTGCCAGGGCACAGGGCTGGGTCATGTCCAGCCTTTCCTCCCCCAGAATCCCCAAGTCCTTCTCTCTTCTCAATGTTTACCTCTCCTGCTCTGTGCTCCGTCCTGGATCGCCCTGACACAGGCGCAGCTCCTTGAGCTTGGACTTGCTGAACCCCGTTAAGTTCCTGTAGCCCCACTTCTGCAGCTTGTGCAGGTCCCCCTGGATGACATCCTGTCCTTCTGCTGTGTCAGCTGCTCTTTTTGTTCCTTTCTGCAGTGGGTGATGGAAGGTGGGAGGGGGAGGGTTCAGCTTAGCAGAGGATGAGCCTCTTCCAGCCCCGGCTGTGGGGTGAGGAGGGAGGGACCCCCTGAGCCCCACAGAGCCATGGTTCTCCCTGGCACTGCCCTGTCACCAATCCACAGATCTCTCCTTGGTCCCTGCTGCCTCCCCCACTGGCTTCTGTACTCCAGTTAAACACAGGCTTTATTTTATTTTATTAAGGACTTTCTCCCCCCAGTCTGTGGTGATGAAGAGCACGAATCCAGGGGTGAGCTCTGGGACAACGGATTATTAAAGCCTACAGTGCTTAACTGGTTTTTTAACATCTGGGGTTTTGCTCTTAAATCAAGTATTAAGTCCAAATCCAACCATGAAACTAGGTGATCTGGGAAATTTAGCTTTAGCATGTGTATAATACTATAGCTAATCAGAATTTCATATGCTATAATAATATGTGAAACAGTAGATGTTTAGAATAAGCCTCCTCTGCCAGAGACTCATTATATTCCGTGCTGGTAATTAATAATTTTGGATAGATTCACACATTATGAAGAAAAAATGGTTTTGTCTGAAGTGAAAATGATTGCACAGGTGCAATAACATTTTTTATATAAATGGGAATGCTTAGAGGTAAACAAGCCATGAGAAAACATGGGGAGCAGACAGAGTTCCAACCTCTCTGCATGTACGTGTCACCTCGAGGGAGTGTTACTAGGGAGGTGAGGGAACGCTTTTCCAGATGAAATTTGGGAGAGGAAACAAGGAAGGACAAATCTCCATGTGTGGTGAGGTCACGCAGGCTTTCTTTAAAGGATATTTTTAAAGTGATGGCTGTGTTTCCAAATCTCCCTCCCTGGCTGTAGCCTCTGTGCTGGAGTTTTTGAGGGTTCAGAGGGAGTTGGGACAAGAGAGAATGGTTTTAACCTGACAGAGGGCAGGGTTAGATTGGATATTAGGGGAAAATGCTTTACTGTGAGGGTGCTGAGGCCCTGGCACAGGGTGCCCAGAGAAGCTGTGGCTGCCCCAGCCCTGGGGCCAGGTTGGATGGGGCTTGGAGAAACTCGGGATAGTGGAAGGTGCCCATGGCAGAGAGGTGGGACTGGATGGGCTTTAACATCTCTTGCAACCCAAAATGTTCCATAATTCTGTGAATTTTGACCCCAAGTAATTGTTATTTCTACAGCTCTAATTCTCACAAAAACTCTTAAAAATACCAGCTGTAGGTTGAAAGCTGAGCTGGGTGCCCAGAGAGAGACTTTGACCTGGGAAGGCCACAGCTGGTCAGGGAGCAGCCGTGTCTTTCCATTGCTGTGGTCCAGGTGTGGAAGTCTCTGCTGAGGTTTTGGGGACTTTAAGATGAGTGGGGTTCAGTGTGGAAGAGGGGAGCAAGGGGATGCCTCGAGTGGATCCTGGATGTGTTCCTGATGGATGGTGCAGTGCTGCCACACTCACACCCTGGCTTCTACCTCGTTACAACCTGGCGTGCAGGACTGGAGATGCCTTTTTTGTTACAACAAACCCATTTCCACTGGAATCTGTATTTCTTAGAGAAATAATCATTTTCCTTTGCTGAAGCAGCAAGGCAGTGACACGTTGCAAAATGTCTCTTTCACGTTTCAGACGTACAGCAGTCAGAATGAGAACAACGAGGACTACGAGATCCCTCCCATAACGCCTCCCAACCTCCCCGACCCGTCCCTCCTGCACCTGGTGGACCACGAAGCTGGATACCACTCCCTGTGCCACAGCCTCCCTCCGAACAGCCTGATCCCAGCCTATCCCTACCAGAACATGGACCTGCCGGCCATCATGGTCTCCAACATGTTGAGTCAGGACGGGCACCTCCTCTCCAGCCAGCTCCCCACGGTCAGTGCCTTTCCCCTCTCCCTCCCTTCGCTCCGAGCCGCTCTGTGTCTCCCGTGAGGAGGCAGCTGAGCAGAGAAGGGTGTTGGTGATGAGCTCTTTGCCGTGAGGGTGGCGATGAGCTGGCGCTGCCCGCCGAGGCCGGGTGTGTTGGCAGAGAGCGCGGTCACCGTGCTCGTGGTGGGAGTTTCACGCTTTGTTTGGTGCCCTCCTGAGCCTCATGAACCTCTCGGGATCAGGGCAAGAGTCTTTTCCCCCCTTGGTGGGACATCCTCCCTGAACCAAGCAAAGCACAGGGGTTGGCCATCCCCCAGGCCAAGGTGACCAGCCCAAGCCCCCGTGCCCCGTGTCCTTCCTCTTCCTCCCCGTCACCCCTGTCCCACTGCCAGGGCGGCCCTGGTGGCACCTGCAGGAGGGGCACGGGTGCTCCCTGAGGGGAAAGCTGTCCTATTGATTGCAGGGGCAACAGGATCCCTCCTTGCACTCAGGAACTCAAATTGCCTCCTGGCTCACGCCTGGGAAGGGGATACCTTGCAAAGTTTCGAATGACTCATCCGCAGGGATAAACGGGGCTGGGATAATGAAGTAAAGTGAAGCTCTGGGCAGAAATTCCAGGGCTAATTAGACTTTATGATGCTTCTGCATCAGCAGCACCAAGGAAAGGTTGTGACTTGGTTTTGACAGTGATATTGAATTAATACTGCTGCTGTTTGATAGCATTTTCCTCTTCAGCAGCTTTAGCCCCGTGGTTGGTTTTCGACATTGTTTCTCTCTAAGATCATTGGTTTTGAACGACATTGATATCAAAAAGAGTTAATTTCAGTGAAAGAGCATGGCTGGGAGCCCGGCCCTGCCTAGCTGGGGAACGCTTGGTGTTGATTGCTTGAACAGATAAGGGTCTGAAAGGTAGCGATATTTAAATATTTAAATGGGATATTATCTCTTAGTCTAGGAAAATCCCAAGGCTCTCTGAAGTCCTGATGAGTCTCTGAGTTTCACTGCTAGTGTGTTTAAGAGAAATATCATGTTCTGCCCATCAATATTGAACAGAGGCGTATTTCTATGGAATTAAATATTACTTAGGGCTCTGTGTTGCCTTTTAGGTTCTTAGGTGATTAAAACATTCATTTCTGAGACAGAAAGAGTCAATTTCAGATGAAATATTTTTCCCTGGTTTAATTTAAAGCACAGCCCCTTTGCCTGACCCCTATTTTCATAACAGGATAATTCTATCCTGTGTTGATTGTCTCATTTTTGAGAGGTGATATTGCACTTATAAATCACTTTCTAAAATACCTGAAGAAAAAAAGAAGAGGGGGATTTATTAAGCAGCTTCTCTGCGTCTGAAATAATTTATTTTGGAGTAGTCCTTGGGAAATGTTCTCTTTCTTACTTTATGGTACTGTTTTACAGATGCAGCGTGGTGATGATAAATCAGGGCTGAGCCAGGGAAGATAAGAAGGGGACTTAGTGGGCTGTAAATGTAGAATAGAGAGATTAAGATTTGTTTGCCCCTTACCACGAAAATAAAAGAAGCCCAGTGAACCCTGAATTTCCCAGCTGAGAGTGAACTGAACCCGTTCATTTTTGGAAACCCTCGGAGCTGTGATACACCTGCAGAGGTCCTGGCAGAAAAGGGATCCAGGAGGGAGCTGCGTTGCAGTTTTAGGTCAGAATTAAATCCTGCCCTTTTTCCACTGAGAAGCAACACCTTCTGTCCCTTTTGGTGGGGAACTGAGTCTCCCTTTCCTCCAGCAGCAGCCCACGATGTCAGCGTTGGTCCCAGAGCACTCCTACAGCTCCTGTTAGTGCTGAGGGGAGCAGCACGGGCACGTGAGGGCACAGGAAAATCCTGGAGAATTTTCACATTTTAATCTCACATGGTTAATGCCTAACAGCACCTTCCAGTGCCTAAAGGGGCTCCAGGAGAGCAGGAGAGGGACTGGGAACAAGGGATGGAGGGACAGGACACAGGGAATGGCTTCCCACTGCCAGAGGGCAGGGTTAGATGGGATACTGGGAAGGAATTCCTCCCTGTGAGGGTGGGCAGGCCCTGGCACAGGGTGCCCAGAGAAGCTGTGGCTGCCCCCGGATCCCTGGCAGTGCCCAAGGCCAGGCTGGACAGGGCTTGGAGCAACCTGGAATAATGAAAGGTGTCCCTCCCATGGCAGGGGGTTGGAAATAGATGATCTTTAAGGTCCCTTCCAACCCAAACCATTCTGGAGCTTGTTTGCCAACACTTGCAGAAAGAGAGGGATTATTTCACCCAGGCAGTGATGGGAGGCCAGTCTGGGAGCGAGCCTGGCCTGCACAGAGCACGGAGGAGGTGGCTCAGCCTGCAGAGGTTTGGGTTTGTTCCAGGAGCAGCGTTGCTCATGCAAATGCTGGAGCTGGAGCCTCTCTCCTGCTGCTGCTCTTTGCTGCAGCTCACGCAGGTTTTTGCACACACAGCTATTTCCTGCCTTGGTTGCCATGTCTGTTGGTTTGAATACAATGACAAACAGCAAGCAATTCATGGTAAAATATTTAGACATTGGTCAGACTTTCGCTCTAAAAATGTAACTTGAGCCTTAGGGATTTTTTGAGCCACAAAAGAANTGTCCTATTGATTGCAGGGGCAACAGGATCCCTCCTTGCACTCAGGAACTCAAATTGCCTCCTGGCTCACGCCTGGGAAGGGGATACCTTGCAAAGTTTCGAATGACTCATCCGCAGGGATAAACGGGGCTGGGATAATGAAGTAAAGTGAAGCTCTGGGCAGAAATTCCAGGGCTAATTAGACTTTATGATGCTTCTGCATCAGCAGCACCAAGGAAAGGTTGTGACTTGGTTTTGACAGTGATATTGAATTAATACTGTTGCTGTTTGATAGCATTTTCCTCTTCAGCAGCTTTAGCCCCGTGGTTGGTTTTCGACATTGTTTCTCTCTAAGATCATTGGTTTTGAACGACATTGATATCAAAAAGAGTTAATTTCAGTGAAAGAGCATGGCTGGGAGCCTGGCCCTGCCTAGCTGGGGAACGCTTGGTGTTGATTGCTTGAATAGATAAGGGTCTGAAAGGTAGCGATATTTAAATATTTAAATGGGATATTATCTCTTAGTCTAGGAAAATCCCAAGGCTCTCTGAAGTCCTGATGAGTCTCTGAGTTTCACTGCTAGTGTGTTTAAGAGAAATATCATGTTCTGCCCATCAATATTGAACAGAGGCGTATTTCTATGGAATTAAATATTACTTAGGGCTCTGTGTTGCCTTTTAGGTTCTTAGGTGATTAAAACATTCATTTCTGAGACAGAAAGAGTCAATTTCAGATGAAATATTTTTCCCTGGTTTAATTTAAAGCACAGCCCCTTTGCCTGACCCCTATTTTCATAACAGGATAATTCTATCCTGTGTTGATTGTCTCATTTTTGAGAGGTGATATTGCACTTATAAATCACTTTCTAAAATACCTGAAGAAAAAAAGAAGAGGGGGATTTATTAAGCAGCTTCTCTGCGTCTGAAATAATTTATTTTGGAGTAGTCCTTGGGAAATGTTCTCTTTCTTACTTTATGGTACTGTTTTACAGATGCAGCGTGGTGATGATAAATCAGGGCTGAGCCAGGGAAGATAAGAAGGGGACTTAGTGGGCTGTAAATGTAGAATAGAGAGATTAAGATTTGTTTGCCCCTTACCACGAAAGTAAAAGAAGCCCAGTGAACCCTGAATTTCCCAGCTGAGAGTGAACTGAACCCGTTCATTTTTGGAAACCCTCGGAGCTGTGATACACCTGCAGAGGTCCTGGCAGAAAAGGGATCCAGGAGGGAGCTGCGTTGCAGTTTTAGGTCAGAATTAAATCCTGCCCTTTTTCCACTGAGAAGCAACACCTTCTGTCCCTTTTGGTGGGGAACTGAGTCTCCCTTTCCTCCAGCAGCAGCCCACGATGTCAGCGTTGGTCCCAGAGCACTCCTACAGCTCCTGTTAGTGCTGAGGGGAGCAGCACGGGCACGTGAGGGCACAGGAAAATCCTGGAGAGAAAGCACATTTTAAACTCACATGGTTAATGCCTAACAGCACCTTCCAGTGCCTAAAGGGGCTCCAGGAGAGCAGGAGAGGGACTGGGAACAAGGGATGGAGGGACAGGACACAGGGAATGGCTTCCCACTGCCAGAGGGCAGGGATGGATGGGATATTGGGGAGAAATTGTTCCCTGTGAGGGTGGGCAGGCCCTGGCCCAGGGTGCCCAGAGAAGCTGTGGCTGTCCCTGGATCCCTGGCAGTGCCCAAGGCCAGGCTGGACAGGGCTTGGAGCAACCTGGAATAATGAAAGGTGTCCCTCCCATGGCAGGGGGTTGGAAATAGATGATCTTTAAGGTCCCTTCCAACCCAAACCATTCTGGAGCTTGTTTGCCAACACTTGCAGAAAGAGAGGGATTATTTCACCCAGGCAGTGATGGGAGGCCAGTCTGGGAGCGAGCCTGGCCTGCACAGAGCACGGAGGAGGTGGCTCAGCCTGCAGAGGTTTGGGTTTGTTCCAGGAGCAGCGTTGCTCATGCAAATGCTGGAGCTGGAGCCTCTCTCCTGCTGCTGCTCTTTGCTGCAGCTCACGCAGGTTTTTGCACACACAGCTATTTCCTGCCTTGGTTGCCATGTCTGTTGGTTTGAATACAATGACAAACAGCAAGCAATTCATGGTAAAATGTTTAGACATTGGTCAGACTTTCGCTCTAAAAATGTAACTTGAGCCTTAGGGATTTTTTGAGCCACAAAAGAAGAAAAAAAAGAACAAATCTCTAACTGCTGATATGGCATGAGCCAGGACTCACTGGGAATCATAGGACTGGTATTTTTTCTTGGGAGCTCAGAAGTGAATTAAGAAAGTCCAGGTGCAGGTTGCTGTCTCCTGCGTGCGTCTCCTGTCCTGCGATGTCCTGACATCACCCTCAGACCTCATCAAACCCCCCAGCACCTCCAAGGGCTGGCCTGCTGCTCCCATCGNAAATGTTTAGACATTGGTCAGACTTTCGCTCTAAAAATGTAACTTGAGCCTTAGGGATTTTTTGAGCCACAAAAGAAGAAAAAAAAGAACAAATCTCTAACTGCTGATATGGCATGAGCCAGGACTCACTGGGAATCATAGGACTGGTATTTTTTCTTGGGAGCTCAGAAGTGAATTAAGAAAGTCCAGGTGCAGGTTGCTGTCTCCTGCGTGCGTCTCCTGTCCTGCGATGTCCTGACATCACCCTCAGACCTCATCAAACCCCCCAGCACCTCCAAGGGCTGGCCTGCTGCTCCCATCGTGCAGGTGACCAACTCGGAGGGAGTTTATTCAGCACAGAGATGCCCATGGCAGGACAGGAGCTGGGGAGTGATGGTGGATTCGCTGTGTGCCAGCCCCTGCTCCTGGCTCCAGCCCACCCATGGGCTGCCAGAGGGAGACCCTCATCTGAGCAAAGCAGCTGTGCCCTGATGGGCAAACCCCAAATCCAGCATCACTTTTGTTTCTTCATCCCTTCAGCATCACCCAGAGCACCCTCCACACCACCACTGCACACTCACATCTCCCATGGACCAGCTTCACATTTCCATGTCACGGCTCTTCACTGCTGTTTCTGTCACTTTATTTCCCTTTTTTTTCCCCCCCAACCATGAGTTTTCAGAAGTTCAGGGAGTTTTCAATCCCTGAATGAGGTGCAGGGAGCTGCAGAGCAGGGAAGCAGGGAGGGATGGACAAGAGTAGGCAAAGAGAGGGCACAGGATGTGATGTGTGAGGAACTGCTGGGAGGGGGTGAGGGAGGGCTGGGGAGGAGGCAGGGCTGGCACATTTGAGGAAGGTATTTTTATTTTTTGTGTTGATGGCAAGAAACAAACAGACAATTCTTACTGCAATGGATGATTATTTTTTTTCTCTACTGATCATCCTTTTCCCATGAGAAAAAGGGAAGGGAAGGGAAAGAGGAGGAATGGCAGGAGGGAAAGAAAATAGGAGAGATGTGACTGTCACTGAGAAATGGGAGTAATTAGGGAAAAGTAATCAAAGTGAGAAAAAACCATGTTTTCCTTGGGAAGAGAATAACTTTGCTCATTGTGAACATCCCAGAAGCGTTACAGCGTGGACAAGCAGCAGCTGAGCCCTCCAGGGATGCACAGGGAGTCCTGGGCTGGGATCACAGTGGGGCTGGGATCTGGGGATGTGGGAAGGCAGGGGAGGAGGCAGAGCTCTGCTGTGGATCAGTGGTGAGGTGGGTGCTGCTGGGTTAAGGAGCTGCTGGGAGTAAATGAGATCTCAGAGTGGATTTGGCAGAACAATTTTTTTGACAGAAACAAAGGGCGATCAAGGTCAGAGCCCGGGAATCTCCAACGCAGCACAAACATATTTCTGTAAGCCTTGGACAGCAGCCAGGAGGGCTGGGGGTGCCTCTGCTCCTCAGGTGGGCAGTGCTGGGGTGGGGGGAGCCAGGAGCCCCTGGCTGGGGGGACAGCACTGCCCAGAGCCCTCCAGCACTGCTCCAGGACCCCAAAACTGTGCTCGCCCAGGCCTGGTCACAGGATGCAGCTACACACTCCAAAAAAGCAGCCCCCCTGCTCCCTCCTGCTCTGCCGTGGCCAGTGTGGGCACAGCCATGCATTCCTGCACGTGGGAGCATCATTCTGGGCAGGGGGCTGCTCTCGTGAGCCAGCAGGAGCTTTGCAGGTGCACAGAGCTGGTTGGAGAGGCTGAGACCTCTCCCTGTGTCTGCATCTTCCCATTGCTTCTCATGATGAGAGGTCTTTGTGTCCCCTCTGAAGGCTCTAACATTTCCCTCAGCCCACTGGGATGACTTTTTTCTGCTCACAGCAAGCTGGTGCAAGGGCAGAAAGGCTTCAGCCACAGCCTGGAGAGTTTCGTTTCAGCTTGTTGAGTGGAATGAAATGATTTGAAAAATATTTAAAATCCTCCGAGGCAAAAAGAATATCCATGGTGTAAAATGTCACACTTCCAGTGAGCTGTGGAACCTGTTTGGGTAGAGGTGAGAGAGTAAAATGGTGAATGGGGGTGAATTGTAGAAGCAAGGTGAGTGCCACCCTGAAATTCCTGAAGTTTTCAGCTGACTTTGAAGAGCACAGCTGGGCTTTGGTGTGGAACAGGGAGGAGAGCAGTGAAACAAACCCAGCAGCAGCCCAGCTGTCTCTGTCCCACATGAGAAAGGGAAAAGTTGTTGGGGAGGGTGATAGTTTTGGCAGAAAGATCTCTGAAGGTAGAAACTGAGAAAGAAATAGAAATGAAAGCAAGTTTTGATATAGAATAAAAGAGGCTCTGCTGAGCTAAGTGGTCACAGAGTAAGCTAACAAGGTGAAGGTTATGTTGAGTTGATAAGAGGTTTTGTGACTAGAACAAAGGATCTTTTTGACTACAAACAGAAAGCGTGTTTCCTACCAAGTAAATAAATTTCAAGAAGAGCATAAATAAATAAAGAACATGTTTTTACCAAATTGAAAGATACCACAGGTAAACAAGATGTGGTATAGCAAACAGAACAAAAATCTAGGATTTTACCACTTCAAGAAAACTGAAAATTAACTTCAAGCCTAATTTGTAACTTACCTCTGTGACTAGATAATAATGACTATTGTATGGTAATTATAGTAATTATGAGCAAATGTATAGGTATTGTGTGTAGTGCTGAATTGGTTATCATGTATTGAGATACTCAGCAATAAGAAAAGTATATAATGTCTTGTAATTGGAACAGAAATCGACTTCAGGCCTCAAGCTTGATGCTTCAGGCTCCAAGCCCCTGGCTGTGGCTGGCAGCTGGAGGCTTGCTCTCTGTACCCACGACCCACCATGCAATAAACAACAATTTTGGAGAGCAGCCTGGAGTCCCTCATCTCTCATTCCAGGCTCTTGTAAAAAGTCACCTTTCCCAGAGCTGGACGTGCACTCCTGGGGTGCTGAGGGCTCCAGGGACGAGCTTCCCCCCGAGGGAGGCTGTCCTGCAGGCAAGGCTGCCAGGCCAGAACCCAGATTGCTCCAAACCCCATCCAGCCTGGCCCGGGACACTTCCAGGGATTGCTGCTCTGGGCAACCTGTGGCAGGTTGACTTGTCCTCGTTGTAAAAAACTTGTTATGTTAATTAAATATTGTCACGAAAGCCACGTGAGCTGTGCCAGTCTCTCCTGCTGCTGGAAATCCACGATCCCAGCAGGCAGAACAGTTTACTTGCTGTGGGCAAAGACTTCCAATGCAGCAATATTTCAATAATTTTGAATCCCTGCCTGTTAAAATAAGTTATGTAAAATAATCCATATCCCAGTGCAGTGTGCAGGCAGCATTGCCCTTCAAAGCAAGTTCATGCTCTTCAGAAGAGCCTTTATAAATAAATAAACCAACAGGAGCATTGGTTGGGTCACCAGCAGCAAAAACTTCCCCGAGCTCCCCTTGTTTCAGTCCTGGATGAGTTTTCCCTGGCAATTTTGTGTTGTGAGCTTTAAGGTTTTGACTAATTCGGCTCTCTGCTTATTAATGGTTCAGTATTTAAAAACTTAACTCCCAAACATGAAGTGGAAAATAGTAATAACACTACCCTACATGAAGGGTTCTTTGTATTAAGCAGAGCCCTGTTTGCAATTCCCTGCTAGTGTTTTTCTCAGAGGCAATAAATGAAAGAAATATGTCTTTTTAAATTTTATAAAACTCAGAAAAATGGTTTTAAACAGCTTTTCTTCACCTCCTATAATTATTTATTTTCAAACAGTCCTTCAGGGTAATGTTCCGTTTTCTTATTTCACACTCCTTTTTCTCATAAATGAACCATCACTTCAATAAATCATTATGAAAACAGAGACTAACACAAACCCTGAAAGGTTGAAAGATTTATGTAACACATTTATGTTTTCCATTTTCTCATTCTGGTACTCCACTGCTAAAGCTAAGCTAATAAAAGCTGCTATTAATATTTCTTGTTGCCTGGCAACCACAGAGAGGGAGTAATAGCTTTAGCTAGAAAAATAGATGACCGATAAGGAAAAATTCAATTCTTTTATTATCTCAAGGGAAAATGGGCTTTTACTGGAACATTATGATGTACGAGTGTGAAGTTGAATACAGAGGATATTTTTTCAGTTGTTTTTCTATTTTTAATGAACATTATTTTACCTTCACAAACTCGTCTAAGGCATTTGCCCCACCTACTTGTGAGCTTAATTTAGCAACACCCACACGCGCTTCTGGCTTTAAGTATCTGCTGGCATTTTCCCTTGGAAGCCCCTTCCCTCTGTGCCTCCCTCCGAGCTGGAGGGCTCGCTCATAAAATTTCGCTCCAGGTCGGAACCTGGGAGACAAGATTCCCAACCAAAGAGTAAATTGTTCTTGTGTGCGTTGAGAACTTGCTTTCTCGGAGGAAGGGGCTCATGTGGAGAGGTGTTTTCTGAAGTTGTAGGGGTCGTGGCTGGGCTGTGTGTGCTCAGGGAGAGCAGGAGCGACTGCTGGTGCTGGAGGTACGAGTGCGGAGCTGCTGTGGGCAGAGGTGAGGATGGATCCCTCTGGGAACGCCAAGGCTGGGGATGAGCAGACCAAAAACAGCCCTGGGAGAAGGACTTGGGGGTGCTGGTGATGATGAGAGCTGGACATGCCCCGGCCGCGTGTGCCCAGAAACCCCCCAGCCCCGGGCTGGTCCCACAGCGTGGGCAGAGGGTGAGGGGGGGACTCTGCCCCTCTGCCCCTGTGCTCAGGTGAGACCCCACCTGCAGAGCTGCCCCAGCCCTGGGGCCAGCACAGGAGGGACCTGGAGCTGCAGGAGAGCCCAGGGGAGGCCATGGGGATGCTCCAAGGCTGGAGCCCCTCTGCTCTGGAGCCAGGCTGGGAGAGCTGGGGGTGCTCACCTGGAGGAGAGAAGGCTCTGGAGAGACCTCAGAGCCCCTTCCAGGGCCTAAAGGGGGCCTGTAAGAAAGATGAGAGATTTTATCAGGGCTTGTAGAAGTAGGACAAGTAGGAATGGTTTCAAATTAACAGAGAGTTGGTTAAATTAGATATAAGGAATAAGTATTTTACAATGAGGGTGGAAGAACCCTGGCACAGGTTGCCCAGAGAAGCTGTGGCTGCCCCTGGATCCCTGGCAGTGCGCAAGGCCAGGCTGGATGGGGCTTGGAGCAACTTGGGATGGTGGAAGGTGTCCCTGCCCATGGCAGGGGGGTTGGACTAGATGGCCTTTAAAGGTCCATTCCAACCCAAACAATTCTGCAATTCTATGGATACAGGTCCTCTTCTGTGGGGAAGGTCCTCCCTGAGTTTCCCAGTCATCCTGGACACCAGCAGAAGCTCCCCATGGAGCAGCAGCCACTCTTTTCACATGGCTGAGGCAGCTTCTGAGCAGTCTCTTGCCAAGCACTGCTGTGAGAGAATTGGGGTGATGTGGGTCAGAGAACAGCAAAGCTCCTGAGGACTGGGCTGTGCATGAGAGGAGTGAACCTGAGGACCCAGTATGGCTCACCCATGGGTATCCCGTTTCTGAGATGTGAGTAACCAGGGTGTCATGATACACTTTTCACACAGGGGAACTGTTGTGACAGCTGAGAAGCAAAGCAGATGTGGGCTTTGCTTGGTAATGAAAGAATTTCTCCCTGAACAAGGGAAAGGAAGGAGACAAGGTGTCACTTGGTCTGCCAGTCCTGGGAGAGGGTGACTGTCACCTGCCAGGGTGGGACTCTCACATGGGAATCTGCCTTTTTTTCCTGAAAACCTGTCACAGCCACCTCCCTGCAGGAGAGCTGTTCCTCAGCAGGAGATCCCTTCTAACCCAAACCATTCTGGGAGTTTGTGTCCCAGAGCGAGGGGATGCAGGAGAGCATTCAGAAGTGCTCTTACCCACAGCACCACATCGTACCGGGCTGGAAGGGCACACACAGTGACCCAGTGTGTGTCTGTGTGTGTGTGTGTGTCAGTCTGGCTGCAGAACTGTCTCTGCCTCTTTTGGTTTTAGGCTGCAAACTGGGTCCTCATCTCCCACTTCTCATCTCTTGGCCAGAAACCAGCAGGTCCCATCCCAAGGTGCACCTGCTGCTCTCAATGAACCAGCATCTCCTCTTCACTGCTTGTGTTCCCCCTTTTACCGATTCCACGGAAATTCATCCTCCTAAGCGTTCCTTTCCTCTCCCTGAGCTGGTCACTCTCTCTCTGACAAACCAGTGCCTTGGGGACAGTCCCAGCAGTGGAAGTCTCCTCATCAGCCGTGCAATCCTCGGGAAGGGCGCAGGCAGGTCCCGGAGCAGACACCGAGTGAGAGGGTCCCCCTTGTTTGTGTGTGCCCGCCCCAGCTGCCATTCAGCGCCGGTGACACAACTGGCTTTGCTTTTCCAGCACTTCCAGGTAGCACCACCTGCACTTAAGCCCGCGCTTAAGCAAACTCGTGCGGAGCTCTCACCAGCGCGGCTTGCGTGAGGCCGCGGAGGAGGAGGAGCTCGCCGCTGTGTGTACCAGCGGTGTAATTAAAATATCAATTACGCCGTGCTGACAGCGTGCCAAATCACCACCTCTCGTGTGCAGGCTGAACTTAATCACCCCGAAGCCTCCTCACCAGACCTGGCGTGGTCGCGGTGCCAAGCACAACACGAGCCCGGCGCTCGCTAAAGCACGGCTGAGATATTACTTTGTGTAATGGTGCCGCGCTCCAGAGCTGGTATCATGTTCTGGAAATTATCTTTTAATGTACAATTTGTATTGCTGAGAAATGTCACTCACTTTGCAGAACGTCTCGCCGGCATAAAACCCGAGATTTATTCCTGTCATTTTTTTGTCTCCTCTGCCATGTTGATAATAAGAAGTCTACTTTATGTGTGTAATGCCTGTGTCAGTTTTGAAATTTGGGGTTTCATAAAAGACAGTGGTATAAATAAAACATGATATAAATTAAAAATATAGTGGAAAATAAAATCTCTGAATTACGGGAGCAGATGAGATGAACGCAGCATGAAGGAGGTTTTCAGAACAATATCAAATAACTCCAGTAAATATGTTCAAGGAATGGGATGGATCTTTTTTAAGACCTGATACTGATCTCAAATGTGTTTGTCTCCAGTGTAGAGACATGCAGGTGGATGCCTGTTCTTAGCCCAGCTTTAACCCTTTAGATTTAGGTTGTGTCCATCTTTGGGGTGAAATTTTTTTCTGCTCAGCAAAAAATCCCACTTCAGCAATTTTCCTGGGGTGAGGTTAAAAATCCACTTTTCCTGCATCAAAAAATCCTGCAAATGAGAACATGCGTTGCAAAATGACCTAGAGATTTGGAAGAGAGTTTCTTTGGATTCTGGGATGTGTCTGTAGGGAAGGAGTGCCCCAGCATGGGCAATTCCCCATTTCCTGGTGGAGGATTTGTCACCTCAGCCCCAGGAGCTGGGGTTGGTGCCTGGATGGGTTTTCCTCAGCTTCTGGGGCTCTGCTGCACCCTGGGATCACCTCTGCCATCTTCTTCCTCCCTACCATAATTTTTAAAAACACAGGAAATTATGTCCAAAGTTGGCATGAGGAAAGATAAAAAAATTGAACAGATATATAATGGTTAGAAAGTGTTGGGATTACCCTTGTCCATGCTGACTGATCTGGGGCATTGTGAAATGTCTTGCCTTTAACTGCAGCATGAGATAAATGATGCCAGATCATCTCTGCTTAAAGATTGGTTGTCTTTGGTGCAACAGTTTTGGGTGTGACTGAACCTCAGGGATCCCAATCCCTGTAGGAGCAGTAGGTAAAGTTAAGACTGACATATTTCCAGGGTGTCTCTGCTATCCAAAAACTGGGTTTATTCAGCAGCCAGGGCTGTGTGTGTGTGCCAGCACTGCAAAAGGTTCATGTGAGAGCTGCAGGCAGGATCTTCCTCCTTCCTTGAGGTGTTGGACAGGGCTCGCAGCAACCTGGTCTGGTGGAAGGTGTCCCTGCCCATGGCAGGAGAGTGGAACTAGATGAGCTTTAAGGTCCCTTCCAACTCAAACCGTTCTGTGATTCCTTTGCTTCTTGCTGAATGTACTCAGCCCTCTCTCAGCTGATTAACCAGAAGCTGCTTCACCCTCCCTAAAATGCTGCTTTTGTGCCTTATTTAGTGCATGTGACCCAATGGTGCAGGTCATACAAGGACTTGTTTTTGTTTGGGTCGCACACAGGAAAACAGAGGCATTTCCAGGCAGGAATAATCCCCAAGGCACGTGTCTCTGCACCTTCTCCTGCATCCCATTCCTGCTCCCTGACTGTGCCAACAAAGCTGAGCTTTCATTGCCACCTCTGGACTGACAGCAAGGGCCTAAGTGAGGAAAGGAAGGTAATTTTGCCAAAGAGAGCTCCCTGCATCCTCCTGGAGCTCGCACCATATGCCCACCTCATTTGCTGTCTGTTCTGCCCCGGGCTTCTCCCCTCTTTTCTCATTTCCACGGGAATAACGAGATCTGATGGCTGTAGGCCTGTGCCAGTGCAAAGAGCCTTCAAAAGACAAGTGAAGGGTTTTAATTTTCATCATAACCTCTGCCACACCATCAAGGGTTCCCGTTCCCACGTGTGTTCACACCCCACATCATAATGTGATATAAAGCCCCCTTTGAAGTGCTCCAGGCAGCTGTAAAGAGAACCATTTTTGGCCACTTTTTAACCAACATCACCTCTGATACAAGAAAAACCAAAGAAGCGTGGTCTGGCAACGCTTTGCCATCCATCTTATGCATTTTGATCAGTGTTGCAGCCCATCTTTAATTGCCCTTATTCCTTAGTTCAATCACATTTATCTCGCAGCCGTCTCTGGCCTCCCCTTTGCGTGTTACCAGGGTGCATCAGCCTGCTCCGACAGTCACCCACTGCCCCGGACAAGGAGGGGCTGTGGAACTTTGAGGTTCATTCCCAGTCACACTCGTGCTCTGCTTTCCACTGCTTTTCCAGAAGTTTCAGCCCCAAATGGCCTTGCAGGACGGGTGTCGGTGCCATTCCCGTCCCGCCCGGGGCAGGAGAGCACAACAGGATGGAAATTTCCACGGCTTTTGTTTCAGCAGCAGAAGTTATGATGACTGTTCGCTGCTGTAGGTGTGCGCACGTAGAGTGAGTCTTTTTGTATCGTTTAAATGGGAGCCGTTTTTAGAGGCAAATAACAGAAAGTGCTTACAATAAAAATAATGGGCTGTAACAGGCTTTGTTATGCAATGAGGAGATCAAAGAGCCACATCAGCCACTCGGCTGAGCGCTGGAGTGACAGGAGGAATGGGCCCTAATTGGTGGGTAAGATTTCCTCAGCTGGTAAATAGAAATGGTAATCCCAGCCCTTTCAGAGGAGTTTTCCCCTGCCAGTGGCCTCGGCAGGGTTTGCAGTGAGTGTGAGTGATGGTGCAGAGCAAGGGAGAACACAAACAGCAACCCCGAGGCAGATTTGCCTTTCTTCAACCAACACTCCCAAATCTCTACCTCCGTTTTGGGTGTGAATCTGGGAAGGTCCAGCTGCCAAATTCAGACCCCATCCCAGAAGGCTGAAAGCTCTGAATGGGAGAAGCACACCCTGGAAAAAGCTCCGGCAGCCCCTGCTTCTGAGTGGTACAGGCTGAACCACTTCACATCCCCTTAGCCCCGAGAAATCAAAGTTACCATTTAAATGAAGAGTGCTACTTGAGTCCTGGCTCCGTGAAGAGGTGTGGGATGCAATGTCAAGAGAAATTATAATGATTGCTACAGATGCAGCTTGTCGCAGAGAGAGAAAAATGTTTCTGCATCTGATGCATGGCAGCGAGCCAGCTGGTAATGTTACATGTCCGAGCGTTTCACTCGGGCTCTGCTGGCTGGAGAGCACTCCTTAATGCTCTGCCTGGCTGTTCCATTTGTCTCCCAGCGCTGCAGAATCCCATTAGGAAGCCCTGGTTTCCACCACGGAGATTGCTGGGTCTCTGCCGAGGGAGCCGCGTGTCGCTGCAATCCCTCAATACCCCCGGGAATCGCCACCTCTGCTGCCGTGGGCATTCCTCACCAGGGATCGAGGTGTCCTGGCACCTGCAGCAGGCAGCTGTGGGATGGATACCAGGCTGCTCTTGGAGGGAGTGGGGATCTGCTCCCTTTCCCAGGGCTGACCCCGATGTCTTTTTGTCCGGAGCCTGGGTATCAATTTGGAGCTAGAAGAGTCCAGAGGTGGGTATGCAGTGGCCAGCATGGGCAGTCCCGTCCCACCAGGGCTGTGCTGGACATGGTTGCCCCCCATGGATACCTGGTCCCTGTGGAAATGGGCAGCAGGGCAAGGGGAGCTGATGGAAGTGGAAGTGGCAAACTGGGAGCAACATTCCTTCTCCCTGTGCTCCTCCTGAGGCAGAGGTGGATGAAATCAGGGCAATTTGAGGTGTTGCCACAAAAAAAAAGGTACTAGCAAAGTGTCAGGGAGTGGGACATTTTTTGTAGAGGAGAAGCGGTTTTTGCCAATCTCTTCCATTCTTGATGTTATTTTGCAAACACTAGAAAAAGCAGTGATTAAAGACTCGTGCACCTCGTGATTTGTGGGGGTTTCTTAAGGTTCTGTCATTACCCTGGACGCTCTGTTGTTTATGCTTTTGTATTAATGATGCTGAATGTAGGCAGCGAGAGATAAAACTGTAGGGTGACACAAAGAAATTGGACATATTTGGGACAGGAGAGAGGAAATTCACAGAGATGTAAGCATAGGAGGGAAATGGACTGCAAGATTGCAAAGGCAGTTTGTTCAGCGTTGATAAATGTGGAATTAATGCATGTTGAGGAGAAAAATATTCACTGTTCATAAAGCTTGCAGTGCTCTGGACTGACTGCCAGAAAGCCCCTCAAAAAACCTTGTGCAGGGATAAGGGGTTAGAGGACAGGATAAACTCATGGAGGGGGTGGTTTGGAGAGTTTTGCACTCTGTTCTGTGCTGGTCATCCTGTCTCAGGCAAGAGGGAGGAAAAAAAGAGGCTCAAAGAATAGAAACAGAAATTATTATGGGTGTGAAAAGATCCTCTGTGATGGGAGATGCTCAGTTTAAGATGGAGGCAAATAAAATAATTGAAAGTATAAAAGTGCATGGAATACAAGTGAGAGCAGCTACCTCAGGAAACTTTGTGGGAATTGAGATTTGGAATTTCAGAGCAATAAAAGGGAATACTTTTGTCCACACAAGTCAGGATAAGCTCTGTGACTTGCTGAGAGTCAGGGTGAAAATGAAAATGCCACGAAGATTTTTTTTAAATGCTTATGGATCTACCAAAACCATGGGGAGTTGCTGTAGTAGATGTTAAAATGTGTGTGGGTGGAGAGGTGGAGGTAGTTGTTACATGCAGTAAATTCAAAGGTGATTTCTGGCTGGAATTAACCTGAAGCTGGGAGCACCGGGTCCCATCTCACCTGTATCGTGTCTCATTCCAGAAGAGGAGTGCTGGGATGGGACCATCTCTGCTCTGGGCTCCCGGGAGCAGTTTACATGTACCAATTTTGCCACAGAACGTTGTTAAAAATCAGTGACTGACTGACTCTGACTCCACTGTTACATCGAAATGCAAGCAATGTCTCATTTCCCTCTGCATCCAAACCCTGGATCCCCTCTCCTTGACAGGGTAGGGATGGAGATTTGGGCACATTCCCAAATTAAACCTCACAGTATGAATGCTCCTTATTACTCAAAACATTTTAAATTCGTCTCATCAACATCACCTTCTCATCATAAAGAGAAGGTGTGTCCCTGTACCTTTTTCCCAATTCCTACTGCTGCCAACCCCTTGGGACAGACCAGCCTTGGCAAACCCCCTCTTTGAAGGTGCACTTTCCACATGAGCCTGGTTTGCCCATGCAGGACTGGTCTCTGGAAGAGCCCAGCTCCAGTTGTTAGCACAGGTTTTGTGCTCTTGGTGCAAAACATCCATCTGCCACTGCCAACCCACCTGCTCCAGCACAGAAGGTTTCTTCTGTGAAGGTTTCTTTCTGCCCAGTGCTGGAGACAATCCCGCACACAGCTCCAAGTTTCACGCTGGTTGGGCTTTTTCGTGGCACGTTTCCACTTCTAAATCAGTTCTCTGCGTCTGTCCTAGAGACTCGGATTATTTCAGCCTGTGTTTTTTAGCAACTGTCTACAGACTGTTGGCCATCTGGTTGGCATTAATCTGGGGGAGGAGGAGGCACGTCTACCTGCAGGAAAATCACTTCCCTTGCAAAACGAGTCCTGTCAACTTTCACGTTCCTGTTGAGCTGCACTGAGAACACACGGTTCTGGTGAGAGAAGAAAATGGGATAGCTGGGACATCGTCCCTGCCCAGCTGTCCCCTGCACAACCCAAAGCTGGGAGCAGCAGCTGAAGTTGAGCTTTTGCTTTGATTTCCACGTCTTGGCACCTCGATGAGGTGGGAGGTACCTGACCCCTCACCTGCATGGCGAGGCAGGTCACTGCTCAGCCTCCACAGCCAGCTGGGGTCGGTGTGGGTGGTGGTCTGGGCTAATTCTCTCTTTTGGGAAATCCATTCCTTTTTAAGCTTAGGTTTCACGGTGGCACAGGATGGGATTCTTGGGGTTGTCCTGTGCAGTACCAGGAGCTGGACTTCAGGGATCCTCGTGGCTCCCTTCCAGCTCAGGATATTCTGTGATGGGATTTGTGGCTACCACAGCCTCACTCCTCTTACAGCTGCCCCATAAGGAAATACATTTGGGGCTGTTTTTCCTCTAAAAGAGCTGAGGGTACAGTTAGGCCCCTGTGTGGGATGTGGGAGGTGAAAGGTCCAGAAATAAACCACATTGTGGAGCTCAGAGCTTCTGTGGATGTTGAGCAAATATTTGCTGACAGAATTGTCTTCACGGCCCAAGAAGTTACTCCAGGGCTCTCCTGGGGTGTCTTAGATGCCAGGCAGCTCTAAGTGAATAAGAAGATTAATTTTAAGGCCTCCACACTGCAGGCTGAAGGATAGAAAGATCTGTACTTATGGGTCCTCCTACTGCCTCCATCCCATCAGCTTGCTGAGAGGACCCAGCACTTCTGTCTCAGCTTTGCCCCCCTCAGGGGATTCATTTCTTCTTCATTATCTGCCTGTTCCACCAGAATTTCAGCGCCCTCATGGAGGTCAGGAGATGGTCTACAGCATCTACAGAGAGTTGTCCTAAGAGTTAAACCCAAACAGCAGAAACCAAGACAGAAAAAAAAGGGGGTTAAATCCTTCCACCAAAGCAAATACTGAACTGGTGGAGTCCTAGTTGTGCCCGGAATCCCTACAACCTGTTCCAAGAATATCACAAGGTGGATTAGACATCCCTGTCCCACCTAGGCTGATTTTGGAAGTCCTTCTTTAATAGTCGAGCATATGTAGTTCTGCCGTGGCCCTGCTGGTTTACGAGGCAGAAATCCAGTTCCTGGAGGGCTGGAAGCCAAAGTTCAGCACGGAGCATTCTGCCCTGGTGAGGAGATTGTATTGATGCCGAGTGGAAGAGCAATTCCACTGCTGATTCCCGGGATGTGTGTGTAGCTAAGCAGCATGAGGTGAACATTTCCCCTGCTAACCCCGTGGCTACTCGTTTTACAGTCAGGATCTGTAACATTTAAGCTGCTTGTGGAAGGGCTCCTGTGTGGAATTCTGCCAGCACGTCCAGCAAGTGGGACTTCTTTCAAACGTGGTTTTTCTCTGGCTTCTCACAGTCACAGGGCATTGATGAAATGCGACCTGATAGAGCCTCCCTGATGTGGATTTCCAAAGAATTTGATGGAAAAGAGCCTGGATCTGCTAGGATCACACAGAGCTGCGTTCCCGAGCTCCTTGCTTGTGCAAGGGATGGTTTGTGTGTGCCTGTCTGTACACGTGGCTGCTGTGCACTGATTTCAGGCCTGCACAGGAGAACTTCTCTCTGTGCCAATCCTGCCTTTTGATTTTATGCTTTGCATCTTATGCCTCAAAAATCCAGGACTAAATTGAGGCCCCTTCGACAACTTGGATTTCCTGATCCATAATGGTTGATGGGAGCTGGAATTCTCCTTAGTGACAGTTTGCTGCATTCCCTTTTGCTTTGCTTTCTCACTGAAGTAGAAAAGTCACACACAGTACAGTGACTTCAGTGCAGTCAGCAGCGATTCAGGCATGCTGATTTATTTGAGCCATTCACCGGGAAGTCCTGCCCTGCTCTGGAAGTGCAGGTGCCCGTGAATTTCATGTTGGTTTTTACTGTTGCCCGTGAGTGGGCAAAGGTTTTAGTTATTTCAACCAGATTTTTTTCTGTTGTGTTCCCTGGGTGATGCTGAACCCAGTTAAGCAGCTGTCCTTGGAGGATGCATGGGTGGAAGTGGATCTGGCTGGAGTTTGGGAGAGGGGTTCTTGCAATGATTTTAAATCACATTCCATTGTATTTACATTCCTGCAGTGCTTGTGCTGGTGTTGCCACATGATCACTATAAATAGGTGTGAGGAAACAACCAGTAACATTTTTAGCACCTGATCGATCACTTGGCACACTCAGATGCCATTAACACCATGAATTATAATAACTGGACCTCAGTTATAGCTCACACTGAAGGTTCACTGGGGACAAATTAGAGGAATAACTGCAATTATGGCTGTAGCAAGATGGCTTCTTTGTAGTCCATCATCTGCAGTAATTTATAAGCGTGGATCATTAAAATCAATACATATTGCAACCAGACCTTGGGAGCTCGATTCTCCCTCACACAGACATGTCAGTCTTGTCAGAGCTGGGAGCCAAAGCTGCAGGACACAGCTCCTGTGACTGGCTCAGGGAAGGCTGGACTTAGCCTTTCCTCTAAGAAACCTTTTCCTAGTTCACTTCTTCCCTGTGTTTATCACTGGACAGGAATGCAAGTATTTCATATAATCATAAAATCATTTAGTTTGGAAAACACCTCTGAGATCATCAAGTCCTATCATTAACCTGACACTGCCATGCCCACCCCTAACGCATGTCCCAAAGCACCACATCTACCTGGGGATTGAACACTCCCAGGGGTAGTGACTCCAACATTTCCCTGGACAGCTTATTCTGATGCTTGACCACCCTTTCAGTGAAGAAATTCTTCCTACTGTCCAACCTGTACCTCCCCTAGTGCTTGAGGACGTTTCTTCACCATGGAGAAACTGAGGCCACGTGGTCACTGTACATTTAGGCGACTTCTTCAGTGCCAAAAAAACCTAGGAACATAGAAGAAAGGAGGAGAAATCCCCTGCCCTGATGGAGATTGGGCCAGAGGCACTGAGTACAGACAGGACCCTTCTTGAGTTACGAAAAGTCTCTAAGAGACAGCAGCTTACAGAGTCCTTAGGAAAAAATTCTCACTGAAAAAACCAGGTTTTTCACCCGAAGTCAAGAATAAGATTCCCAAGTGCAGGACAGCGTCAGTGTTGACTGTGGACTATAAAAACACTAAGTACTGAGCCTGGTTATTTTGTTAGAAACATTCCAAAGGTGTAAAACACCACATTAATAAGCCAACTTTGTGGAGTGGGGGCCTGAATGAGTCCTCCAGGTTTGTTTCAGAGTAAGAAGCTCTCCTGGAGTGCGATTCACTGAACTGTCTGAAATACCTTCCCTGGGATGAAGCAAATGTCTCTGCAGGGACTCAAGGAGGACGAGACCCCCAGCTCAGATGCATTAACCCACATTTTGGGTGTCTGTGTTTGCACACATGGCAATTTTTCCGTGTTTCATGTTGGAAGCGAAGGTTAGTGAAAAAAATCTCATTCTGTCTTTGCAACACGCTGAAGAGACAGGAGTAGACATGGACATGGCAAGGAGCAGCTGGAGCTGGGTGTGAAATCCTGGTCCTCAGAGGGCAAGGCAGTGATGGGTGGGATGAGCAGGGGCTGAGGTGCAGGGCTGAGGGGACAGAGGACAGCTGTGATTCACAACCTCTTCACCTGATGCACAAGAAGGGAACTTCACAGAATCATGGAAAATCGGGACAACGTTTGCCAGCTTCCAGTCGGCTGGCACCTCTCTGGGTTCCCAAGACTGCTCAAAAATCACTGAGAGAGGTTTTGTGATGACATCACCAGCTCTTTGAGGATTCTCCCGCAAATTTCACCAGGCCCCATGGATTTGTAGGGATCAAGCTGGAGCAGCAGACCCTGCACAATTCAGGATCAGCTGGGAGTTGATCATTCTCACAGTCCTGATCCTCCAGCTCCGGGCACTAAAACGCCCTTGGTCCATCATCTGTGTGGAAGACAGAGGCAAAGAATGCATTAAACACCCCTGCCTTGTGCCTGGTTGTGAGGGGACATCATCACTGCCATCCTGGACTCCACGGATGTTATTTCCACACCGCCTTTTGCCATTAACACATCTGGAATCCTGGCAGCATTCCTGCTGGTGTCACACGAAGGGACATTCCTCGGTGCCTCACCCCCTGCAGCATCGACTGCAGAGGCAAAGCAGCAGGACACGACCCTGCAGTTGTCACCGAGGGAGGTTTCCTGTCCTCACCTCGGGTTTCTGGAGGGTTGGGACACCCAAGAGCCCTGTCTGTACCACGGTGCTGCAGCCCAGCCCTGGCTGGGTGAGCTGTGTGTTCCAGGTGTGCCTGCAACTGTGCACCAATCCCATCCAGCTGAGGGAGGATTTCAAAGGGAAACGTTGATGCTGATGTTCGCTAAAATGTCAATTACAAGATTCTTCCTTGGATCAGGAGTTTCCTTCCCATTTTCTCCCACATTTAAAACCTGCCAAATTTTACTTTCAATGGACTGTCCCTCCTGCCTCTGCAGATCCTGCTTCTGGTGGTGGAGGCAGCTCTTGGAGCCATCAGTCTCACTGGGGCCACAAGATGAGGAGATCCAAAGGGGACACCAGTAATGACCCACCCCGTTTAAGGTGCTGGATACAAGGATTTACCCACTCCCAACCCTCAGGGCTTCAAGCTGAGCAGAGTGGCTTTTCCCGGTGTATGTGAGTGCAAATTGCAAGGCTGGGCGAATTATGGCAGAGGCTGTAGGAGCTCAGCCACCTCTCCCTTTCTCGGGGAAGCAGAACGAGCCCTGGATCGGGGAACATCAAGGAAAACATGTCTGAATCATGCACTGACATCACCAGGAGTGCTGCAGCTCCCCGGCTCACGTCAGAGCTGGATTGATATGGTTACAGGAGAGCGCGTGGCTTTCAGTATTCTGGGAGAGCTGCTACTGTGGCAGAGAAAATTATTCATGGATCAAAAAAAGAGAAAGGCATTAGCTGTACGAAGTGTCAGGATTGTCTGCGCTCCACCGCGAGGCTGAAACGAGACGCCAGCTGTGGTACACGAGAAACAGCTGGAAGAAACACCAACAAAAATTCACAGATCAGTCTTGAAAGGCCCTTCCAATTGAAGCCAAGGTATCACTTACTAATTTATGGGGAAGTACAGCGGGTGGAGAGCCCTGAGCTGACTCACAGGCGGGTGATCTGGAACAAGAGGGATCACAACAGAGGAGTGGAACAGTCGGATGCTTTCTGTCACTGGAAATAAAGGTTGAGGTGAACAGACGATCTGCCAGCCACAAAGCCGTAATTAAGAGATGCCAAAACAGCTTTTTGTCCTACAGGGGGGAGAAAAGGGAATGCAAAGATCACAGAGGAGATGGTGGTTCCTGCCGGGGACGCAGGGGAATAGAGGAGGGAATAATCTTCCCCATGAGGAATCACATTCAGACTCCAGCAAGCAGATGCTGCACAGAACGCCGAGTGCTATGGTGGAGGCATATCAGGGAAAAAGGAGCGGATACAAAATTATCTTAATGCCCGAAATCTTTTAGTAGGATCAGTGGTGGAGTGTTAAGTTTGACAGGGTCAGTATTGCCAGTGGAGCTGTGGGTGGTCAGCAGCAATCCACCATCTCCACTGGTGGAAGTAAAACCATGTGTAAAACACTTGTAGGTGTCTGCAGGAGGTACCACGAACGCATTTCGGGGTGAGGAACATCCAAACACAGTGCTGTAGGAGAAGCACGTGTGGACCTTACTTCCCTTGAAACTGGGTCTGAAATCCTTCAAACGATCCCAAGCCGCAGAAACGCCTCGGCCAGAAACAACTTTACAAAAGCACTGTTTCATTAAACTCCTGCGGTTTTGAAGTTGTTCGCTCAGCTGAGCCATCAGTAATTAGCGTTTAAACACTCTGTGAATATTCATTAGCTTTGCCAACCCTCCTGGCGGAGGAAAATCGCTCCTGGCATCCAGGAGGGGTCGGTGGTCACGTCCCTCGGCAGGGGTGGCTCTGGAGGGAGCCGGGAGCTGCTGGGGATGCTCGGCCAGCTCTGCCCGCGCTCACCTGGGGACACAGGAGCCGCAGAGCAGCTCCTGGGCACCGCGGCCACAGCCAAGCCTCCTGCTGGGATAAACTGCCTGGCCTTTGGTCTTTCCTTCATCCACGTGCTAATGAGATTACCCCACACGACACTGGGACAGCGATATTATCTCCTGAGCAAACCAGCAGGGCTTGCTGTGTCTGTGAGAAAGGCCCGGCCGGTGTTCACTCCAGAAAAAAATTCTGTTTTTTTCTGGAAATAAAGCAACAACTGCTGTTATTCCCCACCTGGCAGCTCCGATCTGAGAGGATGGAAGTCAGTGCACAGGAGGGAACACGTGAGTCTGGGGGGTTTTCCTGGACCTCGCCACACTGCTGGGAACACTGTGCAGCCCTGGGGGAGCCTGAACCTCCGATACCTTCAGTCTCATGTCACCAACCCTGTTTGCAAGGCAGGGAATATTCCCCCCGTGTTGGCAGGGGGGGGATATTTTAATTTCTGAACTTACCTTGTGAGTTATGTGGTGCTGCTGAGAAGCCGCAGCCACCGAGTCCCACGGTGTCATTTTCACAGTCTCTGGTCAGAGCGGGATCTCGCTTTGAAATGAAAACGTTCCGGCTTAAAATAGAAACCCACACGGAATTGTACAGCCTCGTGAGAACGGCTTTTTAGGGCTGCTGCTAAAAATGCCCCATTAAAAGGCTATAAGGTGCTGCAGAGCCACACGCAGGGATTTTATGGTGGTTGCATTTTATTTCCTAATCCTGATGGGCCAGAGGCTGGAGACCAGAGAGCAAATATTCACAGTAGCTCCAGTTATCTCTGTATTCCCATCTCCTGTGCAGGGGGAGCAGGGCACAGCACAGCTGCTGGGATGCCAGCTCGGACTCGGGGCCACCCCACAGGTGTCACCCTGGGGTTCGGCCTGGGCAGCTGGGAAAGCTGGCAGTGCCAAAGCTGTGACGTGGGCACACGTGCCAGGCTTTGAAATCTTGCCAGTCCACATGCTCAAGGCAAAACCAGGAGGGAAAGGAGAGCCGCCCAATATTAATTATGATTTTTGAAGCTTTGCCTAATTACATTGTCTCTCTTAAGACAACGACACAAATATTTATGAGTGGGACGTTTTATTCCCATTGTAATCAGTGACATAAATAGGTAACACCTTTATAAAGAGTTAATAAAAATGTGTCAACACAAGCTCCAGCACAAACTATCGAGCAGTGTGCAGTAAAACATTCCAGTGTTTATTGTATTGATTGAATATTCATGAGATGCCAATTTAAATTACAGTTCACAACTGTTGCTGTGTCTAATGAATAATTTAAACAAGTGTGGCCAAAGAGATTTCAACGCTGCATTAGCAAACTGCAAGGGATTAAGCAACAGAGAATTTATAATTAGCTTTGTATATCCTATAATAAATTCATTGGAAAGATGGTTTTAATTATCCCACATGTTAATTCAGAATTCAGCACATTAATTTTCGATTGAAAAGTAACCCTTTCTTCTCAGATAATATATTTGGCTCTTCTTCATCTTCTGCATCTCGAGAAGAGAGAATTGCAAGTATGGAATGGCTTAATTTTTGCAAATCTCATCCATCATGACACAGCATTTGTACCTGCCCATCTCGGGTCTGGAGCAATTCCCTTTTTCCATTTCCAGCTGGGGAAGCTGAGGCCAGTGAGATCAAATCCCTTCCTACAAGCTGGATCCAAGGATCCTGCTGGAGCTTCTCCCACATCTCTGCGCTGCTGCACATTCTCTTTGATACACTCGTGGCTACTTGGGCAATGTTGTCTGTTCCTGGCAAACCAGTATATGAAAGTGATAAAAGTTTTTGGCAGTTGTCTCCTATAAGCAGCTTTAGGGTTTTGTTTCAGAAAGGAGAATGTGTGTAGATAACAAGTGTAAACCCCAGAGTTCAAGCTGAGATTGCTGCATTCTTCAGAGCAGAACAGGGATGGTTTTGTCTCTATTTGGCAAGTTTATAAAGGGCTTTTTCTGGGGGAGATTGGCCCTTTTGCCCATCGGACAGGGGCTGCAGAGTCCCTGCTATTCCTCCACATCCAGGGCGAGGAGGGCACCAGCCCTGTGCCTGTGAGGGGCTGGGGGCTGCACTGACAACGTGGCCTTGACCTCGGGTAACAAGGGGACAGCAGTGTCCTCGGCAGCAGAGAGGCCTGAGCTCCTCATCAGTTGATGCTCGGCCCTTAGGAAGTGTGAGCATTTTTTGTGCTTTCCTCTCCACCTGCTCCCCCTAAGCCATCCCTTCACCTTGCTGGTCATCCCTAAAGGCTGCTCGTATGTACAGACACAGTTGTAGCTCTTGCAGAACCTCAACACTTGTGCTGAAACTTCCTGGCCAGAAAAAACTCGGGAAGTATTCCAAGGAACATAAATCCTTACTCCTCCGTGGAGCCGCCCATGCTCAAAGCTTGTCTGGGAAGCTCCAAAGGTGTCTTGCAGTGCACGTCGGGGAGGAAAGCTCTTCCTTTCCAGGTGGTTTTGTTTAATTCCAGGGCAGCAGGTTAATGAGATCGCTGGGATATGTGACTTGATCTGGAATGTAAACATGAGCCTGGCACGTGTCCTTGGTGTCTGATCAGATGGAAATGCAAATGTGGCGCCGAGCGTGGCGCGCCATCCAAAATGTTTTGGTGACACAATGTGTAAGACAAAATAACGATCAGTTTTTTAATTGAAATGTTTTCTGTTGCGTTTGAGTCCTGCCATATCCATCTAATCAACAGCCTGGCACCGAGGGGGACGTGCCTGAGCCGGAGGTGGAAGCTCCTTCGGGAGCGTGGAACACCCGGGGCTGCCCCAGGAGCCACTGGCTGCGTTCAGGCTTCCCCAAAAACTTTAACTGCTGCTTTAGTGCCTCTGTCTTCTGGGTGACTGGAGTTACTTAAGCTGATGAATGGAGAGGATGGCTGGAATGCAGTAATGTTGTCGTTGGCACTTATTGATTAAACCTCAAGATTCAATTGATCAAGCTCCCCAGTGCCGGCATGTAATCCCAGGGGAAAAAATCAAGCCTTTAATGGGGTTATGCTTTACTCTTGGTTTACCACTTGAGGTTATATGTTTTGGGAGGGAAGGGAGTGTTTGTGATGGCCTGAATCCCTGCTGTTACCAGGATTAAATGGAGACTGGCAGTAGGAACACTTGTTATTGTGGCAACCCAGTCCTGGGCAGACCCAAGCCTCATTTAATATGGCATATCTCACCTCCAGGAACTGAGTGTCTAGGTGTTAGAAAGAAATAAATGAATCTCTGAGGTGTTTGTTATCCATCATGAGGAAGCCCGAGAGGACAGAGATGCTGCTGGATGGAATATTCTTCCCCTGGTCCCCCTTAATACACTGCATTTAATCTAATAAACTGCATTGCACAGCGCAGGCAGCGCAGCAGCCCAGGTTAGTGCTGCTGCTGGAACCTAAGTCAGCACTTCCCACATCTCCATGGCTTCAATTCTGCATTGATGTGGATTTTGGCCTGTCTGTAACTTGGAAGAGCAGCTGCAGTTATATTGGTTGGCTAAGAAATGAGAAGGATTCACCATTGTTGGGAGTCAGAACAGAACTTACAGCATTTGGCTCTTGTGGCAGGAGTCGGCGCTCGAGTTTCCCTTCCCTGTTCCCTCCTGGAATTACTTTTGTACATACAGGGTCATTTGGGCTTTTTCACACCTATTTTAAGAGTGTTCAGCATTTGCTATAATTAAAGGCAGGACGGTAACAGACTGTGCCTTCTGGTAAGAGTTTGTGTGACGCAGCAAGGTCGTGGCACATCCTGCAGCTCTCGGAGGTTCCCCTCTGCAGAGCAGCAGCGTCGCTGTGCTGGGGGAGAACTGGTGTGCTGGAGGTTCAGTTTTGTCTCAGATTGCTCCAGCAGAGCTGGGCTTTGAAAATCCTATGTTTTCCCAGCACATATTCAGCCACAGAACCATCCTCCTTCCTGGGATGCTTGTATTCCTGGTAATAGGAGACTCCTACGAAACACTTATGACAAACTAACACAATAATCCCAGCAATATCTGGCTGCAGAGGGAAACCAAGTGGGGGCAAAAAGGGGGCAGCTCACTGCAGATGTGCAGGAGAGCTGTGGTTTGTGTGCAGGTGTGGGATCAGCACTGGGGACCCAACTGTTTCTAATGCTGCAGCACTTCTCATGGCGCTTGAAAAGTGGGCTGTTAGACTTTGCAATCAAAAAAAAAAAAAGCTATTAAAATTCATTCACAGAGTTTAATCCCACTGGGATGAGTTTTCTATCTAGTCTTCCCAGTTTCCTGTTGTGTTCTAAAATTGCTTCTTTTTGCCTTCTTCTCCTTCTTCTTTTTTTTAATGCTCCATGCAATAAAACGTGGAGGTCTCTCATTACCTGCGAGTCTATTGCTTTATGTGAATGCAATATCTAAAATGTGTGAGAAGAGCCAGGAGAGACATAAAGCCAAGGGAAGCTGGGAGTGCAGAAAGGCTTCAGCCAGCTGCACGGGCACAGGGAGGGGGCAGGGACTGCTGGGGGAGGCGAGGGGGCTGACACTGGGATGGGGGAGTGTTTGTGCAGCCGTGGGTGAGCGGGGTGTGCAAGTCCCAAGGGAGCTGGAGCTGCTCCTGCCAATGTTAGTTTTCACCCCCCTGAGAAGAAAACACCTGGATTTACACAATCCAGCATCTTCTCCATCCAAAGGGAAGCTTCTCGTCCCCCTGCCAGGCTGGGCACCGTTCCATGGTTATCACCAAGGGGTGCCCAGGGGTGTCCCGGGGTGCTCTCCCTGGGGAGCAGGGTGGGGAAGGGCTCGGTGTGACCCTGCCTTGCCAAGGACACACGGCAGAGCACACTTTGGCCCTGCCCATGCTGCTCCCACAAAAATTAAACTCAATTATTGGCCTCCAGTCCACCTGGAGCAGAACTTCGGTCCATCGCAGCCGTTGAAAGTCCTGTAAAAAGGAGGCTGAGCTGTAACACAGGATGTTAAACACCTAAAAACATCAAGGATGTGGTAACCCACCAGGAAAAGCAAACTCCCCAAGGAATCCCTGTCGAGCTGAAGATGGAAAATACTCTAGTGTTTTCCTGCTTTCCTTTTTTTTTTTTTTAATGCTTAAGGTTATTTACATGACATCTGATCCCTGCTTCTCAGGAATTTATTTGTGTCTCAAATCCTGTCCTTGACCTGTGGGATGTCTTTGCTGGTCAAGTCATGGTCCCATGGAGGGCACAGCTTAGCAGGATCCTAAATTCCCACTCGTGAACCAAAGGGCACCGCAGAAGTGGCCAGGGCTCACCTCTAGCCCCACACAACACGTGGTGTCTCACCCCAGCCTTGGGAAGCAGCAAGTGCTATTTATAGAGGTATTTATTGTGGAAGGTTTCAACACTGGCCTCTGACTCTGTGTTTCACCAGCATCTTTGGGATTAAAAAGTGAAAGACAAAAATTAAAGAAAATCTGGTGTATAAAGAGGTCTGATACTGAAAAATATATTCCCCTTGCTTGGGATGGCTTTGCCTCGCTGTTACACTCAAATAATGGTACAAAAATACTCCATGAGAGAGTTTGTCTGCTCCTCCATCCACCTCGAGTGTGGAGACAGAAATCTGGACTAAGAAATTGTTCTGGATGGGCTCCAGGGCTGGTGCAGACCCTTCTCAGCTCCCAGCACCATCTTGCCCCCTCAGTCCCTCACCTATGGAGGTTTTATCATCTCTCCCTTTTGCTTCTTTTCCCCTCCACAGCTGGTTCTCCCTGTCTTCCCAATACACATCTAGGGGATGGGACAATTTTATTGCGTTTTATACTCCCCATGGGCTATGAAAGAGAGGGGCTCAGGGTCTGCTGCTGTTTAATTACCTCCCAGTGCCCATTCCTGGGAGTTCTGGCCCCTGCTTTTGGTGATGGTGTTACGGTGTTTTGCCTGGATGAGTGTCAATTCCCTTCCTCCACAAATGGGTTTTGCAAAATCGCTAAATAATGCATTCAGAAAACAGGCTGGAAATTAATGGGATAGATTATTTGCAAACATGTTCACTGAATTATCAGGCTTGTTCTTTATCCGTAAAATAATGTACTTCAAAAAAAAATGGAGTTTACTGAAGATGTTATTTACAGACAGTTCTCCAGCTGAGAGCTGCGGGAGCACCGACGGAGCACACGCACAGCCCAGCTGCTTCTCCAGTGCCAGGGGCATCTCTCCTCCTCCAGACACATCACTGAATCCTGGAATGGTTGGGCTTAGAAGGGACCTTAAAACCCATCCACTCCCAGCCCCATGCCATGGGCAGGGGCACCTTCCAATAGACCAGGGATTTTTCCACTAGAACCAGAATTGTGCTTGCATTTTGCTGAGCTGTTGGGCTCACCCCTGACCCTGGGAGAGCGAGTTTGACAAAGGGCACATGCTATCCCTCTCCCAGTCCCCACAGGAATAGTCACAGCAGCTCCCTTCCTTCAGGCATTTCACCCTAAGATTTAATGGTGAAGAGGCAAAACACCTGGAGAAAAAACTCAGTGGAAGGCTCTGAGCACCCTGATGGGGTGGAAGGTGTCTCTGGAAGGTCAGCCTTGGGGTCTCCAGAGTGCAGCTGAGGTGGGGCTGCTGGAATGCAGGGGCTCAGCTGTGTGCAACAGCCTCAAACTGCACCAGGGGAGGTGCAGGTTGACTATTTAGGAAAATTTCTTCACTGAAAGGGTGGTCAAGCACTGGAACAGGCTGCCCAGGGCAGTGTTGGAGTCACCATGCCTGAAAGTGCTCAAAAAACATGTAGGTGTGACACTTGGGGACATGGGTTAGTGGTGGACTTGGCAGTGCTGGGTTAAAGGTTGGACTCAGTGGTCTCAGAGGGCTTTTCCAGCTTTGGTGAGTCATTCTCTGCAGTCCAGATCCCTATCTCAGCTGTTTGGTTTGTCCATCGTCACACAGCTGGCAGGATTTGGGACTCAGGGTGGGCCAAGCCCTTACAACCCTTTGGTGGTCTCCTGAAGAAGCAGCACCCCAGCGAAGGCTGCAGGTCTGCAGCAGGGCTGGGAGGGAGGACAGCTCGGGAGCTGTGTCACTGACACCTCGAGGTGCTCGGAAACCATAACCTCTTGCAATCTGTGCAATCACTCCCGAGAGAGGGAGGCACACACTGAAGCACAGCTCCTGCCTCCCCGCCGCTCCCAGGGGGTGGGGGAAGCTGGGACCTGGAATGTCCACCCTCGTGGACATCTCTGCTGTGCCAGGCCACGATGATGCTCTTGTTGGCAGATGACCACAGTGGGGGTTGAACCACAGGAAAATAACAACTTCCAGTTCATGCCCTGCTGAGCTGGTTCCTTCTGGCCGTGCCCTCCCAGCCCCGGGAGCGATGGCAATGTTAATGAGAAACATTCCCCGTTTGCCAAGCCGAGCCTCTATCGTGTTTAACACCACCGTTCTCACCCAGAAGGTACAGTTCGTTATCTTCTGATGAAGTGTTAATTGTGTTTGCAGGATTCCCTGCCCTGTAATAGCAGGCTATGGTAGCAGGGGATCCCGGGCCGCCAAAGCGCCCAGCTCAGCGTGTCGGGCAGGTGCTTCCCAACACCAGCCCTCAGTCATTCGCTCCCCTGCCTGCTGCAGGGAGCTCCTCTTTGTGGGGAAAAAAACATGCGGAGGTGATCCAGGCTGGAAAACACCAGGAGCAGGTCACACGGTAACAGAAGTGGGTCAAAAAATCCCCACAGGTGAGGAGACAGAGTTGTCTACAACCACAGAATGGTTGGGGTTGGAAGGGACCTTATAAACCATCTTGTTTCAACCTCCCTGCCATGGGCAGGGACACCTCCCACTGCCCCAGGGTGCTCCAAGCCCTGTCCAACCTGGCCTTGGACACGCCCAGGGATAGGGCAGCCCCAGCTGCTCTGGGCACCCTGTGCCAGGGCCTCACCGCACTCACAGGGAACAATTTCTTCCCAATATCCCATGCATCCCTGCCCTCTATCAGGTTAAAGCCATTCTCTGTGTCCTGTCCCTCCATCCCTTGTCCCAAGTCCCTCTCCAGCTCTCCTGGAGCCCCTTTAGGCCCTGGAAGGGGCTCTGAGATCTCCTTGGATCCTTCTCTTCTCCAGGGGAACACCCCCAGCTCTCCCAGCCTGGCTCAGAGCAGAGGGGCTCCTTGGAGCATCTTTGTAGCCTCCTCTGAACTCACTCTGGGCCCCACACCCTTCCTCCTCCGGGGTCCCCGGAGCTGGAGGCAGCTCTGCAGGTGGGGTCAGACCAGAGCACAGGGACATCATCCCCCCTCTCCTCCTGCCCTCACTGTGGGATGAGCCCAGGACACAGTTGGGTTTCTGGGCTGCCAGTGCACATGGACAGGTCACGTTCAGCTTCTCACCCACCCAAATCCTCCTCAGAGCTGCTCTCAGTCCATTCCCACATAAACACAACTGGGAGAAGCCCGGGGAGCCTTGCCTGGGGACACTGTGTGGCTTTATGTGTGAAAGCACCGCATTTGGAACTGCCAACATTAATTGGGAAGATCAGGGTTTTCTTTAAAGCACCTAAACCAGAAAAGTGTCTTTTCTCATATTTGCGTGCTCAGGTTCCCTCTAAGCCATCAGGCTGAGCCTGTCTGTACATGGTTTCAGATAACTGGCCGAGGAGCTCTGCTAATGCTGGTATTTAATAGTTTTTGGAATAATGGGGAAGCTCTGGGGGACTAGAAAAGAGCTAATGTGCAAATATTTAAAAAGGGAAACAGAACAGCCCAGGTAATTACAGACCTGTCAGTCTGTCATCAATCCTCAGCAAAATAATGGAGTGGCAGATCCAGGCCTCAATTAATAAAGAATTAAGGGAAGGTAATGTAATTAATGCCAATCAACACGGGCTGATGGAAAACAAATCTTGTCAAACTAACTTGATATCTTTTTTGATGAGATTACAGGTTTGGGTGATAGAGGTAACAGTGTTAACATAACATACTTAGACATCTGCAAGACATTTGACTTGGAAGCACAAAGTCTGTTGAGAAAGTTGAACAATACAAACCCAGTGTTGCACAGGTTTGGTGGGCTGGATTTGTCACTCTGTCTTCCCGGAGGTTTTTTTATGTTTCTGCCAAAGGAAGCATGAAATAATTGTCAGTGGAGCTGGCAGATGAGGGTGCAGTGAGCAGGAAGGTGGCAGAAGACAGAGGTGCAGAGCTTTTGGCATGGCCTGGTAAACTGATCCCCAGTGAAGAATGTGTGTTTGGAAAAACAGCATTGCCCCCCTTGCAGGAGCAAAAAAGATCTTTCAAGGTCTCTTCTCCTTATAGACGGTGGCTCTGGAAAAGAGGCACGAGATGCTTTGGGTGGGCACTGCTGAGGGAGGAGTCCCAAAAGCTTCCAGAGCAGTGAGCAGGGTGGGGAAGGTGAAGGGAGCGCAGGGCTCAGTGCCTTTGGCCGGGGCAGGAGGGGGCTGCTGGGGCCCTGTGGGTGCTCTGGGGAGGGACAGGCTGGGGACAGCCCTGCAGGGCTCTGGGCTCCAGGGCTGGCAGCACGGGCTGCCCACGTGTACTAGTTTGAAATCAAACCAGTGGGAGATCGCAAGTCAGAATTATAATTTTAATAGGAGAAAATTAAAAGAAATAAATGAATGCAGTAATACAAGGATACTGACAAAAAGTCAGAATACAACCTGACACTCTATGGNGGAGGCGGCACTCCAGGCTTGCTCCAGGAATCACCCCCGGGGTGATGCCACAAATGATGGGACAATGCACCCCCCTGGGCAGGGAGGGGTTCCCCACCTCCCTGCAGCCCTCCTGGCTCCATCCCCTCCCCTGTGCTGCCCCACGGGCTCACACAGATGCTGCAGATCCCCCGTGTCACAGCCTCCACAGTCAAAGCAGGAAGGCTGATGAAACCGAGGGCTGGGGAAAGCTGTGCCTCCAAACCCGCCCCAGGGCATGGCTGTGTCTCAGAAATGCTTTTTTAAAACCATGAGTGTGGATTCTTCCTCTTTGCTGCCTGGCTCTGAGTTCAGATATGCTCCTTCAGATCCTGTTTGCTTAACTTGGGTCTGTGAAACCTTTATTTTTCCCACTGTGTTCCATGAAAAAATTTTAATATAGATCAAATTTTAATTTAGATCAAAAATTTTAATATAGATCAAAATTTTAATATAGATCAAAATTTTAATATAGATCAAATTTTAATTTAGATCAAAAATGAAAAATTTTTGAAATTTTAATATAGATCAAAAAAATTTCTGCATGCCCAAGCCCCCAAAGCTGGCACCAGCAGTTCCCGTGGGCTCCTGTGCTGCTGCTGCTGGGCCAGCAAAGCCCCCCTGGCATCCTGGTGGGGGTACAGGTCCCCAGGAGCTGGCAGAGGGGTGCTTGGTCCCTCTGGGAACTGGATGCATCCGGGAGGGAGGTGACAACCACAGCTGGGAACGTCAGTGCACAGAGAAATCCTCTGCCGTATGATAAATGCCCCCCCACCTCCACCAAAATAAATTACTTCCTTTTTAAATCCTTTCCAACTGTTCCCCTCGTGTTTGTAATAGGATGATCGGTGGAACCAAAGATGTGGCTGTTACTTTAAAGGATAAATTAGTTTGACTCTTAACTCAATAATTAAAACTGTTATGGCTATGAGCCTGCAGGGATAATGTACTATTATTATAGTCATTTGTTTCAATTAAATGCTTACTGATTTTACAATAGCAGCTGGGCACCTGTGTGAGATAGCTATTACTCTGAACAAGACATCTCAAATTCCAGCAGAAATTTGTCACTGCACTAAAGCATTTTACATAGACCATGAAAGTTTATTAGGAGCAGTTACAAATCGGGAAGAGGAGGGGTGGTAATTGGGGATATATTTTCTTATCAGCTCCTCTCTCTCCTGCTCTCTCTCTCTTTTTAAGTAAATCATCTTTAAGCATTTCAGCTATGGTGATGCGTTTACACTGAAACTTCAATACAGAGAAAGCCTGCTGGGAAAACTTTGCTTCAAAGCTGTTCAGCAGATAATTCTTCTCCCTGGTTGATTGTGATTATAATGGCTTGTTCTTGGGAACAAACCCAAGGAGAGGGAAGCTGTGCTGTGGATGAGCCTGGTGGCTGCCCCTGGAGTAGCTGCTTGCCTTGCCTGGGGAGGAAGACTCTGGATGAGGAAGGCTCTGACAGCTCAGCTGAGCCCACTCCTGTTAGCTGACCCTGGGAAGGGTAGAAGTCATAGAATCATGGAATGATTTGGGTTGGAAGGGACCTTAAAGACATCTCTTTCCAGCCCCCTGCCATGGTTTCTCCAAGCCCTGTCCTGGCCTTGGACACTTCCAGGGATCCAGGGGCAGCCACAGCTTCTCTGGGCATCCTGTGCCAGTATTTAACTCCATCATCAGAAAAAATTTCTTCCCTCTATCTACTCTAAATCAACTCTCTTTTGGTTTAAAACCATCACCCTTTGTCCTTTGTCACAACAGGCCCTGCTAAAAGTCTGTCCCCGTCTTTCTTATGAACCCCTTTAGGCCCTGAAGGGGCTCTGAGCTCCCCTTGGACCCTTCTCTTCTCCAGGCTGAACTCCCCCAGCTCTCCCAGCCTGGCTCAGCCACAGAGGTGCTGCAGCCTTTAGAGCCTCTCCATGGCCTCTGGACTCAGCTCGAGCAGCTCCACGTCCTTCTGATGCTGGGAAGCCCCGGGCTGGGGGCAGCTCTGCAGGTGGGGCCTCACCTGAGCGGGGCAGAGGGGCAGAATCGCCCCCTCAGCTCTGCCCACGCTGGGGGATGAGCCCAGGACACGGCTGGGTTTCTGTGCCAGTGCACATTCCCAGGTCATGCCCAGCCTCTCATCCACCAGCACCCCCAGGCCCTGCCTGTGCAGAGGGGTCAAACATTGCTCTGTGGGAATCTCCAGCCAAATTCCCCCTTTTCCTGCTCCTTGGTAACATCACAAGTGGCTCAGCATGGATCCACCCGGCCCTGCAGCAGGGCTGGGGCAGCTTGGAGCATCTCTGCTGCAAGGGCAGAGCACTCCGTGGGGGAGTAACACAGAACCTCCGGGTTTGTTCTTCTGCCACCAGAGCACGGTGTTTGTTCAGGGTGGGGCCGAGACCAAGGACGGTGAGAGGAGGAGGAGGAGGAGAAAATTCCCACAGAAAGCAAAGGCAGAGGTGGTTTTAGGGGTGGGACCTGCCTCAAGACTCCAGTGGGGAGTTAGGATTCAGCAGGAGGCCATTTCATGACACAACCATCCCTGCCAGGCCCTGGGACCTGAGCCCCAGGTGCTCTACGCCATACTGCTGGAAAGAGCTACTTTTTACATTAAAATTTTGGGGAACAGTTGAGTTGAAGCTGGGCTTGACAGATTTGAAACATTATCTGTGCGAGCAGAGCTCCCCAGTCCCCGACCAGGCTCTTCCTCACGGCATTTGTCACCCACCGAGTTCCCCTTCTCCCCAGAAACAGGGAGCATGGACCATGTGCTGTTGTCAGCCTGTTTTCCTCTCCTTCTTCAGATTAGCTGGAGCGTTTATGGGCCTGATATGCATATTCATTAAAAGAATTGAAATATTGTGGGGAAAAAAGAAGCTGTCTTTGAGTTAGCACAGCCTTTGGGAATCTGCTAAGTAAGATGCACTTAATTACTTTAGCTATGACTACATCACACTGCACTCTGGGTTTCCTCTGAGATGCAAAACATCTTTTGAGCACAGGCTGCAAACCCATCCTGAGCCTTTTGCAGCACCTCGTGGTGAGCTGCTTGTGCTGAATTCCCGGGATGGAGACGGGATCTGACCTGGCTCTCACAGCCCCTGCTCCTGGGGAAGGAGCTGATCACATTTGGAGGGTGGTTATTTATTTCTGTGTTTCCATGGGGCTCTGTGGGGCTGCTGAGTGCTTTGGGGAGGGGATTAAAACTGGGCAGCCCCACTGAGCCCGGTGCTGGGATTGCCTCCCACTGGACCAGGCTGTTTTCTTTCCCACAGGGAATGTTGCACTCGTTACCTCCTTTCACTTTGGTTTGCCATGATCACAATTTCATTCACCATCACTCGCCTAATGAGGCCATTTGCTGCAGGGAGGCATCTCAAAATCCTGCTCCTGGGTCTGTCTTTTCTTGGGGGGGTGTCACCTGCTTTGGGCACCCCTGAAATCAGTGTCTGCAGGATCCTGCCCTGGGAAGCAGGAATAACCCTTTCCCTGGCTGGAGTGAGGGCCATCCTCACCCTTAATCCTATTTAAGGAGCTCCAGTGCTGCACACAAACCATTCCCCTTCATTTTCACCCCAAACGTTTTACACCTGGAAAACACAAGTGGCTTTTCCACCACTCCTGGGGACACCAGGAGCCATCACTGGGAGTGATGGGGAGGTGGCAGCCTGGCGTGTTGCTTCCAAAACTGCATTAAAAAAAAAAAAGAAAATGGAGAGAAATGCAGTGAGTGCCAGGTGGTGGGGGCAGTTCCTGCCTGTCCAGGCACTGCTCAGAGGGTGCATGTGAGGAGCTGTGCATGTCCTGCACAGCAGGAGAAGAGATGGAGATGTGGGAGAGAAGAACCAACAATATTCAACTAAAACCACTTTTTATCATACAATTGTAGAATGTTTTGGGTTGGAAGGGACCTTCAAAGGCCATCCAGTGCCACCCCTGCCATGGGCAGGGACACCTCCTACTATCCTAGGTTGCTCCAAGCCCTGTCCCTGGCCTTGGGCACTGCCAGGGATCCAGGGGCAGCCACAGCTGCTCTGGGCACCCTGTGCCTGTGCTTTACCACCTGTAAAAAACTTCTACTTTAACCTAAATCAACCCTCTTTTAGTTTAAAACTGTTCTCCCTTGTCCTGTCAACACAGGCCCTGATTAAAAGTCTGCTCTTATGGGGTGCCTCTGCTGATGTAAAGAAATTGGGAGGAGGCATCTCACTAAGATATCCTTGGGGGGCTGTCCTAGGACAAATGCTGTGTCTCTGCTACTCAAGAGGGGTCTGTGATGGGGTTGTTGTGAGCAAGGGGCTTCTGGAGGGCTTCTCTGAGCCAGGCTCAGGTTCCTGGTTTTTTCTACAAATTTTCAGAGGCATTTACAACACGTGGCCCATATCCATAATTGCACTCCTGGACTTGTTCTGCTCTGATGCATAAATAACATGCACTGTAGAGAAAAAGTGTATGATTACATACTTAATGGATAAATGGAGCCGTTGTGGTCTGTTGGCCACATAATAAAAGTTTCCCAAAAAATTGTCTTAATACAGTGTTTCCTCAGGAGACTGCTGTGCCTGAAACGTGAGCAAGCTATTTTAAATTTCAGAATTTTTGAAGCCACGTCTCGTAGCCTTCCCCATTTCTCCAACACCCGTCTTCTAAACTTTCCCTTCATTTAAATTTAAAATAAGGACAATAAATTATTCTTTTCCTTGGCAGCTGGCAGATCTTCTCCAGCATGAAAGGTCTGGATTAAGCTGACAAAACCCAAGACAAATGTACATTTTTTGGCTGGGATTTGGGAATGGCTGCTCGGCAGATGGGTGCTGTGTCCCCACCTTGCACGGTCCCTGTCGCTGCCTGTCTCACCCAGGCCATTCCCACGACTCCTGCAAATCCAGTTGTAAACACAGGAATTGCCTCTCTGGTGCCTCGTGTGCTGCCCAGCCTGGTGCCCATCCCCATGGCTGCACCATCCTCGATGTCTTTACAACCAGGAGAGGCCAGAGCTCTGCAGTAAGGCACATAATAAGGCTTCGAGGGCACACAATAAGGTTTTAAGGGCACAAAAAACTCGCCCCAGTTAAGCTCCATGCCCCTAACCAAAGCACAGTTAAGCTCTGTGCCCCTGTGCCTCCAAGCAAAGCCAGCCCTGCTCCTCCTTGACACCACCAAAGCCAAGGGCAGCAATCCAGCGTGGCCCCTAAGTCAGCCTCAGACAGAATTGTGCTGATGAAATACAGTAATAAATTTAATTCCTGTGAGTTAAATCCCTTCCCTTCACAATTAGTACAGAAAAAGGGCAGATCCAGGGAAATCTGTTCCCCTGACACTGCTCCTCTACTGATGGAGAGCCCGGAGGAGAGCAGAACATTCTGTCAGGAGTGGTGTAAAGCTCTTGATTCCTGACCTGCAGCAGTAAATCTGGGTTTGCATTTGGATTTATGTCCTCTGAAGCCTGTGGAGCCCTCCCAGGTCTTCCCTGGGTTTCCTTCTGTGTGTGTGCTGCTGATGGAGTTGGCAAAACTCCCCTGCTAAGGAGAGATTGCACCTCAGCAGGCTGATTGGGAGCTTGGGTCTTTAAACTTGTGTTAGCATTAATCAGATTAATGTAAAAGGGAAAAGGCCTCCCTCACACTCCATGGCTGGAAGAGGCTGTGCAGAAGCCAAGCTCTACTAGATGAGCAAGGATGGATCCTGGGGGGAAATGGGGTTTTTGGGGAAAATGGGGTTTTCAGAGAAAGTGGTACAAACTGGAAACGGGGTCTTGGCACAGAAAAAAACGGGGTGTGTCTTCATCTCATCTCATCTCATCTCATCTCATCTCATCTCATCTCATCTCATCTCATCTCATCCCTTATTTGCTCCTTGGTGTACAGGGGATGGACCTCCTGGAATGAGTCCAGAGGAGGCCATGGGGATGCTCCAAGGGCTGGAGCACCTCTGCTCTGAGCCAGTCTGGGAGAGCTGGGGGTGTTCACCTGGAGAAGAGAAGGCTCTGAGGAAACATTACAGCCCCTTCCAGAGCCTAAAGGGGCTCCAGGAGAGCTGGAGAGGGGCTTGGGACAAGGGCCTGGAGTGACAGGAAAGGGGGGAATGGTTTTAAGTTATAGGAGGGTAGGTTTAGGTGGGATATTAAGAAGAAATCCTTCCCTGTGAGGGTGGGGAGGCCCTGGCACAGGGTGCCCAGAGCAGCTGTGGCTGCCCCAAACCTGGAAGTGTCCAAGGCCAGGTTGGACAGGGCTTGGAGGACCTTTCCTTCTCCTGGTGATTTGGCCATAAACTACTCATTTATGAACCTTTTTTTAAGACCCCTGCTAGGTGCCAGCCACCAGTGGTCCCCGAGGCAGGCAGGGGCACCTTCTGGGCACACAGACCCACACGCAAAGCTGATCTAGCACCTCGTGGGCACAGCAACAGGTACACGGTGCCCAGCTCCTGCCTTGTTTGGAAGGCAGCGCAAGGAAGACTTTCCCAGCTGTGTAGAACAATTTAAACAATAAATCAGTCCTAAAGTGATCTGAGAGTATGGCAGACAAATAAATAAAGCAATTAATGAATTCCGTAGTCACGAGCGATCTCCTCCTCACTCAGATCCAGGAGATGGTGCACTCGGACGCCGCGTCCTACGAGTCCAACCGCCAAGTGCCGCTGCTCAACCGGCCCGCGATGCTGGGCGGCCCCATGGGCGCCCTCAGCCAGTCCCAGCTCATCTCCCAGATGGGGATCCGGAGCGGGGTCACCCACGGCTCCCCCTCGCCCCCTGGAAGCAAGTCTGCCACCCCATCTCCCTCCAGCTCCACTCAGGAAGAGGAGACCGAGTCGCATTTTAAGGTACGAGCGGTCGCGCCGGGTTCAAGGGGCAGTGGTGTTTTTCATTGTCCTGAAAAGCGGGGACTTCCAGTCTTAATTTTATATCTATAGTGGGAGACTTTCCCAAGGATGAGGGCACTGTTCCCAGCCTAGGGTGAGGCCCAGCACGGCAGGCTGGCACTCACACAGCAGGTTTGGAGATCAGAGTTGTTCTTCTGCCTCCACGTTTTACCAGGTCCTTCAGGCCACAGAATTTCCTGGGATGATGATTACAATGAGCAGAGCAGCATCAGGGCTAAGGGTCTGCAAATGCTTGGAGCTAAATCAGATTTCTGGTGGTGGGTAGAGGAGACTGACACAGGAAAGGAACTCATGGTGGTGTTTACCTGAGCACATCGGACATGGCTTGCTAAGGAAAATAACCAGGAATTAAAAGAGGAAGAGTCTTCTGCCTTTTAGTTCTCCCAGGGGGTGTTTTAAGTAGCAGTGTCCCAAACAGTCTCTACAGCCAACACAGATGCTGCTGAGTGTGCCACCAACAAACCCAAGGAATTCCCGGGGGCTTGGGCACATCTTGGTTGTTGTCCATCTCTCTCCAAATGCAGCAGCAAAGCCAAACAACACCAGCTGTGCTCCAGGAGTCTGTGGCTGTTATTTACTGAGAGCAAACTGCAGCAATCACAGGGCCTCTGTGACCTGCTGGGCTCCCTGGGGGCTCTGATTAAAGCCTTCCATGGAAAACCTTCTCCTGGAAGGTGCTGACCCAAGGCACTGGTATTTCAACCTTGTCCCACCAAAATACTGTTGTGGCAGGGTTTCAGAGTATAACCAGAGCAGCAAACAGTGCATGGGCCGGAAAACTAGGAAAATGCTAGCAAAAAAATGAGCAAAAACCTCTCCCTCTTCATGGAAATCCAGGAAAATGGATTCCCATCAATCCTGTAGTTTTTAATCCATTGGCAGATTTCACTTCAGACCGGGGCATTTCAAAGCAGAGTTGCTCATGTGGGAGAAGAAACAGCTTCAGTGGCTAAAACTGTAAAAGAACAGTTACACAAGGTTAAAAACAAATGGAATTTTTCAAACTCTATGATTCCATGTTTGGGGGGCATGGTGGGATGGGTTGTGCTGCTGGATCCCATGGTCTGCCACCTCCCAAAGCCTGTGTCACGAGGCCCCAGGCAATGCCCTGGGAGCTGAAATCTTCCATGTCAGGAGAAAATGAGTTTCAGTTTAGTGACACACCAGGTTCTGTCTCTGCCCCCACCAGCATCACCCAGCTTTCCTGTCAGCCACCCAGCAGTCCCTGAGGAGGACACAGTTTTGGGGTTGGATCTTCTGTTTTCTTGAGCCAGTGGTGCCCACAGGGTAGGAAGAGTTTGGAGACGTCCAGATGATGACAACTTGCAGAGATTAGATTTTTTCCTAATCCTTAAGGCAATCCCTCTCATTCTTCTGCCCTATAAACCCCCCAAACAGGTGGGAGTGAGGGGTTTGATGGAGGAGGAGATGCTGAGTGTAAGGAAAGCAGCAGACCCACGTCGTGGCCTGCAGGTTTCTGTTTGCTTTCTCTGTCTGCACAGCTGCTGCCTTCACCCATCAGTCATTTTTCACATGGCCATTAAGGGCTGTTCTGCAACAAAGCATCAAAATGACACCTAACAAGCAGAAATTAACCTTGTGAGCGAGAAGGTCACACCTTAGAGAAATGAGTCTGATGCCAGCAGGTGCTTCAGGTCCAGCTGGTCCTCCTGACCCAGGGAGCTTATGAATTTCAGAGGTCTCTGGGCCTCACTGGGGCATTTGCCTCCTTCACAGCCTGGGGGTGGGTGCACATGCATTGAAGGGAGAGGTGGTTGCAGCCCAATTTCCAGCTGGATTAGTGCTCACCCTCCATAGTTAGTAAAACCACGGTGCCCATGAGGTTTCATCTCTTCCTGGGTTCAACATCTAAGAAGGCACCAAGTTTCTGGGCTCACACCATCACCCCAGCCCACATCTGCCATCAAACAGAGCTTCTGCTGCCTCTCCAGGGCAGGTCCTACCCCAGTGGCCACCACGGGCAGGTGGCCACGCTCTTCATCCCCCTGCCCAAGCCTCCCTGGTCCCTTTGACCATGGGGATGACCCTTGTGGGTGCAGATGCTCTGGGGCAGCGAGGCACTGGCTCCCTGGGGGTTGGCTTTAGCCAGGTACATGGTTAGGGTTGGTCAAGCCTCTTCTGAGGGCCAGGCCCAGGCTGTTGTCTCATCCCAGGTGCATGCCACACTTGGGAAACCCCATGAATGCCAAACCCTGAGCTGCTCTGCTCCCTGCTGGGGCCTGGTGGCTCCGGGCAGCCTTGCAGCATCTGTTTTGCTTGAATCCCATGTGCTCTTTGGTGCTGCCTGAGCTGTAAATCCAGCTGGGGTTGTGCTGCTGCTGTTCCAGCTCCCTGGCTTGGTCAGTGGCTCTGTGGGAGCAGGTCCCCCACAGCACTCCACGGAATCAAACAGGATCACAGCTAGTTAAAATACCATCTCACTTCCTAATGGGCTGAAGCCCTGGCATGCATTTTTTTCCCCTAATAAGCTGGCCTTTCACCTCCAGGCCTCCCATTCAAGCCCAATTGGGCAATTTTAAATTAAATGCAATTTTTTTGGTCTCTCTGCTCATTCACTAATGGTCACTGTCTGTTTGACAAATGTCACTGCGCTGATACTGAAATTAATGACCAGTCAAGAGCTGCAGAGCGGAGCACAGGAACGCTGCTGCCCTTTCCTCCCCGTGCCTGCCCTGTGCCAGCTGAAGGGAAGCCTCTTAAATCCTGGCACTGCCAAGCACGTGCTTGAATTGATAAATCCATCAGGAGAGGCTGTTTGTCCCCAGCTCAGCTGGAGGCACAGCTTTCACAAGATCTTGGTGTTTAGAGCTGTGTCTTTCCAGGCAATTCAACAACCTGTGCAGCTGATGGTAGTGCCTCGAGCTCAGGGTCTGCAGGTGGAGGGGCAGAGATCCAGCCAGTGCTTTTATTCTCTGTCACCTGGTGTATTTTGGTTTTCACTCACTATCAAATAGGGGTAATGGTGCTTCCCTGTAGTGCGAGCTTTCTCTGGCCACAGTTAATGCGTTGAGAGCTTTGATGGGTATCCAGGTGTTTTCCAGGGGTCTTTTCCTTTGTACATCCTCCCATGGAGGCTTCTGCAGTCCCCTGTATTCATAGAATCATAGAATATCATGAGTTGGACCCACAGGATCATCCAGTCCAATTCCTGGCCCTGCCCAGACACCCCAACAACCCCACCCTGGGCATCCCTGGCAGCGCTGTCCAAACGCCCCTGGAGCTCTGGCAGCCTCGGGGCCGTGCCCATTCCCTGGGGAGCCTGGGCAGTGCCCAGCACCCTCTGGGGGAAGAACCTTTTCCTAAGGCACTGCACAGGGCATCCCAAGGGAGATAGGATCTCCTTTCCATGCTGCCTTCAGTGGAGGCATCCTTGTTTCCAGCCTTGCTGTTTTACTTCCCAGCCCAGTGGCAGCATCTCGTGCTGAGCAGCCACAAAGTCCAGCTCCTGTTCCCTGTGTCCTGCCCCCCTGAGTTCCAGCACCCACTGGGCACTGAGTGTGGACACAGCCATTCCTGGTCACCCTGCTGCACCCCGTGAACAGCCCGTGCAAAGCATTTAATTTGTACAATTAAAACCGTTCAATTCCTGGATATTTTTCTGGATAGGGGCACATACGTGTTAGCTGGATGGAGCAAATTCTGGATGGCCCCGGTGTGATGGTTAATGTGATGCTGGTGTTGCTTGGCCAGTGCTCACAGCCCTCCTGGGATGGGGAGGTGAGGGAAGCCAGGAGCAGCTTGCAAAGGGGGCTCACTGGGATGGGAATCAGAAACCACGTGAAAGCCAGGTTTGGAAAATTCATGGATGGCTAAAGCAATCTAGCTGGGAAGCAAAGCATTTGGAGAGGTGCCAGAAGTGGATCAAGGAGTGAGTGAGCTGGGGAGGAGGGTGGGGAAGGAGAGTGACCAGCCATGAGTGTCTGGAAAGCCCCAGATTTGGAGCAGGGACAAAGGGGAGAGCCCCAGCTAGGAGCTGGTGTGCCAGGAGGCACCAAGGCAGGCTCAGGCCCCCACCAGCAGTTTGTGCAGGCTCCTGGGGCACAAAGAGACCCCAAGGGCTGCTACCCCCTCTCCCCGCTGGGACCTCTCTGCTTCCCATTCCCTCTCTCATCTCCTTGTATCAAACCACTCCCAGCTGACTGCTAAGGCTCCTCTCTTGGTTTTACAGGCTACTGGAGAGAAAAGACCCTCAACAGACCTGGGCAAAAAGCCCAAAAGCCAAAAGAAGAAGAAAAAGAAGGACCCCAACGAGCCCCAGAAGCCCGTTTCAGCCTACGCCCTGTTTTTCAGAGACACACAAGCAGCCATCAAAGGCCAAAACCCCAACGCCACCTTTGGGGACGTGTCGAAAATCGTGGCATCGATGTGGGACAGTTTGGGAGAAGAACAAAAGCAAGTGAGTCACTGAGTTATTTATTTTTGTCCTTCAGCTGTTGAAATGTGTATTTCCACAGTGCAGAGCGTCTCCCCAGGCACGTCCAGGGCAGGGCCAGGGGCTTCCACAGGCTGAAGTGCAGGAGCAGAGGCTCTTTTCAGGAGCAGTGCTGAAGTCCCCACTGTGCAAAATTGCTGTTGTTGCGTGGGGAAGAGCAAATTGTTATGACAACTAATTATTCTTGATAAGTTCATACTCTGCAGAGCCACCAGTGGCCTTTCCCTGACGTGGGGTTTTACAGCTCGAGATGGGAGATGGGTTTGTATTTGCTTATTTACTTACAAGGAGTGACAGCCAACTGGCTAAACGTTATTAACTCCCTGTATTGCTGGCTTCAAATCCAACGTTCAGGCTTTAAAAGCTTCAGAAGGAGACGTCTGAAGTGGCTTCACAGAGGAAACCTTCCTGCCCCAAAGCTGTCAGCCACTTTCCGCCTGCTTCACGTGGAGAATTCCAGGTCCTGCTTTCCCTGTTGGCTGCTGCTGAGTCTGTTACAAAAGCCTGTAATTGCTTGTTGCCTGTTGAGAGAACCCCAGGGAACACTTCCCCGAGCAAGGATGGCTTTTTATCAGGCAGAGTGAGATCTGACACGGTGTGTGGTGTGTCCTGGACCCAAACAGGCTTTATCTGGGAGCCCTTCTCCTGGAGCCTGGCCACAGCTCCAGCTGGGTGTCCATGGCCAGCACTGGAAGCAGCTTCATCTGGGAAGACAGCAGCAGGGAGGGAAGAAGGCATTTTAGTGGAAGTTATACTGGGAAAGAGCCCAGATTTCTACCCCACACTCAGTCAGGAATAAGAGCAGAGGACCTTCAGGGATGAAAGCCCTTTTCTCCTCTTTGGGTGGATCACTGTAGGATCATGCAGGCAGAAATTCCTCATCTGAAGAAGGGAGGAAGGTCAGGAGGGTGACCCCAGCCCTGGGAAGGTGCAGGACAGGGGCTGGATTTGTGCTGTTGGTTCAGGAGTGTGGAAAAGCTTTATGTCACCTCTTTGTCCTGCCTGCAATCCCTCCCAGCATCTCCCCTCCTTTACTAAAAAAGGTTGCAAACACTGCCACAGTTTGGGCACCGAGCGAGGTTCAGCGTGGAAGCACTGCTGCGACCCTGACTCAGCGCAGTGCAAACGCTCAGCTCTTAATTAACAGCAGGGATTAAACCAGCCCGTTTATCTTCCCTGCTAACTCTCCCTCCTCCTTCTCTTTTATGAGCTCGCAGCAGCCTCGCCATCTCTTTACACACGCTTTCTAAGTGGCTCCATTTCTCCCTCTGTAATTGATTTAATTAAGTCATTTGTTCCTTGTCTGAATGCTTAAATATTAACTTCCTGGCTTTGTCTCCAGCTGGATACTTCTCTCCCACAGCAGTTACCTCCCTGCCCGGGACTCTGGCGGGAGGGACACCGTTTCTCCTTGGCTCTGGGACCCCGTGGCTGGTTTGTGTGATGTGGCACGTTCACGGTGGAAGTGTCTGGCTGGAGGAGGGTTTATTTAGCCCCTGTTTGCTTTCCTCTGCCAGCATCCCCGGCAAAGCTTTTTTTAGATTCATGAGGCAGTGCAACGGAAAGGAAAAAAGGAAAAGAAAGTTTTAATATGCCTTTAACATGTGAAAACAAGGGCCTGGGCTGTCCTGTAGGTGTTTCCTGCCCAGGAGTGGGGCACACGTTCCCGATGAAGGCAAACAGGCATTCCAAGTGCTCTCCTGGCACATCTGGAGAGGAGATGGTGACCGAGCAGCACAGCCAGGCATGGCTGGCCAAAATCCTGCTGCGACCTGGGAGTCCAGCCTGCCACGTGGGTCAGCCCACCAGCAGGCAGGACTGTGCTCTGGGAAGGGGTGGAAAAGCTGGAAAAGGGAAGAGTTTCATCAGGGACACTGCTCTTAGCTTTGCTGACAACAGCGGCTTCATGTCCTCACTGCAGAAAGCAGAGGACAACCTGGGGAAAAGCCAATTCAGAGATGGCACAGCAGGCAAGCAGGAGCCAAATCTGGATGTTTTGGCTCAGTTATGACCAAAGTTGTAGTTAAAGAACACTTCCCCTCTTCCCAGCTTCAGAAAGGGTGGATTTGGGGCTGTAGGATCTGCTCTGGAGCTGGTCCCGCACTTGGATTTGCAGAGGTGCAGACCCCAGCCCCAGCACACAGTTACTCAGCAGTTCTCTAGGTGCCTGGATTTTCTGCTTCTGATGAGGTTTGCAAACCCTATTCTGTGCCTTCCAGAGGGCCCAGGGTGGGCCCAGCCCTGGGGGTGCTTTGGTTCCCCCCTTGCAGGAGAGCAGCAGGCAGGGAGGGGGTCCAGGGGAAGCTGCTCCACAAACCCAGGGCCTTTCGTGGTTCCCCCCACACGTGAGCAGCCCCTGACACACATTCCTGCTGTGCCTGCCCCGTGTCCATCCGTCCCTCCCAGCTCCATCCTGCACACGGGGGGGGCACAGAGGTGGGGTGGTCCCCGTGCCAGTGCCACAGGGTGCTGGTGGCTTGTAGCCCAGCCAGCCGGTGCCCCAGGCTGGGAAGGGTGGTCCTGTGCCCCCCGCAGAGCCCCAGCCCCTCTCCACGGACACCTCCTGGAGCATTTCTGCTGGCAGCAGTGACGTGCCACCCCTTTGCCAGGTAGCCCTGGCCAGCACGCAGAGGGTTAATCCTCCGCCATTTGTGCTGCTAATGATTACATGCACTGTAATATCAAAGCTGTAGCTATTTATTTGCCATTGAGCAGGTGCTGCTGCTCCCACAAAGCAAATTTGCTTTCTCCTCCTGATGAAACAAGGAAAATAAAGGTTGCTCACGTCCCATTTCAGATATGGGGATTTTTTTTTCCCTGTGCACCAGCTGAAAGACAAACACAGAGAGGGAACCAGAATGCATATTATGCAAGAAACCATATAATCTAGCAGCATCTTTGATTTGGCTGCTGCTGTCACAGACATGCATTTCACGGAGAGGCTTTTTTCTCCCCCCTTTCTTTTGTTCTTACTGGTTTATCATTTGTGGCTTTGTCATTTTGTTCCTTCTCCTTCTTCTCTTCTCAGCCTCTTCACAATGAATCTTCATTTTCCCTCTGACACACTTGTATCTAAATTTCCTTATTTCCTGCCTTTTTTTATTTATATCTGTTGCCTGGTGATTTGATCATGCTGTGGAATACAGGATTAGCAATCTCCGTGTCCTTGGGTACTGCTCAAGGACACCTGTTCGGCAAAGCACCGTTTTCTTCCCCATTTTAACCCCTTCCAGCGTGGCTGTGCAATAGGAATAAACAACAATACCTTCAATATCCCCAGCGCTGCGTTAGCAGGACGTTGTAATCTTCATTCTTCAACAGCTGGCGTGGCCCTTCCTAAGGAGCTTACACGGGAATCTGAAGAATGTGACTCTGGGAAAAAAAAAAAATATTAATACATCCTCTTTGAACTTTGCAAATAGTTTAGCAGCTGTTCCTGTAGAGATAGCTTCGACTTTGCTGCAGAGTGAAATGCTAATTCAGCCATTAGCATCCAATGGGGTACCCGTCAGAGGAATCTGCCTGCAGCTCCAGGTCCCAGCTCCAGAATCCCGTGCCTCAGTGGGAGTTTTTCCATTAGCAGATCTCAAGCAGAGTTCCCCAGCAAGGTTTCAAAGGGCTGCCTGGTTTGACAGAAATTAGGAGAATTTGAGCACTAGATTGGAGCAAGCTCTGCTCATTTCCCAGGAGGATTTTCCCCTGGCACAGAGTGCCAGCAGCCTGGTCCCAGGCTGTGCCACCCACAGCCCCCTCCTCTGTTTCCACAGCCCCACCATGGGCCAGATCTGCTCTAGAGCAGGTGACAGCAGCCCTGGTGGCTGTCCTCCCTCAGGGGGGTTTCCTGGGGGTGACAAGCCTGGAGACTCCCCAGAGGAGTGACTGGTGGCATTCACTCTCCTCTGCCAAATTCTGTTCTTCCCTCTCTGAGCACCTCCCTGTTCCCTGCTGCATTTTGGTGAAGAGGAGGTTGGATTGGAGCCAGGCAAGGGTGGAGAGCACAGAGATCAGTGCCAAGGTGGCAGCTGCTCTGGAACCAGCTTCTTTTCATCAACAAATCCAGCCACAAAGTCAAAGCACTGGGCTGGTGTTTCCTCAGACCCTGGGAACCAAGAGCAGAGGAATCAAGGAGCTGCTGAGCAATCTGCTGAGTGAGCCCTTGGCTAACACAAGACTTCCCATCTGAAATGAGCAAAGATCAGGAAAAACCAGCATTTTCAGTTGAGTTTTTGAGTCTGGGCACTCCCTGAGGACACAGAGGTTCCAGAGATGGGTTCTTGCTCGTGCTTCACCAGGAGCAGTTCAGTAATGCTGAGTGACTCCGTGGCCGAATGCAAGCGGGATTTTCAAGCACACAAATGCACAGCCTGGAGAACAACACAGCTCCAGGGATAAAGTCACACTCCAGGGGTAAATTACCCAGCAGAAGAATCGCCTGCTCAGCAGAAAGTAACAGATCACCCGCTTAATCCGATCCATCTGCTCACCGAACCTGACACATCAGCTGCTGACAGGGCACTGCAGGTGGCTGCGGTGGGACAGAGACATCGTGGGCCAGCTGTAAGGCTGTTTTCTGGAAGAGCCACCAGAGGGGAGAGATCCCATGGGAACAGCCACCCTACAAACTGCCCAATTCCAGCTTTGTACCGAGCTGTCAGCGCCAGAGCCACCACGGGATGAAGGTTCCTCCTGCAGCCCCAAAGCCCTGGCAGCGAGGGGCTGGAAGGGCCCAAGCTGTTGCTCTGGCCTGGAAGGTTTCAGCATCTTCTGGGCATCGAGGGAAGCCATGCACCAGAGAGGGATCAAAGCACCCATCCCAAACACGGCTTCAGGAGAGCGGGATAACAATGGGGAGGATGTGAAAGGTCAGATGTGCTCTTAACAGCTCCATGAGTGTCACTTTTCTTCTTGGAGAGCAAGATCAGAGGTTTGGAAGGTGAATGGTGTGTGGTTTTCATTGGAAGTTAGGGTTAGGGTCTGTCACCCTCCTGTTCCCCTTGGAATCTTTAGTGGATCATGCTGGGAACACGCTTGTGCCCTCACAGGGAGCGAGGGATGACTGACACCCCATGAAGTCGAGGCCATGGACAGCAGGAATCTCTCAGGATGCTTTAACCAGCAGTAATTCCTGCTCCATTACAGGCTCCCCCATTCATTCTCCAAAGGAATTGCTTCCCAGCGTTGTGTCTCCACCAGGATAGAGCAGGAACTCTCCTGAAACCATGCAAATACTTCCCACAGCCAGGGTCTTCCCTGTAGGGCTCCTCAGAGATGTTGACCTCAAGACTTACAGCCCAGACCACAGGTTTTATTCTGAAAGTGTAGCTTGGGTTAGTTGGTTTCAGTGGCGGCGGGGACAGAATTAGTCTTGCCCAAGAAGGGGATACAGAGAGAAGTGCAAGGAGGAGAGGAGGAGCTGGGAAGGAGTAAGGATAACGTGTCCATGGTTCCTATTTGCCTTCCCAATGGCTGAGAAGGGTGAATGTGGCAGAGAGGACGTGCTCTGAGTCATCTTGTGAATAAGCCATAAGTGATGGCGATCTCAAGCCTCGATATCTTGCAGGAAAGTGTATAATGGTTACAATAAAAACCCTTCAGACAAGCAGAATAAAACCCAAATTTACACACTCAGGAGAAGAAAAAAACCCAGTCATGGAATCATAGAAAGGAGGGCAAGGAGGGGCTTAAGAGGTCAACCAGACCATACTGCTGCCTGAAGTCAGGATCATCTCTACTTAAGCCATTCCTGATGGATGTGTTCCTAATCTGTTCTTAAACCCTCCGTGGTGGAGATTACACATCTCCCCAGGCAATGGCTTCCCGTGCTTAATTATCCTGACTGCTCCCAAGGCTTCCTGGTGCTTACCCAACATTTCCCTTGGTACAATTTAAGCCTATTTTGCCTCTTTTCCTACATGCAGAGGATCACTGCGGGCCTCCTTTGCTGCATTGTGGTGGCTCCTCCTGGTCTTCCCTCCCAGCTTTCCTCCTGGAGACCTTTCCTGCACTTCCCATCTCTCCTCTCCTGATGTTCTACCTCTTTTTTGAAGCAAAACCCCCCAAACTCCACCTGGGATTGCAGCAGAGACCTTCCCACTTGGGCTCAGTGCAACCCCTTGGTTTTTTGGGGGAGAGTTTGAGCTCTTCCCATCGTTCCCCAGGCTTGGGAAGCAGCGTTCCTGGCAGAGCAGGAGGGCTGGGATGCAGAGGTTACGGAGAACAGCTCCGGCTGTCACTCAGAGCCTGCGCGACACGGAGCCGCTCGTGGGCGTCGGTGGGGTTTGCAATAATTGTCTTCTCTAATTAACTGGTTATCAAACAAGAACATTTCATTACGGTACAATTACTGGCTGCTTTGCTGAGACACAGGGGTGTCAGGATTACGATCCCAACATATGCTTCTTACAGCTCTGATTTTTTGTTTTCATAATCACTAACCATTTTTGCTTCCTCCTCTCTCCCCCCCCCAACCCACCCACTCACTTAATGACTAATGAATCCTCCTGCTAATGAATAAGGAAAATAAATCAGTGGGCATGGCAGGTTAGGAAGAAAAACATGCAAAATGTTTTGAGGATCCTTAAATCTGATAAATTACTTCAAAATTAAAATCCCTGGGAGAAAATGGGATTTAATTAGAAAGTAATGTGGTTTTGTCAATGTTTAAATGAAAATTTTAAGGGTTATAAATGCTGGGCTAGAGCTGCCTTTACACACAGGATTTGTGAGGAGATTTGTTCAGATCCCACGTCAGCGTGGTGATTCCCCGGGGACAGACAGCTCAGTGTCCTTGATGGAGCCCTGGGTGGGTGCAGAGAGCCCACATGTGCAGGGCAGGACTGCAAAATTTCCAACAGGAGACCCTTAGGGATGGCTCTTTGCAATGAGGCCCTGGCACAGGGTGCCCAGAGCAGCTGTGGCTGCCCCTGGATCCCTGGCAGTGCCCAAGGCCAGGCTGGAGAGGACTTGGAGCAGCCTGGGACAGTGGAAGGGGTCCCTGCCCATGGCAGGGGAGGATCAAAATGGTCCCTTCAACCCAAACCATCTCGGGATTCTGTGATTAAAACCCAGATAATCCACCAGGGATCTTCCAGAGCTTCCAGTTCACCAGAGAAACATCAGAGAGCACAGTCCCCGAGCTCACCAGGCAGCCCTGCTCGTGGCCAGGCTCGGGCTGGGGCTGGCCCAAGGAGCACAGAGGCTCCTGCCTGGAGCAATCCCCTCTCCCTTCAGCAGAATGAGCCACTTGGCTGCCCCTTCCCAGCCCTGCTGCACCAGAGCCCACCCAGCAGCACATCCCAAAACGCAGGAGATCCACCAGGACGGATGAAGAGTGGCACAAAAAAAGGGTTAAGCAGGAAAAGCGAGCGATGGGGATGAAGATAGGCACAGACTTCATTGGTTATTCATTTATTTGCATGCAGGTTTAGGAAGTCTCATTTACCTGCCCTCTCACTGTCCAGAAATTGCAGGTTTTTCTCCAGGCAAGTCTTGCTAATAATTAAATTTGTCTCCGCATAGCTCTGAATACTTTGTTTTCCCACCATCCTGGAAAAAAAAATGTGGTAAAACCAGTCTTGTATTTTGCTGTTATAGAGGAAAAACAATTAAATGTGTTCTCCATAGATCAGCATCCAGCTGTGGCCACTCCTAAACACTGGCCTGAGATACAGGAACTCTTATTTCATTGCTGTGAGGGCATCAGGTACCACGTTTAAGAGCATCCAGCAGCAGAGCTGGTGGATACAATAAATTCTGTGTTGCTCTGATGGGCACAAAGCTGCTCCAGTGGAAGGTGTCCCTGCCTGTGGCAGGGGGATGGAACTGGATGAGTTCTAAGGTCCCTTCCAACCCAAACTGTCTTTGATTCTGTAATAAAAGATGTGGAGATTGTAGAGAGAGGTAATAGCTTTTATTAAGGGAACTGATACAGTTAGAAGAAATAGTTACCTTTCATAGGCAAACTCTTCTTCAGGCTGACATTTTGAAAAGTAATTTTGTTCTGAATGGAGCAAATATAATATTTCCTGAATACCATAAAGCCAAAGACAAACTTAGGGAAATGCTCCATTTCAGAAAATTGCCGTCTGAGACCTCCAGTGTGCTGAGTCAAAACGTTTCATTACAGGACTCATTGCTGTGATTTAGCAACGAAAATAAGGCTTTCAATCCATTTTTAATAGGATTTATCTGTACTGATTTTAAATTCACATTCAGTTCAACTGCTGGAAGGTCACTCTCCCTTCGGAGGTCAGTGCTGGGAGGGAGTCTGGGGTGCTGCCATGGCCATGGAAGTTTGCAGGGGAAATGAGCTAAAGCAGAGAATTGTGGAGTTGTTTTGGTTGGAAAATACCAAAACAATCATCCTGTCCAACGGTTTAGGATCATCCTGTCCAACGATTTAGGATCATCCTGTCCAATGATTTAGGATCATCCTGTCCGGTGGTTTAGGATCATCCTGTCCAACTGTTCGCCCAGTACTGCCAAGGCCACCATGTCCCCAAGTGCCACACCCGTAGGTCTTTTAAACACCTCCAGGAATGGTGACTCCACCACTTCCCTGGGCAACCTTTTCCATGAAGAAACTTTTCCCAACATCCAGCCTAAATCATCCTGGAGAGAGGATGTGCCCACGAGGCTTCAGCGTTTCAGTTGCTGAAAGCTGTTGTCAGTTTTAAAGCTGAATTAAATACATGCAAATCTGTTCTAATTGAAATCAACTCTCAGTGCCTCACTTGAGGAAGGCTTGGAGTGTCCAGTGGAGAAGAGAGTTGGTGGGGATTTTTCCTGGGAGTTTCTGCCTTTATCCTGAAATTTTTATTCTGTTTTAAAATACTCCTCTCTCTTACTCAGTTAATCTGGGCAACCCTTCAGGGACTCACTGCTGGGGACAGGCTGGATCACACCATTGTTTTGTTGAAGGTCTTCACCTCCACGTGGAGGACCAGGATCCAGGCAGGAAGGGGACCAGCACTGACATGATCAAGAGGCATCTCATTATGGGGAGAGATGGAAGAAGAAATCCTAATTCACTCTTCCAAATCTTTTTTTTTTTTTCCTTAGGGAATCAAACTTTGCTGCTTCCCTGCAAACTCCAGCTCAAGTCATGAGATGAGGCAAAAATCTCAGCTTTTATAAGATGAGAAAGCAGTTCCCAGCTGTCCAGGCTGCAGAGAAGAGCTGGAGTTGTGAGCTCTAAAGAATTAACTGGGAAAGCCAAGAAAACCAATGGATAGTTTAGGAATTCTGACTGTCTCACCTGTTTTTAAGCTAGTCATCATCACAGAATCATAGAATGGATTGAGTTGGAAGGGACTTTAAAGATAGTCCTGTCATTTGAGGATTCTGGCTTTTGTCTTGCTCTTCCAAGAGCCTGGATCACACTTTACTCTGCTTCCTGTTGGGAAGGGATTTCACTGTGTATAAAATCAGACTGTCTCTCTTATTAAATACCTGTCTAAACACACAGACTGCTCTGACCAGAGATGCCTCCAAAAATCCCAGCACGGTCCAACCCAAGGGCTTCATTCTCTTGGTTTGGGATAAATTCCTCTGCAGCAGAGCTGAGTTTTTTGTGCAGGGCCCCAGTGAAGGGGGGTTCCACTGAGCAGCTGGGGTGCAGCCAAGCCCAGCAGCCCCCTGTTCCCTCTATTAATGATTATCCATTCCTTGGTCCTTTCAGGCCTACAAGAGGAAAACAGAAGCTGCCAAGAAGGAGTACCTGAAAGCCCTGGCTGCATACCGGGCCAGCCTCGTCTCCAAGGTACAGCCACGCTCAGGGACATGTTACAACTCACAGGAGCCTCCAGGGAGGAGCAAATTGATCAGAAATGCTGTGTAGTTGTGATATCAGAACTGATACCAGCATTAGCAGCTTCCCAAGGGCTGAGAGAGGGGCTCTGCAGCACGGTCAGGGCAGGAGCTGGGCTGTCACCTGCCTTTAGTGCCCTGCAGCGAGACCCCCCTTTGGATGGGTTCAGCAGCAGGGGAGGTTTCATCAGTGTCCCTGTGTGGGGTGAAGGGGTCCCTGCTGCCTGTCCCCACTGTTCCCTGCCCGCTTTTGGGGTGTGAGTGCAGCAAAGGGGTCAGGAGGACAAGGTGACAGCAGGGACTGGCGCAGGGGAAGGTGACACGCGGTGCTGGGCTCACAGTACCAGCATCCTGCTGCACCCTGCTCCGTGCACCCGGGCTGTCCCAGCTGCTCAGGAGCCCAGGTGTGGCTTCTCCTGTGCATGCTCAGCCTAAGCCAGATTTTTAGGGAGTTTTAAGGAGTTTTTAGGGAGTTTTATGGAGTAAGACCCATAACTGTGGGTTGATGAGAGGTGAGCACGTGGGTGCTGAACACACCACAGCCAGGCCAAACCCAGAGAGCCCATTCCAGTGCCTAACAGTGAAATTTTGGGGCATTTCAGGCTTACAGAAGGACTCCCAGTGCTGCAAGACCACGCTGGGGAGCAGTGATGGGCCCAGTCTCCCAGACGTGGATGCTCATCCCAAGGGACCTCACAGCTTGCCCCCCATCACACCTCCAGAGAGGGGACACAGGCATTCGCTGACTGTGAATTTGGGGTGTGGAGCTCAAAACCTTCCTGGCTCAGGGGTAATGCTGCCCTTGGGTAGTGAGTGGTCTCCTTTCAAATCTTCTCCTTGGTACCACACCACATCCTCAGAGCTTAATCATCACATTCTGCTGCCTTGGGAAATAATGTGATCTCCCAAATCACCCATGGTCTGCAGGACCCATGTGGTGGTGGAGAGCTGGAAAGGCTCCGAGCCCCTGTGCAGACCAGCAGCTGCCAACTTCTCAACAGAGCAGCAGCAAGGACAGAAAAAGGGGATGGGAAGGATTTGTTGGGGATTTAAAACTCTTGTTGGCCCCTCTGGAAGCCTCTGAGGGCCTTGCCTCGCAGCAGTGTGGGGCAGGAGTCGTGGAAGGCATGGAAGTCATGGAGGCATGTGCTCTAGGGCTTCATTTTCTTCCCAATTTCTCCAGCTGCTCTTCTGCAAAACTTTGTTTTGAGCAAAGCAGCAGGGTGTGGTCCTGGCTGCTGGGTGAGGAAGGATCATGAGTATCATTGCAGAGCCCATCACAGCACAAAACCCTCACTGTCCAACCCAGAAAACCTCCCCTTGTCCTTCTCTTCTTCCTGCCGAAGTGAGGCCACCACTGTCCCATGCATTACAGACCCGCCAAGGCTGCAGGAACGCCCAGGATGGGGAAAGCAGAGGGTTTGTAGACCCGTTTGTGCTCTGCTGGAAGCAGCAGGGATTTGCCACCCACCCAAAGCCGAGAGCTCCTGGTGGGCAGCTTGCCTCTGCCCTGGTTCACTCCCCCTGGTGCTCCAGGCTCTGCCAAGGGCACGGCTGAGTTCCTGGGCTTTAGTTTTGCAGACACAGCTGCTGCACCCAGCCTGTGGCCACCCAGCTGCTGCAGGGCTGGGAGCTCATGTGCTGGCAGGTGGGAGAGGAGCAGGATCCGTGGGGAGCTCGCCTGGACAGATGGGTATCTCGGGATGCATCCGTGTTTCCTCTCTCCCTTCCTCACCGCCTTCCATTCTGTTTTCCCCTCAGAGCTCTGCCGACCAGGGGGAGACGAAGAGCGCCCAGAGCAACCCCCCTTCCAAGATGATCCCCCCCAAGCAGCCCATGTACCCCATGCCTCCGCAGGCCTCCTCGCCCTACCCCGGCCTGGGCTCCTTCCTGTCCCCGTCGGACCTGCAGAGCTACCGCGGCCACCCCCACGCCGGGCTGAGCCGGACCCTGCCCTCCAAGCCCCTGCTGCCCAGCATCAGTGCCTCCCCCCCGCCCTCCTTCCAGATCAGCCCCCCGCTCCACCAGCAGCTGTCCTTGCACCACGCGCAGAGCTCGCTGCTCGGCCAGCCCCTCAGCATGCAGCAGGTCCCCCAGCAGCCCCTCCTGTCCCCCCCCATGGCACTACAGGTACAGCCCCCCATGAACGCCTCGCCTCCCGGCCAGCAGGTGCGTGCCCGGGGCTCTCGTGGGTTTGGGGTTCCTGGGGGTTGGTGTCATCCCAGGGAGGGAATGGAGCACCAGGAGGGGCTGAGGGAGCTGGGAAGGGGCTCAGCCTGGAGAAAAGGAGGCTCAGGGGGGCCCTGGTGGCTCTGCACAAGTCCCTGACAGGAGGGGGCAGCTGGGGGGGTCGGGCTCTGCTCCCAGGGAACAGGGACAGCACGAGAAGAAATGGCCTCAGGTTGGGCCAGAGAATGTTTAGACCAAAAATTAAGGAAAATGTTTTTGTTGAAAGGGTTATCAGGCCCAGAGAAGTGGTGGAGTCACCACTCCTGGAAGCATTCAAAAAACGTGTGGATGTGGCCCATGGGGACGTGGTTTAGGGTGGGCTGGGCAGTGCTGGGTTAATGGTTGCACTCGATGGTCTTGGAGGTCTCCTCCAACCTAAATGAGCCTACGACTTCACCAGCACAGGGATTGGGCTTTAGCTCTGCACAGGGAAAAGTGGCTTCTCTATTTGGTGATAGCAATATCGGGGATCCTCACAGTCACTCTTTGGGGTAGGAGCTGCTGCTGAGGGCAGCATTTTGTGAAACTTCATTACACGTAATTTGTGAATAAAATATAAAAATAAAAAACCACCCCACGTTGCCCTAATTCGGCAGTTTTGGAAAAAAATCATGTTCTTTGTCAGGTAAATATCATTAATCTGGTTTATATACATTGCCTAATGGAGATAAATTTAATCAAACCCACCCCAAAAAATGGAGAAAATTGATTAACTTTCAGCTAAAGCAGCCCCTCAGTGTCCTTGCTGAACTGCCAGTGGTGGCAGCTCCTGGGGACAGCATTGTTTGAGTGGATGTCCCTTGTTCCTGAGCACTGGATGGGTAACTCAGCACTGCACAGGGGCTGAGCTGCCCTGGGAGTGGGACACTGGCTTTGGTGGCCAGGCTGCAAAAAACCCAACAGCTTTTGAGGCTGTGTGCCCTCCACAGCCATTCCCACCCCCAAGGAGGGGGTCCTGACAAAAAGAGCAGGGAAAAGGGAGGTAAAAGGTGCTGCTGCATTGACACCAAAGCCTGGGCTTGGACCCCCCTCTGTCCGTGGGGCTCCTCCTGCGCTCTGCACTGGCAGGTTCTGGGGACAACACCTGTAAATGTGACTGTGCACTGTCATTACATCTGCAGTTCTCCTGCTCTCTATGCTCCTGTAACCCTCCTTTTCCTCTCCACCCCGCAGGACTTCTCCCATATTTCGTCTGAGTTTCAGAACAGTGTTGGACCCCGCTCGCCCGGCGCATCAAACCCTGCAGGAAGCACTGAGTGGGACAACGAGTACCCCAGCAGGGAGTGTGGGGTCAACCACTGCAGGCCAGTAGACAAAACAGCTCATTGCTAGTGCACATCTGGGCTGGGACAGTGAACAGCAGCCCCGTGTCTGCCCTAAAATGTGCAGCCAGGTGTGGTCAGGGAAGTTCAAGGCGCCCTCGCCTCTGTAGGCTCACTGAAGTGGTGCTATGGAAGCAGGTAGCTTAAAAATCATGGATAAATTCTTCGTTGGATGTGAAAAGATTTCTTTTTTTTTTCTTTTTTTATTTGTTTCCATTCCATGGAAGGGTTAGACACATTTCCTTCTGGAGCAGTCCCCCCAGCTGAGTCCCTGGAGGTTTGAGAGCAGCCATGTCCACAAGGCCAGGCCTCAGTGTGGCCTTCCAGTACTTAAAGAGTCTTATAAAAAAGTTGGAGAGCAACTAATTGCAAAGGCAGATAGTGATAGGACAAGGGGGAATGGCTTTAAACTGAAGGAAGAAATTTAGATTATATGTGAGGAAGAAATCCTTCCCTGTGAGGGCAGTGAGGCCGTGGCACTGGGTGCCCAGAGCAGCTGTGGCCAACCGTGGATCCCTGGCAGTGCCCAAGGCCAGCTTGGATGGGGCATGGAGCGGCCTGGGACAGTGGGAGGTGTCCCTGCCCATGGCAGGGGGTGGATTGAGATGAGCTTTAAGGTCCCTCCAACCCAAACCATTCTGTAATATGTACTGTCCTTGTGATCAGGAAGCAATTTCCCTTTTCACTGAGGCCACAGCTCCCTTATCATCCCTGGGAATTCCCCCTGGCAGTGTAACAAATCCCCAGCCCTCCCCAGAGCCACAGGATGCTCCATGCCCCTGCCCCATGCAGGAAAACCCCGCAGACACCTGCACAGATCTGCCCCTTATGCCCTACAAGCTCTGGCACGAACGTGCCAGCATGAGGGTTCCTTCAACACTGCTCCAATTCCCCAATAAATGAAAACATCAGGGCAGTGTTAAAGCTGGGGAACGGGGAGGGTGTGGAAGATGTGTCCAACCTCTGCCTAAGCCACGGCTCTTGGCTCAGCCCGAGTAGTTTGGAGACTCTGCTGTGCTCCGTGGAACGTTCCCGGGGCTCTCTGTGGGAGCAGGCTGGGAAGGAGGCTGGATACCATCAGAGTATTGATTTCCTCCAGGTGCTGGGACATGGTGCTCTCAGCAGAGACCATAACCAGCTCCCAGGCTTCTCCGGGCACGGCTCCTGCCGGTGCCAGCAGAGCACTTAGAGCTGCCGGGCTGGGCACAGGCTGGACAGACATTTATGTCTTCCAGGGAAATAAATAACTGGCTGATCCATTAGAATATCCCTGCTGTCGGCCTGCCTGGGGACATGGATAGATCTGAGCTTTGCATGCTCCTTCCTGAGGTCTCAGCCTGAAAGGAGGAATGTGATCAGGACCTGGCTGTAAAAGTCACCTCACATGTTGTGGGCAAAATGCTAAAGGTGCTTGGAGGGTTGTGGCACATGGATCCCAACTCCCAGAGGTGCTGGGCAGATCCCAGGGATGAACTCCCCTGGAAATAAGCATCACTTCTTAAGGGATCAGCTGGGAAAACACCTGATTCCCTCTGCAAATCCCACTGCCTGGGTTCCATGCAGAAAGCCCAGGGCACTCCAGAAACAGGTGAAATGTTCCCATAGCAGTGAGGACTGAGATCTGTGTTGCTAAAACAAGCTCTGTGACATCTGGCTGCAGTGCCACACTGTAAGCAGAGGGCCCATGCAATTCATGATCAAAGCTCGTGCATTTCATGCCTTTGTCACAGCAGAAATATCAAATTTCATGGGTTTATCACAGCTTCCTGGGGAAAAAAAGTCATTCTAAAACCAGACAGATTATGCAGAGACTTCCAGATAATTATTAGAGTAGATTATAGCAGGGAACTCAGATGGATAGAGATCAGTCCTGCAGAGAGTGCTTAGTGCACTGAAAAATATCACAGTGTCAGCTCAGGAAGGAGCCCATCTCGTGTGACTGAAGACACGGGAGCTGCTGGCAGCCAGTGCCCAAAGCTGGATTGTTCTCATTCATTGTAAGGCCTGGTGTGCCAGCAGTGCCATCCCCTCCTGCTTCTGCTGCCCTGGGATTTGCAGCCTCAGTTCCCCTCTGCATCACCTGGAGCGTCCCCAGACATCTGCAGGGCTGCAGCTGCCTGTGTCTCAAGGTCGCTCACAAGCCAAGAAAAGAGATGATCTGGATCTCCTCATCTGGGGCAAGGAATGATGGGACAAGGGGGAACAGCTTCCCACTGCCAGAGGGCAGGGATGGATGGGATATTGGGCAGGAATTGTTCCCTGTGAGGGTGGGCAGGCCCTGGCACAGGGTGCCCAGAGCAGCTGTGGCTGTCCCTGGATCCCTGGCAGTGCCCAAGGCCCCACTGGACAGGGCTTGGAGCAGCCTGGGACAGTGGGAGGTGCCCATGGGAACGAGATGAGCTTTAAGGCCCATTCCCACCCAATCCACTCTGTGATTCCATGATCTTCCTGCCTCTGCTGCTTTCCCCAATGCACTCTGTACTAATTCCCAAGTGACATTCAAAGCTGTCACTGGGCTCCTCCACAGCACCTTGCCATGAGCTGGGTGGGTCCAGCCATCAGCACAGCTTGGCCACAGGAGTGGTGAAGGGATGTCTCGCTGGGTTTGATTCATCAGTGCTGCCCTGGGCATATTTGGGAAGTCTCTGGATCATGTAAGGGCCCATTTCAACCTCAGAAGTGCATTCGGCTTAATTGCAATTAAAGCAGCACTGTGAGGAGCAAAATCTGGCTGGCAAGAGAAGGGATTATTCCTTGATGAGATGTGACTCAGCCGTAGAGCCCCGGACTCCTGGAAGAGAGGATGGTCCCAACCTCCCCAGCACACAGACGGCCCTGCTGGGTTATGGTTTTTATTTCATGTCTAACCTTGGTATTTCTTTAGCTTCCAACATCTGTTGGCACTGGGTTAGCTGGGGTAAAACCTCGCAAGCCTCGTTTTCCTTTGTGTTTGTCATCCAGCTAACTTCTGAAAAGCTGACAAGGTTGTCTTTCTCTCTGTCCTTCTCTATCTAATAAGGGAACTGCTGTAGGGATTTTTGTTTCCCAGCCTATCCTTGCCAGTTAAAATGCCATCAAATGACACTTCTTCCCCCATGCCCTGCAAATTCTGGGATCCTGCGAGCAGACGCTCCTTAATTCATAACTCAGCCATGCTGGAGAGAGAGTTTTAAATGTTTCTTATCTCCTGCTCTCCCTACTCTTAATGACTTTTTGCTTACTGACTTCCATCCAATTTTCCCGGCTCTTTCTGGGCTGAAGCCCAAGCTGTCCTGGATTGTGAGCAAAGACATGGGGAGCATTTCCCAGCTCCTGCTTGGTGTTTGGCTGTCACTTCCCACAAGCGACTGCAGCACGCAGTTTCAATGCCTTTTTGCCACCACATCACAAACTCCTTTCCTAGTCCCCTGTCTCCCTCACCTGACAGCCTGATTCTGGCACTTGCTCTTTCCCAGGCACTGAATTCCTCTTTTCACTGTGACTTTCTCCAAGGGAGCTGCCTCACCTCTACCAGAGGTGCAGCTTGGTTTACAACCACGTGCAAATCTTCCTTAATCCCTAATTAAATCTTAGCTCCTCAAAGCACCTCCCTTGTTTTTTCTGCCTTGTTTTGTGATTCCAACTCTCTCCACACCTTCTTCAGGGGTTGTGTCCTTTCCATCCTAAAACATTCTATGGTTTACCTTTGTCCCCTCACATTTAGGTATTTTTGGGGTAACACTGAATTGGATTCATCTTTCCACATCCTTCCTCTCATCTGCAAGGCACAGATTAGGTTCTTTTTGGCTGTCATCCTTTAGCAACTCCTCTCCCCTCTTCCCACTGTCCTTTAGGCTAAAAGATGGGACACTGTCCATTACAACTTGTCCAGGCACATAAAACCATGCAGAGCCCCTAGATCCAGACATTTATAACCTCCCTAATTCCTTCCAACAATGAAGTGATCGTCTCCGAAGGGGGGAATTTTCCAAATCAGGAGCTGAATGAGCAAACACTATAAAAAGGCAAAGATAACCCATCACAACTGCACTCAGTTTGGATTCAATTATTTATGGTAATACTTCATAATGAACTGGGAAATGTTCCGTAGCATGTTGTGTAAAATTAATGAAGTTTTAGGACTGGAATACCTCGCTGCTGCTCAGTGGCATTAAATCTTTCCTGAGTGCAGCAGGGAAGACTCTGCATTTTAAATGCAGATTATAAAATGTGGAGATTAGCAGAGGGCGGGCTCTTGACTCTGTCAGAAGACAGCTCTATCAACAACAGCCCTGCCTTGCTGTCTGCCCCTTCCCTGTTATTCCCCTCACCAACACACCCACACCAGAACCTCCCAAGATTTTGAATGTTCTTCACCACGTTTTAAGGCCAAGATGTCTTTATGGAGCCAGTGATGTGTCCATCATGTCTGTGTGGGTGATAAACCCCATTGAAAGTCCTGCATTTCAGAGCAAAACCTCCACAGACCATCAGCCAGGGGAGAGGGACTTCAGCCACTTCTCTCTCTGCTGTGTCCTGAAATAAAAGAGCATCTGGGCTCCCTCTTTGGGCTCTCCTTAGGCAGTGTCAGAATGAGCACATCTGATCCAAAAGCAGCTTTCCAAACCTCCATGGCTCAGCCTCAGGTGTGGTGAAGCAGGGGATGGTGGCCCTGGGGCTGATGCCAGGCAGAGCATTCCAGCATTCTCCGGGTGGGATCTGCAGGGACACCCAGAGCTGACCCTGCCCTGTGACCTCAGCAAAGCAGCAATTCAGCCACAGGAAGAAACTGATGGTGTAGCCCTTAGAGTTGAAATCAGGGAAGAAATAAAATTGCACCCAACTCTTACACTTAGGGGGACCTCTCACCCTCTACAACTGCAGCCTGAAATTTAGGGTTAGAGTTAGGGTTACTCACTAGGGTTAGGGTTAGGTCTGGGCTACCCCCTGAGAGGGGGTGTAGCCAGGATTGGTCTCTTCTTCCAGGTAACAAGGGACAGGACAAGAGGAAACAGTTTAAGTTGCACCAGGGGGGGTTTAGACTGGGTATTTGGAAAAAATTTCTGCATGGAAAGAGAGGTCAAGCATTGGAAGAGCTGCCCAGGGCAGTGGCAGAGCCACCATCCCTGCGGGGCTTTAAAAGCCACGTGGATGTGACACTTGGGGACGTGGTTTGGCAGTGCTGGGAGAATGGTTGGACTTGATCTCGGAGGGCTTTTCCAGCCTAAGTGATCCTGCTGTGCCTCTGCCTGGTCCCTCTGTGTGCAGCCCCCCCTTGATGCCTTTTTCAACCTAAAAAAGGAACAGCACACACTTTAGAGATAATAATAGTGTGGGAGGCAACATAAAGGTGGATCTTTATTGGAGGCCTCCAGGGGCAGTTATGGAAAAATGCCCACAAAGGCCCACCCCACACGGGGGGGCACACAGTTTTATAAGTTTGGTAAATTGGCAAAATTGACACAAAAGCACCAATTAGGAGTACAAGTGGTGATGCAATTTCCACCCCTTCCACCTCAAGCTCCTTCTAAATCTTCCCCTCCTTGCACAGGACTGTACTTTGTTGATGAAATGTGTCTGAAGAGCTGTTTGTCCACCTGGGTAACCAGGGAGAACCAAGATAGGTTCTTGCTCCTCTCAAGATAGGAAAAGAGTTTTGGAGTATGTTTCATCTTTCCGCCTAGGGAGAGGGCATGGAAAACTACAGGGAAACTAGCCACTAGCACAGCAGGCTACAAACATTTGTGTAAAGAATACAGAGAACATAGAACACAAAAAAACAGGTAAAAACCAGAACGGCACCACCCTGACAGCCACGGCGTGGGCACGGACCGGGTGCCAGCTGTGCCAGCTGTGCCAGCTGTGCCAGCTCCTGCCCAGCCCCTTCCCTGCCTGGCCCCTTCCCTGCCCGGCCCCTTCCCTGCCCATCTCACACTGATGCCTTCTCCCAGCCACCTAGAAACACAGACTAGACAGGAGTGAGGGAATAAAGGCAGGGATTTATTTGAAGGCCTTCAAGGTACACCCTGGGGAGCCAGAGGCTGCTTCCAAAAAATGGACCCCAAGATGGACCCCAAGTCACGAGTTCTTGACACTGATATAGGTTTGGTCCATTTGCATATCAGCATAAATTCACCAATTAAAACTTTAGCTCTCTTCAATTTCTCCACCTCTTTCATGGTCCTAATTTACACCTTTTGGGCCTAGGCCAGCCCGAGTGTCCTTGAACAGCTCAGAGAGGCTTTGTTGTGTCTGTCTGGCCTAAGAGAGCAGCTCACGAGCTACAAGGAACTCCAGAGTTACACACTGGGCAGTACAGGATTTGAAAAATATAGAAATTAAAACCTAAGGCATCAACACCACGCCTCTGCTCTCTCTTACAGCATGCTGCCAAGGGACAAGGCACTCTACCTCACCTAAGGCTCAGCACCCCTTCGGGAGGAGGCTCAGACGAAGGACACTTGGGAGGCTGTGCCCTGTGGCCCCGCGGGGAGGACGGGCAGGTCGGACGGGCGGCACAGCTGCCACCGCACCTCGGCGCTGGCTTCGTCTCCAGGCTCTAAGAGCAGTTTTCTTTTTTTATTTTTTTTCCTTTTATTTTTAAACTCTAAATAAAGAAAAAAGGTCCACTTTCCACGGAAGCCCCCAGGGAAAAAAAAAAAACGACCCCACCTCGTAAATTGCAAAGAACAAAAAAATAAATAAAGAGAGAAAATTCAAATAATTAAAAAAAAATAAATAAAACAAGCGCAAAACCGACAAAAAAAAAAAAAAGAAATTAAACTAAGGACACCGTTTTTCTGCTTGCCATCAGCTTAGCTACAGACTATTTTCCTAGTGAACTGCTTTTAGATGCAGCATAAACCCAGGTCTGGTGTCCTGCAGCATTAGGCCAGCTCAGTAGGAGGATGCACTCTTTTGACTTGCTAACAGCACTAAACTTTGTGCAAGAAAATGTGAAGTTTGTGTGAATATTGTACATGCAAAGGCCTTGGACGGTCTGGCAAAAAAAAAATTACAAAAATAAATCAAACCTATTGCTAGGTAGGTGGGGGAGAGAGCAGAAGGCAAACTACGAGAGGACAAATGTGAAAGAGATCATGAAAATATAATTTGTTGGATAGTTGTAAGTAGTTTACTAAGTGTTTTAGAGCTGTGCTAAAGACATCTTTAAGATTTTTTTGTGAAAGAAATTAGTAGTTTACTTTATAGTAAAAGCATTTTATATTAATTGTAGCACATTTTTTAGTTATACATAGAAGGGAGATGTGTATAAAAAACCAACAAAAAAAGCCTGCCAAACTTGTTTCTATTATTTGTACAGCAAGAAATGGACAATTTATATCCATGTTGTATGGCATTATTATTTTTTTCCGGCCATATGTCCATCTATTTAAAAAATTGCTGACAATGATTTTTGTCTATTTATGAAAAATTAGAGAGCATAATTACAGTTTCTCATAAGGTGCATTTTTGGGGTTTTTTTTATTTTTTATTTTGTTTGAGGGCGCTGCTCTGGCAGCACCTGGCACATTCGGTTCACAATGCTTATCTTACCTTTCTTTATAATAAAACGTATGAAAAGTAGAGCTGAAGCAGTCTCTCCTTATTCTGGGGGACACTCTGGAAGTGGCCCCTGCCTTGTCCTCCTCATCTTTCCATCCCTCCCTCCTCCCCCATCACATTCTCACCTGCCCCAGCCCCTGCCTGCTCTGCAATATCAGAGCCACGTTTCTCCCAAATATGCAATGATTAAAATAAAGGGGGGGAAATGGAACATTATGGAAACCTTCCTTGAGTTATCACAGCGAGCAGACAGGATTTACTCCAGGGAGAGCTTCTGAAATGTTAATTCTTCGTGTGTGTGGCAGGTAAGTGGCCTTGGGACTCTGGAATCGCAGCAGGGAGGTTCCCAGCCCTGGGAGAAGGTCTGGAAGGGACCATCAGTGGGACTTTTGGTGACACCAGGTCCTTGGGGGTTGTCCTCTCTGAAGGAAGGTGCCACCCACGATGTCCATTCCCCACACCCCCGTGGGCAGCCCCAGCTGGGTCACCTTTGGGTCACTGTGGCTGTGGATTAGGAGCCCTTTGGACCCTGCTCTGACGAGGTTTGTGAGACAACAGTGCCGGGAGCCACGGAAAAGTGACCTTGCCAATTTAGGAGGAGCTGTGCAAAGCAATAACCACATTTTTAACAACTTTCTGGCCACCTCCCTACATTGCTGCAGGGCTGCCCTGCTGCCTCTGCTCCTCTCAGAGGGCTGGTGGCTGCAGGGGGGCACCACGGGGGCACAGTGCCCCATCTCCAGCCTCGGGGATGTGGAGCCATCTCGGGAATGAAGGGCAGTTGGCTATTAGAGAGCCCGGATCATTAATGAGAAATTGTGAGGCTTTCCAAACCACTTTAATCCCTACTAATCTCTAAATTTGCACGATGGCAGCTGTGCTTAAATGGTGTTCCAGCTGTTGGCCAATTGTCATGGACCTGGAGTTGCTCCAGGGAAGCAGGGAGCTGAGCCTCCCATCCACCACCACGGCTGGGTCACAGATTCACAGAAGGGTTTGGGTTGAAGGGACCTTGGAGCTCATCTCCTTTCACCCCCTGCCACAGGCAGGGACACCTTCCACTGTCCCAGGCTGCTCCAAGCCCTGTCCAGCCTGGCCTTGGGCACTGCCAGGGATCCAGGGGCAGCCACAGCTGCTCTGGGCACCCTGGGCCAGGGCCTCCCCACCCTCACGGGGAGGAATTCCTTCCCAATATCCAACCTGAGTTTCTTCCCTTTCAGTTTAAATCCATTCCACGTGTCCTGTCACCATCTGCCTTTGCTGTCCTCCGTCTTTATCAGCCTCAAGTGCTGAGAGGATGCACCCAGTTCAACAAAGGGGTTCAGCCCCAGCCCTGAGGGTCAGGACCTGGGCCCCAGAGCTCCCCTGCCTGTGTGGCTGGGGGACCTTCCCCCTGCTCTGAACCCTTGGTCTGTTATTAGTGGAAAATTCAGCAGCCGGGTCTCAAGAAGCCCCAGGGCAGGGTCAGCTCTACCTAAACCCTGTCTGTGTGCCTAACCTCCCTTTAAAAACCTTTAAATTCCGTGCAGATAACCTAAATCTCTCTCCTTACAAAGCAAATCCCTTGCTTTGGAACATAAGGAAGAGTTATTGCTTTCCTTGTTGCGGTCATTTCCCCATATTTGAAGAAGGATATTGGCTCCTCTCCCCCTGCCCCAGGGGCTGCGAAGTCAGAGGTGGTGTTCCGGAGCAGGATGAGCTGTGGAGCTCCCAATTTTAGTCAAGGAGCAGCAGTTGGATTCTGAAAAGGCTCTGGAGCAGCTTTGGGGCAGGGGCTGGCAGGGCAGGGGCAGGACCGAGGCAGGCATTCCCAGACTTGGGGCTGAGGATGGAGAGGAGGCAGGAGCAGGGAGAGCCCTGACTAATTGACTTTGGTTTATGAACACATAATTAGCAGTGCTGCAGGATGTAACAGGGGGTTTAACAAACCTCAGCAGCAGCCTCTCAGCAGTGTTAACCCTTTGAGCACAGCCCCAGGTGGGTGCCTCTGGACAGAAATGGGGACTATCCACCAGCATCCCACTGCCCCAGCAGGACACAGCCTCCCACACGGCCAGGGTGTGTGGAAAGGGTCTGTGGATTCTCCTGTGGCACCAGCCCGAGCTGTGCCCATGGCACAGGGCCACGAACACCCCGGCAGCACTGGGAGGACACTTTGTCTCTGTTACATCTGTGTTATAACCATTGAGGTGATGGAATGGAAGGGAAAACAGCCCTGACAAGCAATATTGAGAGCTTTACACAAGAAGGATCAAAGGAAAGGACCTCGTTTGACAAATCCCAGGTCCCTGGCAACTGCAGCACATGCTGGGAGCAGGGGCCTTGTGCCAGCCTTGGTGAGGTCCTGGTGCCCACCAAGAGCAGGCTTGAACCTCAGCAAGTGTCCCTGTTCCCAAGTGTCCCTGTTCCCAAAGGTGCTGTTCCCAAAGCTCCTGGAGCCCAGACGCAGAGCGAGTCCATGGAGAAGGGATGAGCTGTAGCCCTGGGAGCTGGCTCTGGGCTCGGACCCCAGGCACAGCACCAGGGCCCTCAGGCAGGGCAGAGGTTGGATGCCAGAGCCAGCCCGGGCTGCACGGCCCCTGCAGCTCCTCTCCCCAGACACACCCGTGCTTCCCCAGGGCGGTGGCCACCCAAACATCCCCAGTGCCACTGTGGCAGGGCCCAGCCCACGGATGCAACCATGGGATCACAGGATCCCAGAATGGTTTGGGTTGGAAGGGACCTTAAAGCCCATCTCCTTTCACCCTTGCCATGGGCAGGGACACCTCCCACT
>VYXC01013165.1:264089-290246 GCA_013397175.1 Platysteira castanea
TCCACACAACCTTCTCCTCTCCAGGTTGAGCTGCCCCGACTTTCTCAGCCTGTATCCAGAGGAGAGGTGCTCCAGTGCCCTCAGCAACTCTGTGGCCCCCTCTGAACACGCTCCAACAGTTCCACATCCTCCTTATGCTGCAGGCCCCAGAGCTGTACCCAGCACTCCTGGTTGTGCATGGTACCAGGGTGGGATGTGAATCTCCTCAGCAGGACCAGCTGTGCTTCACCCGCCCTCCGCCCACCCCTGTCCCCGCGGGGTGGAAAGGCTCTGCCCACCGAGCAAACAAGACATGAGGCACCTTTGCCATCTTTCTGCGGACTGAAGAGCCCAAAAAAGAGCCCGTGCCTTGCAGGGATGAGGCACTGTCAGTTTGTTTCCTTTCCATGTGCTCCACCCTGCAGCAGGCGGTCTGTGAGTCCCAAAAACTCAGCATCCCCTTGGCAGCTCAGCACAGAGTGCAGGCAAAGTGCTTCCTCCAAAACACAAGGAGTGCAAAATGATCGGTTCGAACGATGATTTTTGAAGAGGAAGAGAGGAATAACAGTTCCTCTGGATGAAACACTGTGCTGGCCAGAAGGGTAATTTAGAGTCAGAGTTGAGATCAGATGTTTTATCACTGTCTCCTCAGCTCTTCTTGACTTTCAACTGCAATTTGGTAAATCAGCATAATACCTGGCACAGTAATTGCTGGAGATTTCATTCCTAGTGGGGTTACTTTATTACACTGCAGGCACATTAGAGAGCTCTCTATTGCTCTGCCATCATTATCGTGGGGACAGAGGTCAAATAAAGCAGGACTTAGTGGGTGGTTTTTTGCAGATGGTACTGGTGAGCTCGTTTCAGGCGTTTGTGCAGCTGAGTGCCCTCAGCAGTGCTCAGCCTGCCCCTCTCTGCACCTCCAGGGCTCCCTGCTTTGCTCTTCTCCCTGTGTTTACGCTCCCATCGTGGCTCCAAGGCAGCAAAATCTGGGAACACAGGGGAAGCCTCACCCAGTGAGAGCAGGAAGGGCCGGGAGATGCTGCAGGGCTCTCCCTCCTCATGGCTTTTAAGGTCAGCCAGGTGGGGCACCTGCAGCTGCCTGAAGTCACTGCTCAGTCACGGAGGCAAAATGCAATTCCTCAGCCTGTGAGTGATCCCATTACAATTTTATGATGAATGAAGCTTCTTGCTCTGCAAGTCTGTGGGAGAGAGTAACACTTTTACTGCTCTTCAATATGTAATTAATGCACATTTCACTGCTTCCCAGATGAATTTTTGGTCACGGGAGGTAGCTGTGACTATAAAATGACACTCACTTTAGACGGGACACAGACCAAAGGTCAGTGTCTTGTGCAAAGCCGAGAGAGCTGCGCGTGCCCGGGGCCATCCATCTCCCACGGAGCTGCTGCCTGGGAAGGGAAGGCAGATGGAAAACGTGGATCCATCTGTCCTAGAGGGTCTTCTGGAGTTTGATGTGACTTCATCCTCCTCTTACATCCCCCTGTCCCATGGTTGAGCATCCCTGTCTGCAGTGCCACTGGGACACCCTTCAGCCAAGCAGCTGTTCCAAAACCAGGCTCCTTCAGCTCCTCAGCTCTTCCTGTGGCTCCCGACAGAGGGGGAAATTAAAATGCCACCTATTAACAGTAAACAAGCTAAAAATCCTGTGGGACTCTTAGAAATTCCCAGGCAAAGCCAGCAGTTCCCCTCTGGATTCCCTCCTGATCACCCACAGGCTGCTCGTAGCTCACTGTAGGCACAGCTGGGGGATGTGGGTCCCTCCATCCCTGATTTCATCCTGCACTTCAGCCCCATGGGGAACAGCAGGACCACTGGATGCACCCTGGATCTGATGGGAGCAAAAGGGAGCAAGGAAGACTGGCTGGAGAGAGCACCTGGGCTTTCTGACCCAGCTTCATCCAGCATCCCTCTGGGCTCCACGCAGCCAGAATCTGGGAGCTGGATGTCAAAACCCAGACTGCCCCTGCTCATCCCCTTGGGCACATGGAACGTGTAATCACTTCTGTTTCCTGAATAGGAGCTTGTAACTCCCACAATCTAAAGGAGGCCTGGAAGAAGTCCCAGGGATTTGGGATTTCTCCAGGAGACAGACCGGCTTGGGGGAAGTTAGCAGGGAAACAGGATAAAGGCATTTCAGAACATATTGAACCTGGGTTTTTTTCTCTTTCTGGAGTGCACAGACTGTCAGAACAGGAGATACCATCTCCAGAAGCACTACACTGCAAGGAGGTTTATTGGCTCGGAGCACAGTTTATACTAAATTTTTTCTCAAGCAATTTACACAAAATATTTCTGTAGTTATGCAGGGGAGTTTTTATAATTAGAGCTTTATTTGAGTGCTTTAATTGTGGCTGGTCTTTTGAGCAGTCCTACCCTTTAGGAAGCTCATCCTGTCTCCCACTCACCTCAGTGAATGTGGGACACAGAGGGAAAAAGGCCACAGGCACTCCCCCAGTTTTCCTATCAACTCTCTGGAAATGGCCCATGGAGAGGCTCCTTTAGCTTCTAAAATTATCCAAGGAAAAAGGTGGGACAGGATGGATCTGAAGGCCTTTTCCACCCTCAGATCTCACCTCCTGGGAGTGCCTCATATCACCTCTCTCACTGAGCCCTGTGAGGGACCACGGCTTGGCTGCCATCCCTGGGCAGAGCCAGCCTTCAAAGTGAGGACGGATTAATTAAGCAAGTCACACTAATTGCCCTGAAAAATGGGCAAAATTAGTCTCAAGCCATGATTGGCCCCCTCACTGCTGCCACCCAGGTGGGCAAGTCCCAGCTTCCCCCCTGGAGCTGCAGCAGTGCCCGCAGGGACTGTCCCCTTCCCTGGAAATCAGAGGGAAATACAAGCCAGCCACAAAAAAACCATAAATTTTTGAGGGTGTTTCTGCCAAAACACCATGGGCACTCGGGGCCCTTCTCAGTACTCAGTGACTCCACTGCAAACACTCCCAAAGCCTGCACCAGGTTTGGGCTCCAGATGTCAAGAGGAAAAAAACAGCTGAATATCTTATTTTGAATAATTGAAAAGCAATCTAAAGTCACGTTGCAAAACAAATGCATGGTTCCCATTTTACAGATTAGAAAAATGTGATTTCTTGACACCCCTCCCTCAGCAACTCAAACTCTCAATCAAAAGTTTCCTGTTTTTATGGTGGTTTTTTTTCCTTTGACCCCTTCATAACATTGAATGCATTAAAGCAAGAAATGCCCAAGGATTGATTTCTTTTCTTTCCTCTGCACTGAAATGTCTCAACACTTCACTTTTCCCCTTTCAAGTTGCCATTTTTACACAGTTTCAGGCATTATTTAGAGCTATAGAGCTGAAAAGACTCAAAAACCTGGAGAGAGTATGTCTCCTCTTCCCTATAAACATTTGCCATCCATCCCTTTGTATTCTCATTTTTGGCACCGAGGAAGAGAGCGACGAGAGAGAGCGAAGGCAGGAGCTGCAGACATTAATAATTTCTTCTTTCTCAGAACCCAAAATGAAAGGAATACAGAATGAGACATAAACTCTAAATTTTCTTCTTTCATCTAGGAATTTCCCATGAAAAGATAATAACGCACCTCCACTGCATCCTTCTTTTCAACTCCGACGCACAAATCCCTGGCAGGAAGGCAGGGGAATGTTGAGCCTCTCAGGGGAGTGACCAGAACTTTTTGGGGAGCCTCGTGGTCTGGGTTTGCACAGAGCTCAGCACCCTGGAGATCTGGGCTCTGCGGGGTGCTCCAGGCAGGGCAGCCACCCAAATGGTCAGCCCAGCCCCTGAGGGTGCAGTGAGCACAAAATGGGTCATTGCTTCCCTGACTGGGTGCTCTCCTTGGGGACACTGTGCTGCACTAGAGTGAACTGAGCAGTGTTTCCTTCTGGAGGGGGGAATAGCCAGGCTCTGCTGATGTCAGAGCAGAACGATGTGTTCCTGCAGGGTTTAGAACAGCCATGGGATGGTTTGGGCTGGAAGGGACCCTAAAGCTCAGCTCATCCCACCCCCTGCCATGGGCAGGGACACCTTCCACTGCCCCAGGTTGCTCCAAGCCCTGTCTGAGCTGGCCTTGGGCACTTCCAGGCATGGCACAGCCATCCTGTGCTAGTGAACACCCTCGGAGTAAAGAATTTCCTCCAAACTCCTAACCTAAACCTCCCCTCCTTGAGTTTAAAACTCTTCTCCCTTCTCCTGTCCCTGTCTGCTGGTGTAAAGCTGCTCTCCCTCTTTTCCATAAGCCCTCTTCAAGGTTGCAAGAGGGTGTCCCCAGAGTCTTTTCCACTCCACGCTGAGCAGCTCCAGCTCTCTCAGCCTTTGTAGGACCATCAACAAAAGCAAGTGAGGGTTTTATCAAAGTGCCCCAGAAGGAACAGCTGATCCTTAGTGCTTTCAGAGGGCTTAGATCAAGCCAGCTTTATGTTGTAGCATGATAAGGTGGTTTTTAATTCCATTTTTTAAACCACCAGGCAGGTTTATTCACCTGCTCGTGGAGTAAGTCAGCCCATGATCAACCCATGCTCAACCCACCACAGCACGCTGGTGTTTGAGGGTGTCTGGACTTGGTTTTGTGGCACTTCTGGGTCCTGGAACTGAGAACTGCCCAGCATCAACTCATCCCAGCACACAGGGTTGGGCCTGGCATCAGATGCTGTCTGGGCTGGATGCTGGTGGAGCACCCACAGCTGAGCTCTGCAGCTCCCCTGTGCCTTTCTGCACAACACTGGAGGAAAACCAATTAGTTTGGGGAGCAGAAGGAGTTTGTCTTGGCAACCTGGCAGCAGGGCTGACAGCTCCCCTCAGTCCTGAGTCCCCAGGAGGGGGCTGGTGTGCTGATGGTGCCATATGAGGGTAAAAAAGGGCTTCAAGACATTCCTGGACCCCATAACCCAGGCTGAGAGGAACGGAGGCATTCCCACATCCGTGCTCAGCACTGCTGGTGGGGTGCATGGGGAGTGGACTGCAGGATACAGCCGGGCCCACAGCCAGGCTCTCCTGTTGCCCTGGATTTTTGTAAGCCTTCTGCTTTTAACCCTGGAGTCAGATTCTTTTCACACAGTTTCATGTAAATAATAGCCAGTGTGTACTTAACGGTATTTTATGTTTTTCATTCCTTTTGTGATATGACAACTTTGATGAGCACCTTTCTTCTCCAGTGGGATTGAGAAGGAAGTGACATGCTCTCCAATCCCTTGTGGAGTTGGGACGTGTGTAAGAATGAGATAATGTCAATAAAAGCATTCCATTTTCTCCTTTCTGCTGAACCTGGCAGGTGTAAGAGCGTCTTTATTGTGTCTCCCCGGACACACTCTCCCAAAATAGCATCACCCAGCACTGCTCCTGCAGACACAGCCCACGGCCCCGACCCCACAGAGCTGCAGAGAGCTCCAGCAGCACTCCAAGCTCCTCGGGAGCCCTCCCTTGTTGTATCAGGACCTAAGTATTTGCCCTAAGATAACCTCCAAGAACCAAATCCCATTAAGTGCTGCTTGTCTGGGAACTGGCTTGACCTTGCCAGGTGCAAGGGAAGAGTATGGCTGTGAAAAACCAATGTGAGTGAAGGTTTCCCTCGAAGCTGGGTGATGCAGAGCTCAGCTGGCAGTTCCTGGAGAGCCACGGGAGCCTTCTGTTCCTGCAGCTTTCCACCATTCCTCCTAATTATGATGTTTTAGGCAGGAAATCTGCTCTGGGGTTTGAAGCAGCAGTGAGTATCATCTCCTGCCAGCACGACACTGAAGGCACAGCGGGCTCAGCAGGACAGGGCTGGGGGACCTGTGGGGCAGGGCTGTCACAGGAGCTTTGGGGCACACAGCCCACATGGTCACCAGATGTTTTATGCTCATGGTGGGGCAGAGGTACATTTCACAGCCCCAGGAGTGCACGTGGAGAGACCTCAGAGCACCTGGTGTGACCACAGCAGGGGTTGTTGTGTATTTATAGAACCGTATCACAGAATCACAGAAGGGTTTGGGTTGGAGGGGACCTTAAAGATCCTCCAGTCCCACCCCCTGCCGTGGGCAGGGCCACCTCCCACTGTCCCAGGGTGCTCCGAGCACAGGAGTGACCACCCCGGTCTGGTGGCTGGGCAGGACTCAGTAACCCTGGGGCTGGGAGAGCAGAGCACGAGCAGCTGTGCTGAGCCACATCTGTGCAAAACACGGCTGCAACAGGCACAGGACCCAGCCTGGGAGATCCATTCGGCTCTTTTTTGTTGGCCTTGTCTCTGTGAAAACCCTGAGGAGTTCATGAGGTTCCTGTTAAGGCTCTTCCTTCCACGCAGGGTGGAGAGGGACCAGAGGAACACAGAGAGAAAATGCTTTGGCAGAAGGACACATGTGAAAACTGCAAATGCCCCATCCCTGGAAATGTCCAAGGCCAGGCTGGACAGGGCTTGGAGCAACCTGGTCTGGTGGAAGATGTCCCTGCCCAGGGCAGGGGGTGAATGAGCTGATCTTTAACGTTCCTTTCCACCCAAACCATTCCAGAGCTGCATCAGAGGTGGCCCAACAACAGCTGGAGGAGCGACCAGACTTCCAGAAACTCGATAAAAAGCTCTTTGCTAAAATAAGTGCTGGTGAGAACCCAGCGAGGAGCCCCCAGAAGCAGAGGAGCCCCACGCCACCGGTCCCACAGCGAGGGCCACGATGGCCAAAGGAGGCCGGACACGGCCAGGGGCTCGGGCCAGCGCTGCCCTTCGGGGGCGAGCAGCCCGGCCCCGGTTATGCAAGCGGCAGGACGGAGGTTTCCGGCCGGGCTCGCAGGGGAGGTGGGGTGCCCACGGCGCGGGGCTCGCCTCCCCCCGCAGACCTTTGCACTCGCAGTTTGCTGCTCAGTTCACGGTCTTGCGGTTTGAAACAAGACAGGAAGGATGTAGGTGTTTGCAAGAAGAGAGAGGAGGAGGAGGGGGAAGGGAGGGAGGGAGGCTCCGGCGGCATCGCGTGCCGAGAGCGGCTCACCCACGCGCGCTATTAAAGGTGGTGACATTAATTCGGGGCAGAACAGAGCAGAAAAGGGTCAGGTTCCCACCAGAGCTGAACTGGGAGGGGCAGAGGTGCTCTCTTGAGTGCCCTCAGCCACGGGAGGTGGGTGCCCTCGTGGCAACCCCGGTTCGTCTGCTGGTGGGGATGAGCTGGGAGCGCAGCAGGCGGGGTGGAAGTGCGGGTGACTCTGTGGCTCTAATTAAACAGCTGGGAGCAGGATGAGCAGGCAGCCCTCAGCCCACAAGCCGAGGGCTATAGGAGGCCCAGCGGCGTGCAGAGAGCCTGGGCAAGAGGCTGACAGGAGCCCAGGTCCTGCAGGTGAGCTCCCATGGACTTGCCATGGAATGTTTGATGCCCAAAGGGATGGACCTGGCTCGTGCACCCCACACAGGTCTCGGGGAACTGTGTCTGCCCCACCCTGGGCACTCTGGAAGGAGTGGGAGGAAGTCAGGAGCAGACAGAAATGAGCACTGCATCTCACCTGGTAACAGAGAGCATCACAGGAACCGCAGTAAATGGGTCTGAACCAGGAGCATTCTGGTCAAACCCTGTATTTCCCATGCACGGTGGAGTTCTGACATTCCTCCTGAAGCAGAATCCTCCTGCTTTCAGCTGGGATGGAGTTAATTCTCTTCTCAGTAGCTGGTCAGTGCTGCGCTTTGGGTTCAGTGTGAGAATAATGCTGATAACACACGGATGTTTTAGTTGTTGCTAAGGAGTGCTTACCCTAAATCAAGGACTTTGCAGTGTCTCATGCTGTGCCAGCCAGCAGGAGAAACCGTGAGGGAGCATGGCCAGGACAGCTGATCCTGAGTGGCCAGAGGGATATTCCATACCTTAGACCATCATGCCCAGTACAGAAACTGGGAGGGACTGGCCAGGAGGGGCTATCACTGCTGGGGAATGGGCTGGGCACTGGTCAGTGGGTGGTGAGTGACTGTACTGGGCACCACTTGTCTTTCTTGGGGTTTATTCCTCTCTGGTTTTGTTATTTCCCTTTTAATTGCTGCTGTTGTTGTTATATTATTGTTTTATTTTATTTCAATTATAAAACCCTTTTTATCTCACCCCCGGGTGTTTTATTTTTCTGGTTCCCCTCCCCATCCCATGGGCGTGGGGGAATAAGCGAGCAGCTGTGTGGTGCTGAGTTTCCAGCTGGGGTTAAACCACAACAAGAATAAAGCCAAATATTTGGGGTTGTAGATTTCATGTACAACATTTCCCTTTAACAAGAAACCACACCAGACCGGAGTTATTTTGAAGACTTCACTTTGGAAAAGCAGTGAATTGCTCTGTGGAAAGATACCCTCATTTTAAAAGTATTTTATGGCATTGGTATTATGTTACTGTCGTGTGCCTAAAGTTGGGCCTGGAGCAAGACAGCAACAAAGGAGCAAATGAGTAATTCTTTTTCCAAGGAAACCCTTCTGGGCTTCACAGGCCACTGTGGCTGATCTCCAAAGTGCCAGGCACCCCATGCAGGCAACCCTGGTGCCCCCCAGCCTGGGAAAGCTGAACCCAGTGTGGTTTTCTGCACGGGGCTTTGTCCCAGTCCTACAGCAGGATCACGGCACCAGCCATGGGATACCTGCAGTGCCTGGGGCCAGCACACAGCCCTTGAAACCAGGGGCAGCTCAGCTCTGCCTCAGCACCCCGGGATGCTGCTGAGGGCCCCTGACACCGGGAAGGGAGCTGGCAGCAATCCCGAGCAGGATCTGAAAGGTGCACGGCTGCTTCGGTGACAGGAAAGCTGTTCTCTCTCTCGCGGCGTTATCTCATCTATTTTGCAAATACAAATGTGATAGAAATCTGCAAAATAAGGAATATGCATTAACTTCTGAAAAGTTTTGACTACATATCATTATCTGTAATTTCACTGCTTTGATTTGCATATTCATAAAAGAAACATGCAGCTCGGATGTGTCAAAGGCTTTCAGATGAGCACGAACAAAACCAGCAGACTTGCAGGCTCAGTGCTGAAGGCATTGCCAAGACACCTTCGCTTTCCCTGGTGCCAGGGTGATTTTGTGTCCCTGGGCTGGCAAAGCCCTTCCTTGGTCCCGCCTAGGTAAGCTCAGCCCCGGGATGTGAGGAAGGGCTTTGGCTGGGCCTGGCGCTGGCACCCAGAGCAAAGGGAACTCTGTTGGAGAACACAGGGGCCACAGGCACCAGCAAAATGGCTCAGAGGGTTTCCAGCCTGGATGTTGTTTAACCAGAGAAGCTGTGGCTGCCCCTGGATCCCTGGCAGTGCCCAAGGCCAGGCTGGACAGGGCTGGGAGCAGCCTGGGACAGTGGAAGGTGTCCCTGCCTATGGCAGGGGTGGGATGAGATGAGCTTTAAGGTCCCTTCCAACCCAACCCATTCCACGATTCTGTGCTGTTATTCCATCCATGAGGTAATAGGAGATGCCAGGTGAGCTGAACCCAACCAGATTTGGGTGCTCAGGCTGGCCATGCCTCTCCCCACCTTTATCCGCGGGCACTTCCAGGGGTGTTGTGTGTCCCTGATTCTTCAGCCATGTGACAAAACCAAGCAAACCTGGAGCTGCTGCCCCTGCAGGCAGCGGGGAGGTGGCAGCACCTGTAGCACAGCTGATAATGAGGTGATAAAAAGTGCGGGTGACTCGGCTTTTAACTTCTTTCCATGCTTTTAAGCTGCTGAGTAGGTGAAGCCACGGCAGCTGCCGCTGCACCCAGCCGCGCTCCGTGCCGCTGTTCTGGGTGCCACAGTGACGAGATTCCAGTGCTTTTGGGGCACTTGCGGTGCTTATCTGAGTCTTTCAATCTTTATAACACCTGTACCACACTCTTCCCTTCCTTTTCCTCATCCCCTCCACTTAGAGAAGGAAGAACTCACAGCGATGGGGTCCCTGCAGCACCCGGGAGCACCCAGGATCCCACCCGGCCGCTTGGACGCAGCCCCAGCAGCACCCACTGGCTCAGAGATTGTCAAGACGCTGGAGCAATGCCAGTCGCTGGCGAGGGACAGCAGGTGTGGCAGCGGGAAAAGGGGAAAATGCTATTTTTCAATTTCCCTCTGACATTTTTTCAGGCGGGGAACGGTGGGGTTTGTTAACAACGGAGAGCAAAGCAGAGCTGACAGGCTCAAATATACCCTGGCCTTCGATGCTGGTTTGGGTGGAGAGTGTGAATTTTTGCTTGCAAAAATAAAATGTTCTGGTTTTGAAAGCTTAACCCTTCCCCCCTCCCAACCACCAGAGAGTTAACCCTGAGCTTGGGACTGAAACGTTCTGGCACCAAAGAATCTCCTGTCCTAAAGGCATCCCAGATCTGCAGGGAAGCCCAGATTCTGGCATCACTTCAGGGAAGTCCTCCTGTCACCCCCATCACACCGCAGCCTCCCTGGCATGGGGACAGGACCCTGTCACAGCTGGGGAAGCCAGTCAGCAGCCCCAGCAGCAGCTGGTACCCCAAAATCAGCACCTGGGGGCAGAAAGGTTCCCAGAGGCTGCAGAGCTGAGCCCTGCAAGGGGAAAGGGCTGAGCTGGACCTGCCCCACTGCAGCTGCAAAGGCTGAACCCATCCCTGAGCACGGGCTGCTGGTCCCTCTGCCCTACAGGGCTCGGCACTTTGTTTTTCCATGCAGCTGCAAAGTCCCTCCTCTGGCCGGTGGCCACTCACTTGTGTGAGGCAAAAAAATAAATCTTTGCTTTTAAAGAGAAGGCTGAAAATGGAAACGCTGCACGCTCAGAAAGCAAAACCAAGCAGCCAGAACTCAAGATGTGTGACTGTAAATACAGGCTTTTCTAGTTATTCACACAATGAGTGTCACAAATGAGGATTTCTGAACATTCATCAACTCCAGGGTACCAAGCTCTGCCTAAAACTGCTGGGCCTGGAGGGTCATCGAGCAGTGAGAAACTGAGCCTAGGGATGTGCCCAAAGCAGTGGGGCTGACCTGGATACAGCTGGGCTTCCCTTGAGTGCAAGAGCTGGGAAGAGGGGCTGGACAGTGTCCAGGGAAGGGAACAGAGCTGGGAAGGGGCTGGAGCACCAGGAGCGGCTGAGGGAGCTGGGGAAGGGGCTCAGCCTGGAGCAAAGGAGGCTCAGGGGGGCCCTGGTGGCTCTGCACAAGTCCCTGACAGGAGGGGGCAGCCGGGGGGGTCGGGCTCTGCTCCCAGGGAACAGAGACAGGAGCAGAGGGAACGGCCTCAGGCTGGGCCAGGGGAGGTTTAGATCGGATGTTTGGAGAACTTCTTCGTTTAAAGGGTGATCAGGCACTGGCACAGCTGCCCAGGGCAGCGCTGGGAGACCCCATCCCTGGTGGTGTTCAGAAGATGTGTGGATGTGGCCCTTGGGGACAGGGGTTAGTGGTGGCATTCGCTGCTGGGTTAATGGTTGGCCTGGGTGATCCTGGAGGGCCTTTCCCACCTGGGTGACCCCATGACTGGAGGATGCACTGGGGCTGCAGCAGGCAGGATGGGCTACAGGGTGCACACCTGCAGCTGAAATCTGCCCTCCCTGTCCCACTGTCCTGCTGGACTTCTGTCCTGCTCAGCAGCCCAGGATCACCTTGCTCAGCACCAGCTGCTCTTGTCCCCCTTTTCCCGTGTTCTGCCTTGACCTTTCCACCTCCTTTGGCCCTTCCTCTAAACACCCCACAAGTCCTGGACAGCCCCCAGGTTCTCTTTTACAGTCCCCAGTTTCCATGAGAAGAACCCTGTGTCCACTCCTTGCTCTTCACGTGTCCCTGCTGAGCAGCTCCTCCACGGGACCCCACGGTGACAGGGACAGCGGCTCCCTTGACACCCCTGGTGGTCCAAGAGCACAAATCTGGCCAGGTGCCACACCCAGGTCCTTCAAGTCTGATCTCTGCATCTATTTTGGCCACTTAGCTGCTTCCCTCACAAACAATCACACGTGACATTTGGCAAGAAATTGCACAGAAAAGGATTCAAAACCTTTTTGTTAAAATGAACCATTTCTTTCAAATGAAAGAGTGGTGTTTTCACTGAACTTTCCAGCAGCAGAGGGAGGGGGAAAAAGCCCATTCAAGGGCTTTTGAAATGAAGAAAGTTCATATTAAGGCAGCAAACAGACCAGGGACTGGAAGGTGGCATCAGCTGAACACCAACCTCCCCTCCAAGGGCCCTTCCCAAGGACTCTGAAGACAAAGGTAAGGATTTGATGTGTAGCTGCATCCACCCCTGCAAGCCAAGGGCTTGGACAGCCTGTGCTCCTCATTCCTGCCTGAAACCAGCATTCCTGGGTGCACTCTTCAACTATTTTTGCTGGTCTTTGTGTTCTCTGAAGCTACTTGAGCCCCCAGTACTTCCATCCAGGGCTGCAGTTCACACAGCAGAAGGAACTGGTCCAGCTGGCAGCGGGAACAATGCAAATTGTCATTTTAAAAATAATTTCCAATTTATTCCCTTCCCCGTGCAGCTCAGATGGGAGCTAAATTGATTTTTTTACACTGCCTTCATTTAATGTACACAGCTCTCTCGCTCTCTCTGCATCACTGGAAGGAACCTATGAAAATCAGTTAAATAAACACATCTGTGCTCAGAGCCCTGGAAACAGGGAGTGGGCGACTGCCTGGGGAAACCAGAGGGGTTTGCAGAGTCCAGGAGCAGAGCTCCCAGCTCTGGAGGGGCTTGAGGATATCCCACCCAGAGGAAGGGATAATCCTAGCCCTAATCACCCCCGGGGATGGGATTCACTCCGGTGAGACCCCACCTGCAGGGCTGGCTCCAGCTCTGGGGTCCCCAGCACGAGAAGGACAGGGAAGTGTTGGAGCAAGCCCAGAGGAGGCCATGAGGCTGGTGAGAGGGATTGCTACAGAGAAAGGCTGAGACAACTGGGGTTGTTCAGCCTGGAAAAGAGAAGGTTTTGGGGTAACCTAACTGTGGCCTTCCAGTTCCTGAAGGGAGCCCACAAGAAAGAGGGAGAGAGGCCCTTGAGGAGGGCCTGCAGTGACAGGACAAGAGGGAATGGCTTCCCACTGACAGAGACTGGGTTCAGATTGGATGTTAAGAAGAAATTCTTTACTCAGAGTGTGATGAGGCCCTGGCACAGGGTGCCCAGAGAAGCTGTGGCTGCCCCTGGATCCCTGGAAGTGTCCGAGGCCAGGTTGGACAGGGCTTATGAGTGTCCTCAGAGTTCTGACAGTCCTCTTGGAAGAGGATAATGCCTGGAACTGCTCCCATTGCCTTGGGGAACCAAAGCTTTCAACCAAAGCTTTCTACCAAAGGCTTATGGACTTTTCTGCTTGGAGAAACACAGTGACACTGCCCCAGTGGGTGCCAACCTCATGCCACAGTGCAAGGTACCATAAGAGCTCTGTGCCCCAGGATCAGGCACCTCCTGGGTTAATGGTTGGCCTGGGTGATCCTGGAGGGCCTTTCCCACCTGGGTGACCCCATGACTGGAGGATGCACTGGGGCTGCAGCAGGCAGGATGGGCTACAGGGTGCACACCTGCAGCTGAAATCTGCCCTCCCTGTCCCACTGTCCTGCTGGACTTCTGTCCTGCTCAGCAGCCCAGGATTACCTTGCTCAGCACCAGCTGCTCTTGTCCCCCTTTTCCCGTGTTCTGCCTTGACCTTTCCACCTCCTTTGGCCCTTCCTCTAAACACCCCACAAGTCCTGGACAGCCCCCAGGTTCTCTTTCACAGTCCCCAGTTTCCATGAGAAGAACCCTGTGTCCACTCCTTGCTCTTCACGTGTCCCTGCTGAGCAGCTCCTCCATGGGACCCCACAGTGACAGGGACAGCATTTCCTGAGGGTGAAGGGAAGGAAGGAAGGAAGGGAGGGATGAGGGTGATCTGGGTGGTTATGGTGACAGCATGGCTTGGAAGAAGGTGCATGAGCTCCAGCCCCAGGGATGGGGCTGTCCGGAGACCACACGGCCTCCAGGGGAGCCAGAACAGCAGAAACACCACTCTGAGGTGGAAATCACCCCTGGATTTGCCCCCTTGGATCTCCGGGAGTTATACAGGCAATGATGGATGTTTAAAGGGAGTTGGGAAGAACACAAAACTTCCTTTTTGGGGCCTGTTTTCTGTTCTGACTCTAAGTGTTTGTTGGATGAGGACCACGCTCCCGGAGGTATGGACCTAATGGATCTCAAGGAGCCACCATCTCTTTGCTGATGGCTCATAAAGCTCAGCTATTCAACCATCAGGAAAACATGAACAGAGGCTTCATAAAGGCTTATTTCCAATACACAAAAAAATTAATGAATTTGTCCAGTGTCCTGCCTGCAAGATACATTAATTTCGATAGACAGCACTCAAAGCTTTAAGAGCCAGGGCTGCAGAGGGTGGACAGAATGAAAGCAAAGGAGAGTAAACAGAGGAGAGATTTCTAAGTGCCCATGACATTTGTTCAAATACTTTATTTCAATCAGCTTAAAAGGGAAACATAAAGCTGAGCTTGCTCCTAGGAAAGGGAATGAAATTGAAAACCAAGTAATGCACTGAGAGCAATTCAAAGGGAGCCGAGAGGCACCATCTGCTGCAGAGAGGGCACAAGCAGCCCCAACAAGGGCTGGGTTTTGCTCTTCTCATGATATTTTTGTCTCCAAACACGATCTCGCATTGTCTTGTCTGGAGAAGAGAAGCCACTCCAAAAATCCAGCATCTGAACAGCACTTGGGAGATTTTTACCTGCACAGACTAAGTGATTTCACATTTATTTGGCCACATCCTCGGGGTGAGGGTCCAGGCCAGACCCTGCCCTTCAGGAGAGCATCAGGGTTCACAGCTTATGTTCAGTTCAGTCTAGAAACACCAAGAACCATTAGCAGGAAAAAAGGGGGGGGTGGGGGAAAAAGCAAGAACTGAAATATCATCTCAGAAAAGGTGTGAAATTCCACTTCAGCGCTAAAAATTCCTCTTTCCAATTCTCCAGCCCCTTCCATGAGCACACTGAGAGGAGGAGCAGTGTGTGATGTCTGATCTGGCTGTACTTTCCTGGGCAAAACCGTCTGGTTCCACTGGGAAGCAAGACTTGGTGAAAGCTGCTCTGATTCCAGTCACAATCCCACCATGTCCCATCTCCAGCTCCCATCACAGCTCCACCGTGTCCAGGCAGGCACTGGGCCCTGCCTCCAGGGCATCAAACCACAGCTCCAAGGGGGATAATGAGGTGGAAAAATGAATTCTGGGGCAAAGTGATACTTGTGGATTGGTTTCCAAGGAAAGTTGTGACTTTTTTTGTTTGAAGAATAGAAACTCACCAAGCTGATGAAGAGGGAAGGGGTTTTGTGACCACCTTCTACAGCAGCCTGGGGGGTAAAAAGTGTATTTGTTCAGCAGTGTAATTTACTTTTAGTAACAGAAGAAGAAGGTGGGGCCATTGATTTATCATTATTTTCTATTTGTTTGTTCCTTTTTTACATCTATTTAGCTCACTGGGCTTCTTTTATCTGAAAGCTGTCTCTGACAGGACCCAATACATGCAGCATTTCTATAAATATGTAAATATAAGATCTGTATGTGTAAACACACCCGCATAAATCAAACGGTAATGATGTGTGTATCTATATTTGTGTACATATAAAAGCTAAATTATCTCCAATTTATCCAATGCCCTTTCTATCTCCTGTGCTTTAAGTCTCTATGTACATACAGGCTTCATATTAATATGAAAACAGCACCTATGAGGAATACAGATAAAAGACTAAAGAGTGTTCCTGGTGGATAAGTCACTCCTAATTCCTTAATTTCTTTCTGCTTGCTCCCCAGAGCAAGCAGTGGAAGATACATAAATAAGTCTGCACGTATTTATTTAACCTCCTTGTTTAGCCAGTTTTCATGGGGTTTGTATCCAAGATACCTGCACTGATGCCAAGAGGAGTCTGTGGTTCTCCCAGGAGCTGCTGCTTTGGTCCTGATCCAGAGCAAAGACTGGAAGTAGGAGCAGGAAAATAAGGATGCACCAGGCAAGGTGAAGACTGAGAGGAATTAAAACACAGAGCAAACCCTGGAACTGTGAGCAGGATAATAAGGTTACCTCAGACAAGGTAAAGGCAAAGAGGAATTCAAACACCCCAGGCAGAATCTCGAGCTGACTTTTCCTCGAGCGGGGTTTCCCCTGAGCTGAATCTTGCTGGGGCACGGGAGGAGGGAGGCTCACCCCTCTCAGCTGTGTGCCGAGAGCTGGGCTGCGGGGATGTCCCGCTGGCTCCCACCCCACTGCAGCACCCGGGCACCTCCCCGCTCCCCCTGCAGCAGTGAGTGCTGGACCTTCTGTGGCTGCAAGGAAAGGAAAGCCCAGGGGAAACTCCTCCCTCCTTGTGAGAAATCCGGGATCGCCCAGGGGCACCCTGAGATCCGGGCTGCCTCCCGGAGAGAGCTGTGGGGTCACCACGGCCGCTGCTGCCCCCTCCGCCCTCTGCCCATGTCCCCGAGGAAAGCTCCTGCCATACAGGGCAGCCCTGTGAGGGTCACCAAACACTCGAAGGGCCAAATGCTCCTCCTGGGAATGGGCACAAGAGCCCAGAAAGCCAGAGAGATCCATTCAGATGATGCCTGAGCATCTTGAGCCCAAATGCTGCAGCTCGTTCTGGCTTATTTCAGGATTTAGCAGTGCTCCAGCCAGCTGAAGCTCTGGAGTTATCACAGAATCATCCCAGAATGGTTTGGGTTGGAAGAGACCTTAAAGATCATCTCATTCCAACCTCTGCCATGGGCAGGATACCTTCCACTGTCCCAGGCTGCTCCAAGCCCTGTCCAGCCTGGCCTTGGGCACTGCCAGGGATCCAGGGGCAGCCACAGCTTCTCTGGGCACCCTGTGCCGGGGCCTCAGCACCCTCCCAGGGAAGAATTCCCTCCCAATATTCCATCTAACGCTGCCCTATGGCAGTGGGAAGCCATTCCCCCTTGCCCTGTCATTCCACGCCTTTCTGCAAAGTCCCTCTCCAGCTCTCCTGAAGCCCCTTTAGGCAGTGGAAGGGGCTCTAAGGTCTCCCTGGAGCATTTTTCTCCAGGCTTTCCCAGCCACCAGCTGCTATTGACCTCCCGGACCGTCCCTCCCGGGCAGCAGCGGGACAGTTCGCAGCGAGATGTCAGCACCCTCAATTTCTCCTCGGTTAGCTGCAAAATACGAAACTTGGGCTCAGTTGAAACAACTTCCTGCGAGCAGGAGGCCGAATCCCGGCGGGATGCGGAGGGATGGAGCTGCGGCACGGCGCGAGCTCCCCCTGCAGCACCCCGGGCAGAACGAGGAACTCAAACCAAAACCGCCGAAATTGTTTGGTTTGGAGCCAAAAAAATCCCCCTCGCCACCGACATGGTGCCAAGCCGGAGCACGGGTGACCCCCGGAGTGGAAGGGGATGCTCGGAGCGTCTCCAATCCCTCCTCTCCCTCTTTATCCCATTTCCCGTGCCCGTTTTGCAGCTGCACCTGAAGGAGAGCAGCAGCCAGACCTGCCGCCTCTGCTGGGGGGTCCCCTTGGAGAGGGTGACAGGGGGACAGACGGAGCCCCCGCATCCCCTGCTGCCACCAGCCTGCAGCAGCCAGCTGCCACCCTTCTGCTCTGGCCAAGTTTCAGGAATATTTTTATAAACAGCACCTATTTTACACTGTGCATCGATAGATCTGATGGAAGGAAAAAAACCCCACTGACATTTTGGGATGCCTGAAACAGACGTTTCCTAAATTTTCAGAGCCCTGGGATCAATTTGGCTAGAGAGCCACACTCTGGCCCGTTGCTGGTGGCTTTGGATGCAATTTTGGATTTGCTCTCTAATGGAGAAGGGAGGAATTTATATATTTATAGCTCTGCTGGGCTGTGCTGGGCATTAACACCACCCTGGAGCCAAGAATCTCAATTGCTGCTTTAGGCTGAAATAGCATGGATATCCATGCCACCCCAAGAGGGAAACGGGGAGGCTGAGGAGGCTGGAAATCATGTCCAGTGGGACTCAGAGGAAACTCCCCCTTGGCTGCAGGATGTGGAGGTGGGGACTCAAGCCCAGGGCTGGGATTCCTCAGCTCCCTGGTCCCGGGGTTTTGATGGGAATACGCTCAAAGCATGAGCACAGGGGATGCTGGACATGCCACTGGCATTGCCAGGGAGCTCTGCAGGCAGCTTGTGCTGCTCTTCCTTCCCTCTAAACATGAAGGTTATGGGAATTACCACCCTCTCCACTCTCGCTCCCCTGAGCTGAGATAGCATCCCTGGCATGGGGATGTGCTGCGGGGCAGTGGAGCCAAGCTGCAGGGCCCACGTCCTGTGTTATCTCTGGCTCCCAAGAGATCCAGGATGTTTCCTCCAAGATACCCATGGGATGACTTCTCCCTGCTGCGAGGATGCCCATGGAGGGTTTTCTCTGCGCAGCAGATTATTTCAGCCCCGGGTCTGTGCTCGCCCCTGGAGAGGGAGCCCTGCAGGGGCACGAAGTGCCAGCAGCATCCAGGGATGCCATCTCCCTTCCCCCAGCACTCAGGAGGATCCAAAAATATTTCCAGGTGTTTTGCCAGGAGAGGTTTCCTGGGACAGTGCTGCCGGTGTGTCCCGGGTGGGTGTGAGCGTGGAAGGGCCACCACAGGCAGGGTGCAGCAGGAGGAGGGAGAAATAACAGTTCACAGATTGACAGAATCGTGGCATATCCTGAGGTGGAAGGGACCCACAAGGATTATGGAAGTCCAACTCCTGGCCCTGCACAAAACATCTCCAAGAATCCCACCCTGTGACCCCTTAAGGCATCCCAGCAGCAGAGAGGTCACAGCAGGGAAGATGCAGCCTATATTTTTGGGTCGATTTTTTCCCTTTCCCTTTCCATTCCTGGGTCATGTTCCCTGCTCCACACTGCAGAGAGCACCCACAAGAAGGGTTCAGACTGGGGTGCCCCAAGGGGGTGTTTTTACCCCACACCTCAGTGCTGTCAACAGGTAGGCCCCAGGCTGAAGCCCAAAACCCAGAGAGAGCCATGGAACAGCCCCAAAGTGCTGAGCAGCCCCAGCACTCGCAGGCTCCTGTGGCTGCCAGGACATCCCTCCCTCCCCTGTGCGTCAGATCTGCTCCTCCAGGGACAGTTCTGCAGCCACCAGGACACAAGGTGTGCCTGGTCTGGAGGTGCCAGGGCGTGGGGACACGGAGGTCCAGCCGGGTGCTCCACACCTGGGGCAGGGTGGTTCTCCCAGGGTATCCCAGCCCTGCCTCCCACCCCAGCCAGGTTCAGCCACCTGGACTTCTCCACTGAGGAGGTGACCCCTGGCCTCTTGCTGGGTACAAAACCCTGGGTATCCTATAGGGGAAAATGCAGCTTTTTCCTTCTCTCCCTTTTCCCAAAGTTTTCTGCAAACACATCCCTTTTTCACCACCGGGAAAATGCTGACTTGCCAGCACTGTTTTTCAGCCCGTTTACAAAATTCAAACCCAGGAAAAGTTCAGCCAACATGCTCGTTCTCCACGATTTTCTCTTTGCCAAGAGCTCAAAGCCTTCCCCAAAAGCTGCTGCAGCTCTGAGAACTGCACGAGTCCCTGCAGCCCGGGGGGATGTGATGCCATGAGGATTCCCCTGCTGTCACTGGAGCTTTGGCTGCTGCCACCAGCCCCCAGCGGGGTTCCCTGCAGCCCACCCTGCCCTGCACCAGCACAGCCCCGCCGCCTCCAGCCTTTCCCAATGGATCTGCTCCAGGTGCACGCCAGGGTTCAGCTCACCCACGGTGCTCTCCCAGTCACAGCACAGGAACGAGGGGAGGTGGAGGCGGCCGAGTCCTGCATCAGAGAATATCCTGAGCTGCAAGGACCCACAGGGGTCAGCCAAGACCAGCTCCTGGACGTGGCCATGGGATGCCTCCCCATCCTCCTGCCGGGCTGCGTCCCCGTCCCTGCCTGCGGGAGGTGGCAGAACTGCCAGGATCATTTCTGGGCTCCTCTGGCTCGTTCTTCACTTTGCTGCACAATATTTCATCATCCACCTCAGCGAAATGTATATTTCCCTTTTAAGAGCTCTCCTAGAATAATATATTTTTTTATTATCGTGACAGTGAGGGCTCCCGTTGCCATGGCTACGTGCCCTTTGCTGGAGCAAGAGCTTTCTGGGTATTGGAAATTCCGCAATTTTTCCTGATCTACATGGTTTGATTTTATTTTATTTTAATTTGATATTTATTCCCATTATCATCTGCTGAAACAACAGGTCATTTATATTGCATATGGATGTGTCACCAGTACAGCAGAGCCTTCAGAAACAACCTTCTGCTTTCAGAAGGCATTTTTTTGGGGAAGAAAAAAAAATCTCCTGTGCAGTATTGATAATATATAATATAACAAAAACACAGGAACTCTGAATAGGTCTCATCTGTGTCTCACCACATCATACATTAAATCCCATTTCTGGAGTCCTGAATGAGTGTTATAAAACCAACTCCAATTTTCTGTGCTTTTCATCCCATTGCTGTAAAACAAACCTTTATCTTCTGGTTGTCAGTTGAGCCCCACTCCGATCCTGAGCCTCTTGAAACCTCATCTATTTGAGAACACACGGAGGGAAATTAAATAGATGTATTAAACTGAGACACAGATGGATAGATAGATAGATAGATAGATAGATAGATAGATAGATAGATAAAACAATTCAGTTTTTTACTCCAGCACTTCCTTACAGACAAGTGCTATAGCATTTACAGCTGGAAAGGGATCACACATGGACAAGGATGTTACAGGAACTTTCCCAAAGATTTTAATTCCTTGGGATATTTCATGGTGCAGGACTGCGCTCTTCTTCTGCTGTCAGCACACCCTGGGAGGGAGCAGGGGTGTGCCCATTAGACAGAAAGGGAAACTGAGGCACAAAGCCATCCCATCCCTGCTCCCGAAGCAGATCTGCAGCAGAGCCGGGGTGAAAACATCTGAATTTCTGTTGCCAGGGGATGTGCCATGGGATGCACCAAGGAAAGTGCCACAGGATGCACCAAATGCTCATTTTCCAGGCAAGGAGTCAGCCAAGGCTGAACGAGAGGAAATATCCTTATTCCAGCCTCGGGTCCCAAACATTTAACCCAGTTAAATGCAGGGCTCCTTCCTGGGGAAGATCTCTCCTGTTTACATCCATCAAATGCCAAACCCAGTTTCCTCATGCCCTGACAGGGCGGTGGTGGTGGGATCACACCAACTCCAGGTGAGTATTGACTTTCCAGTGACACTTTCTAGCCCGAACACCCCCCGCTGCACCGGGCAGCCGAAGGGGGCTGGCCTGCCGGCGGTCCAGCAGAGGAATTATTTGATTCCCCTGCCCTGCAGCATGCTGTCTGCCAGGAAATTTTCATTTGGTCTCTCCAACTCGAGAACCAATTGTAAATGTCAGCACTAAACGCTCAGATTTAAGTGTTGGGTTGTCTTGTTTGATTACGGCGCTGAAAGGTCAGAGCTGACTAATGGAAAGTACAAGCGGTGTCGGGAAGGGAACTGTGTTCTGCCAGGGGTGAGCAAACACCTGGGGACAACCTAATCACTCTTCCTGCTGCATCTCTCTCTTCCCTCTCCAGCTCCTTCAGTCAGGGCTGTTTTTCAGGTCTCACAACCCAGAAAAGCCATTTCTGGGGGAAATTCCTGCTCGTGACGTTGCTGCTGGGGTGCCAGCAGTGCTGGGTTTCCCTGTGGAGGAAGCAGAGCTCACCTCACCACAGCCTGGCTGGATTTGCTCCCAAAGGGGAAGGGATTGCACCAGAAGTGGGCTGCTGTCACCCCACTGGCATCACCCACCTCTCTCCATGCATGGCTTGGGCTTTGATGCCAAAGTCTTTGTGCCTCCACTTCCACTCCCCATTTTGGCCCTACTCTGGCAACCCAAGAGCTCCACGCAGAGAGCAGAACAGGGATATTTTCCCTCCTCCTTTTCCATTCCCCACCACTCACACACCTTTAAATTCCCCTTGCCCTGAATTTGTGGTGACCAAATAAAACTCCAGCTGCCTCAAAGTGACCAAGCTGAGGAAATCTGCTTTTAACCTGAGCCCATTCCCATCATCCCAGCTCTGTAAGCAGAGTTCATTATATTTATTTTAAGCTGCTTTTGAAAATATTAGTCCTTCTGCCTGGCAGAATAAAACTCTTAGGAGCTTCTACTCCTCTCCAGGGCATAGTGTGGTGGTACCAAGCAGGAATGGTCATCACTCCATCCAGATGCCATCCTGCACTGGGATCCAGCCTCTGCTGCCAACCCCAAAATCTGCCCTGGGCAGAGAAATTCAGTGATTCCAGATGTCTGAATGTATCTGGACATTTATGTCAATGAGCATTGGAAATTTTAGGAAAACAAGGAGTTTCAGGGAATAATTGCAATGTTTTTTCCCCAAGACTCTGGGGTCAGTGATGAGCACTGGCCTTGATTCTATGGTACCAGCCTGGAAAACACCCAAGGTCCCCAGGGTGCTCACAGCAGCCCTCCAGACATCTTCCCAGGAATCCAAGGTACTGCTGGGCTTAGGGACAGATCTCCAGCTACCTGAACCTCCTTCTTCTCCGGGCTGAGCCCCCCCAGCTCCCTCAGCCCCTCCTGGTGCTCCAGACCCTCATTATAAGAGGCAACTGTCTTATTCACAGGCCCCTTTTTGGGAGCATCCCTGGGGAAAGGATCCTGTTAAGGGACCAATGGTGCCAGAAGGGTGAAGAGGCTGAGAAACCACCATGAAATGTAGAAAGGGAAAAAATCCACATACCATCACCAAATGCAAAGAAATCCCAGAAAATAAATATCCAACTCCAAACTGAGCTATTTCCTTCCCAGCTCAGGCATGGAGCAGGACGGAGCCTGAGCAGCACTGGGAAAGTCAAAGCAGTTTGTGGTCCATGAGATTAATAGGAAATCTGCTCTGGATTGGGAGCGATTCCCTCTTTTATTGCAATGAACCCCAAAGAGTAATGGCTGCAGGGCAAGAAGAGGAAGGTAAATTGCAGTAATAATGTGTTTCCTTGTGCTGACATGCTTTTGATCATAGAAAAATACACCATCTGTTTCTAAATTACTTGTATTGATTTAACAGTTAGGAACGGGGGCGGGGGGGGGAATCTCTCTCTTTTCTTTTGCAAATCCATTTTGTGAGGTCTCCTGGAAATCTGACAGTTATGTGCAATAAAAAGTAAGGGCTTGTTCATCATAAAAGATTCCTGCTGCCAGCCATGGGGCTGTGCTGGCAGGAACGGGACATCCCCTTCCTCTCCATCACCCTGCCCTGCCAGGAGCTGTGCAGCTGAGTGCTGATGCACTCCATAGGAACTATTTCTTACACTAAATAAACTCTTCTTGTGCTGCTTCTTCCCTGTGAGGGTGGGGAGGCCCTGGCACAGGGTGCCCAGAGCAGCTGGGGCTGCCCCTGGATCCCTGGAAGTGTCCAAGGCCAGGTTGGACAGGGCTTGGAGCACCCTGGGACAGTGGAAGGTGTCCCTGCCCATGGCAGAGGGTGGCACTGGATGACCTTAAGGTCCCTGCCAACCCAAACCTGTGGTTCTATGGTTCCTCCCTGCCCAGATCACACACATCTCACTGCCCTTGTTGCTTTCAATTTCTATGGATTTCCTTCCTTTTGTTTGCAGCTTCTCCCCTGCACCCCAGAGGCTGCCACAGCAGCAGAGTCCCTGCCCCTGGGTGCAGTTCAGCACACGGCAAAACCACACGTGCCACCCCAGCACCTCCCTCCACACTCCCCCTGCACAGCTGGATGCCTGGCATCATTAAAAACCACAGCATCAGAGGTTTGGAAGGGACCTTAAAGCTCAGTTCATCCCATCCCCTGCCATGGGCAGGGACACCTTCCACTGTCCCAGGCTGCTCCAAGCCCCGTCCAACCTGGCCTTGGACACTTCCAGGGGTGGGACAGCCACAGCTGCTCTGGTATTATTTTGCTGTTCCTCTGCCTGCAGCCTGTTTTATTCCCTGGCTAAGGGCTTTCCTGGGAGACTCCAGGTTCCCCCATGGGCAGGGCCAGTCCAAAAGGAGAAGGTTAACCCAGAACTTGGCACTGCAGTGATGCAAGCAGAGTCCTTTCCCGTTGTCCCAACAACTTTCCAAGCCTCTGCTGCTGCTCAGCCAAGCAGCTGCTTTTACTGGAAAAATATTAAAAGCAAAGCACAACTTTTTTGAGTTTGGAAACAATGCCTGCCTTCCACTGAGCATCCTGAAGTGCAGGGAATCCAAACCCATCTATTATCACCAGAGCTGGTGCTAGCATCAGCATGTCCCAGCCTGATGTTGGGCACTTTAAAAGACTTTCTGTCCCCACCTGAACGCCCCCTGCAATGTCCCCAGCACCACCAGCTCACAGCAGCCTCCAGGCAAATCCCTTCCTTCCCCTGGTGGAAAACACCCCAAGGCTCAGCCCAGGCACCACCCACAAACTGATTTTCTACTTCTCCAAGTGAAACCAGGAGACAGATCTCGGCTCCTGCTGGTTGTGATCTGCAAAGTTTATTTAACCCCCCAAAAAAGGCATTTTCATGCAGAATCTTTTGGTTCATAAAAGGAGTCATTCCACAGCAGCCACCTGACAACCCCACCCCAACCCGAGAAATAAAGTGACCCCAGAGTGCACAACTCCAACAGAGAAAAGTGGTTCCTACCATTCCATACAATATGGAAAAATTTGGCAAATACAGCTGATCTTGCAGTTCTTGTCCCTTAAGCACTTTAGAGCTGGCCTTGGCCTCCAGCCCTTGGGTTGCCTGTCTGGAAAACAGACACAGGTCCTTGTGCTGCAGGACCTGGGGACTCGCCAAGGGGTCCAAGCCAGGTGGGGAAGAGCTGCCGCATCAGCGTTCTGAAGTGGGCAGTATAAATATAAAACATGGATATAAACGGGTTCTTTGTACAGAAAATATCATCTCTCAAGGCACTGGGGTGATGGCCACATGTCCACTCGTGGGCTCCCAACGGGCTCCTCCAGCCGCCGAGGAAGGAGGGGAAGAAGGCACCGGAGAAGTCCCGGTGCTGCCATCCAAGAGGGGTTTCACCCCACTGCTGCCCCCAAACGCCCCAGGAGGGGTTTTTCCCGGCTGGATGGTGATTTTTCTTGGTGGGGGCGGCGTGATTCCGTGGGGGCTGCAGTCTCCTTGGGATGGCTCGGGCTGGGTTTGGCCAGGAGGGAGGTGCATAGATGGGCCGGGGGCTTGGGCTGCTCCGCCCGGTGCTGCGCTCCCCCGTCACGCCAGCAGCCCCAGCCGGGTCACTTTGGCCGACAGGAAGGAGTGGATGATGAAGACGATGGTCTTGGGGCAGGAGTGAAGGTCCAATTGCTGCAAAAAAGGAAAAGAGGGATGTTTGCAATGGGAAAGTGTGTGTCTGCAGCAGCCAGCTTTCAGCCAGGGACCACCCAGAGCTCCCCAAACCCACCACAGCTTTACCGGGGCCCTGGGAAGGGCTGTGTACCCTGGCAGAGGCAAGCAGATGGGGCCATGTGTCACCCTCATGCCAGGCAGGATGGGTGCTGTGGCCAGGGTGGATGTTCCGCTCCCCCACTTTCCCTGGAACTGGTGGGTGGAGCTGCTGAAGGCAAAGCCAACTCACGATCTCTCCCTCCGGGCCACCAAAGTCCAGGTAGAGCATCTTGGTGCCATCATCCGAGGACATCTGCAGCTTCTCGAAGGGCTGCTGGAGCAGGATGGTCCTGCTGAGCCCGGGCTCGCTCGTGGAGATGGTGAATCCCTTGTCGATGTGGACGGTCAGGGTGCAGTCCTGCCCCTTCCACGTGCAGGCTGGGGACAGGGACAGGACAGGTGTGAGCCAGGGGCCCCTCCGCATCCCCCGGGCCCCCCGGGCCCCCGCTGACCTGCCGAGACCTCCTGGGCCAGCTCGGCGGCGCCGTGGGTGCCATCCACCAGCAGCCGCGTCCACAGGGCGAGCTCTCGGGGGCTCTCCAGGCTGAAGAGATGGGTCTGCACGCCCAGGCGGCCGCCGGCGCGCAGCGCGAAGGAGCGCTCGGCCTCGTACAGCGCCGAGCCCTTGGCCGGCCCCGAGTGCACCAGCCTGCGGCACGGCCAGCGCTCAGCACCGCACCCCGCACCGCCCCGGCACCGCTCAGCACCGCACTCCGCACCGCCCCGGCACGGCTCAGCACCGCGCCCCGCACCGCCCAGCACCGCCCCGGCACCGCCCCGCCACCGCCCCGCACCCCCCCCCGCACTCNGAATCCTCAGCACCGCACCTCAGCATCGCTCCTCACACAGCCCAAGCCCCGCTCCGCATCCCGCCCTGCCCCAGCACAGCCCCGTATCCCGCACTGCCTC
>VYXC01013165.1:290302-300588 GCA_013397175.1 Platysteira castanea
CGCCCCAGCCCCGGGACTCAGCACCGCTGTCCCCGCTGCCCTGACATCACCCCTGCACGCTGCCACCACCCCCGCGCCCTAAACCCCCGCACTATGCCCGGGACTCTGCCACCAACCCTTGGACACTGCCACCATCCCCACTTGCTCTGCCACCACCCCTGGACTCTACCATCCCCTCAAACGCCTCTGCCACCCCCCTGCAGTTCTGTCCTGACCCCCGGCCCTTGACACCATCCCTGGTCGCTGCCACCACCCCTGGGCTCTGCCCTGACTCCCAGACCCTACCCCTGCCCCCAAGGACCGCCACCACCCTATCCTTGAGGGGGGCTGGGGGGCACCGAGCTGGGGGCCCCTACCTGGTGGCGATCAGGGGGTAGCTGTGCGTGGGCTTGCCCAGGGCGTCCCGGCTCTGTGGCAGGCTCCCGTACAACAGCAGCTCCTTCTCCGTCAGCACGGCCAGGAGGTTCCTGGTGCCGGCGCTGGGGAGCTGCAAAGGAACCGGGTCAGGGCCGCTGGCAGCACGATGGCACGGGGTGGTGAGGGGCCTGGGGGTACCTGCTCGGTCAGCCAGCCCACGTGCTTGACGTCCCGTCCAGCCACCGTGCCAGCCCCCGCCAGCTGTGCCCGCAGCTCCTCCTTCACCCGCGGCAGCAGCGCGGCCGCGTTGGCCTGGATGGCGCCGAGCCACGACTGCGCCGTGGCCTCGTCCTTCGCCCGCAGGAAGAGGGCAACGCGTCCGTCCGCCGAGCACACCTCCAGGTACCTGCAGGGACACGGCCCCATGGGTCCCTGCCCGCCCTCGGCTCCACCACGGCAGCATCGCCAGCCCCGGCGCCACGCGCTGACCTGTGCTCCGGGTCGGTGGGGAGGCACTTGCGGGACACGTAGCACATCTTCAGAGGGACACTCCGGCTCTCCCGGAGCTCCCGAGGGGGCAGCAGGGGGGATGATCGCTTCTGCTGGGCGGCAGGAGAAGGGTCCCAGCTGACCGTCGCCCCCGCCGAGGAGTTCTTGAAGTAGGGCGAGATCTCCTTCATGTACTTCACTGGAAGAGAGGCAGCGCCTGCTGAGGACATGGCACAGGCCACGGCGGCCTCATCCTGCCCTGCTGAAAGCCCCTGCAGGATAGGATAGCCCTGCATTCAGAGCTGCCGACCCCTCCATTAGCTCCCCAGAGCTGGCACCCATGGGTGCTGTGGGTCCCCTGCCCCTGTGGGTGCAGGGATGGCACTGGTGGGCGAGGTCACACAGGGAGTGACACAGAATCACGGAATGGTTTGGGTTGGAAGGGACCTTAAAGCTCATCTCCTTCCAACCCCCTCATTCCATGGGCAGGGACACCTTCCACTGCCCCAGGCTGCTCCCAGCCCCGTCCAGCCTGGCCTTGGACGCTTCCAGGGATCCAGGGGCAGCCACAGCTTCTCCGGGCACCCTGTGCCAGGGCCTCCCCACCCTCCCATGACACCTTGGACCCTCCCAGTACCTCAGCCCCACCATCCCAGCCTGGGGAGCTCCCCAAGAGGGGTAAAAACGGCCTTTTCCCCCTTTTTCCTTCCCTTTAACCCAGATCAGTTCACTGATCCAGGCCTGAGCAGCTCCCTGGGGCAGCACACACAGCCAGGGGTGGGGAATGGGAAGGAGTCCCAGGCCAAAATTACACAGTCCAAACTGTGCTGGTACAGCAAGTCCCGCTGCCAGCTGGGGAACAGCTCTCAAATGCCCTGGCTTGGCCCCAGGAAAAGCCTTGGAGAGCGTGCTCTCCGCTCGCACAGCCCTGTCCTGTGAGCCTCAAACCACGTACAAGAAATCAGTCCCCAGCGAGCCTGGCTCCAGAGCCAGAGCCCTCAGAGCCACGCTGAGATGGCAGCTGGCTCCAGAGGTTTGGGGGAAGGGGGACATGAAAGGCACCACAAATTGATGGGGGCCCACAGCCACATCCTGAAAATGAGTTTGGCAATGCTGGCTAATAACTCCGGCTGAGCAGGCAGGGTGCCAGTCCTGGTCCTGCCCTGGGGCAGCATGGGACCAGCTACTGACTCCAGGGACGGGTTTCCCTTTGGAGGCCCTTAAGAAAACACCACGGGACAGACACGTGCCTGCAGCCATGTCCCCAGCCATCCCGGCTGGTTCCACTCCAGGTCCAAGCCAGCAGAGTGGGTGGCAGGATGGGGGACACGAGCTTGGCTTTGCAGCCAACACTTGTAGGTGGCTGGATGGGCCCAGCTCCATCGCTGCAGCCAAGCCACAGCAGCCTGATGTGCTGCCAGAAAGGAGCCCTTGTCCCACCAGGAAAGAGTCTGCACGCAGAGCCACCCACTCCCAAACTTCAGCTGGCCACCACTCCCCATCTCCCACCCGTCCTCCCCAGTGGTCACGGCCCCAAGGCTGCCAGAGCTCCAGGAGTGTTTGGACGATGCTCCCTGGCACAGGGTGGGATTATTGGGGTGTCCTGTGCAGGGCCGGGAGTTGGACTGGATGATCCTGATGGGTCCCTTCCAACTCAGCCTATTCTGTGCTCTCCCCCTCCATTCCTATCCCAGTGAGCTCCCTAAAACCTCTCAGCCCTCACACCCCCACAGGAGGTGCGGGAAGCCAGAGCCCCGTGGGCTCGCGCAGGACACGGCTATAAATGGCCACGGTGCTGTGCCACGTGGGCCAGGTCACCCACCCCGCGGTGGCCCCGGGGCCAAGGCGGCAGCAGGGGGCCACCAGCCTCGTGCCCTGCGCCTCCCGTCACAAAAATAGCCACGCTCCCGCAGGCATCCGAGCCGCGCTGGATCCGACCAGAGCCATTAATCTTGGCAGCGGGGACCTGCCATTATCCCGGAGCCTGGGAACTAATTGGAGTTCAGAAAGATGCCATTGAGCTGCTGAAACCCGAGCGGTGTCCCTGCGCCAGCCCCTGGCTCCCCGGGCACGCGGGGGACGTCACCGGCATTAGCTGGGCGGTGGCAGGGTCACGTCCCCAGGGAGCCGTGGAGGACAGGAGCAGTGCCCAGTCCGAGACAGGGCACGGAGAACCAGGCAACAGGCAGTGTGTGTGTCTTGGGTGTGTGGCTTTAAGGAGGATATCAGGCTGGTCACGAAGCACAGGGGGTCCTGAGCCAGCGCAGGGAGCTGGGAGGTGCTGGAGGTTGCGATGCTCCCCAGCCAAGGCCAGCCCACCATCCCATGGGAGCTGCTGTCCCCTCCAGTCATCCCAGCACTGGCTTCACAGTGGGCTGACTGACACTTCTGCCAGTCCCTTCACTGCAGTTGGTATTGAATGGATTAATTACCTCCATCTCATTAAAGCAAACAACTCAGACCATATCATGCACCACCTCTGCTAGTGGTTAAGTGTAACTCTTAAATTGTTTTCTCTAACTAGCACCTTGAAGTGCGGGGGCTCCTGTCTGCTCCCTGGCAGCCTGCACCCTCCAAAAACCACCGGGCAGCAACACTGCCTGGCTGCTGTTGATTTAAAGCCACCTACAGCAGGCACACAAACCTCGGTGGCTGCTGGGCTGATCCACGTGGCCCCCAAAGCCACCTGGGCTCTCCAGGGAAAGAGCCTGTCCCACTGATCCTCTCCAGGAGAGAGGACCTTTAACTGCTCAGGGCTTTGCACTAAGGAAAACTTTATTCCAGGGTTTTGGGGAACAGCAAAAGTCTCTGGGTGTGTGGCCAACCATCCCATGCCAGAACGGTGCCTCCTCAGAGGGGTGGGTGGTGGCACAGGGGCTCCCAATCACTGGAGCATCCCATGTGCTCCTGAGCCCTGGAGTGAGCTGCACGAGGGACATGTTTAACCAAAGGCCCTAGGTCTGCCTCTGTGTTCCAGCCAGTTTTTTTTCTCCCCGACATGCCAGAAAGGGGCAGAACCATCAAAATTCCTTGGTTTTACTTCTTGGGTAGAAATTCTTCATCAGCCCATCCTTCCCCAGGATGGAGAACAAGCACAAACCAACCACTCCTGGCACCCTGGATCCTGAGTCAGCACAACCTGCCCCACACATCCCCACAGCTCAGCACTGCTCAGAGCCAAGCCTGACCCCACAGAGCTTCACTGAGGAGCCAGAATGCTTCCTCCAGGCAGGAAAACAGACAAATGGACACCCAGAGCAGGTTCAAGAACCCTCCCACTGCTTGGGTCACCAGTACACTGCTTTAGCCAGGAGGTTACAGCATGGATTCAAAGAACAGTTCCAGACTGCATTTCTGCTCTGGAGTAGGATGGTGCTGCTGTTTCTCCTGCCAAAATCTTCCCAGCAGCATCTACACAGCTCAGCAAGGCCATCACATCAGGAAATCTTCCTGAGAGCTCCTGGAGGTCCAGTACCAGACCTACAGAGATGCTAATCCCACCTCCAGCTGGTCCCTCTCTGCCTCAGGATTAACAATGCAGAATTGGCATGTTAAACTGGGGGGCTCAGCAAACACACATCCCAAAGAGATGCCCTGAAATGACCTGCAAGTTCCAACCCAATGCTCCAATGTGCTTCCAAAAAGGTTAACACAGTTCCCCCGGCACCCCACACTGGGACCATGCCCTGCCCCTGGCTCCAAGCATGAATACAACAGCAGTTCCTGTCCCAGCTGCCTCAGCTCAAGTCCTTCCAGCCCAGGGAGGAAGATGCCATGGCATGCTGCAGGGGGAGGTGCCACTGCTGTCCCTCCTGGCCCAGCGCTCAGTGCCACATTCCATGCCCCAGCTCTTTGCTAAACATTCCCCTGTGCTGCACCGCCAGCAGGGAGATCATGGGACAACCCTCCGTGTTTCCAGGGAAGGAGAAACAAACCCAGGAAACTCCCCAGGGAAAGCAAAGCTTCACAGCAGCACCGTGTGGAGGTGGCAGATGTGCCCCATCACCTCGTGGCATCATCCCTGGGGCAGATCCAACACCTTCCTTCCCACGGTTATGGCAACCAGCACTCCGGAGAATCCCCAGCCCCACTCTCTCCCAGCACCCATTTTTCTGAATTTCAAGCTTCCAAGCTATTACTTGGCCAAGCAAGTCCTAAAGAGCAGAGAATAGCCCCAGGAGCATCCCTGTGGCAAATAAGTCATGGATGTGAGATGGCCACAGCTGCCCCTGCTCCTCCTCCTCGCTGCTCCCAGTTCTGCCCCTGTGACAATACAGCACAGGGGCCTCACCAGGAAAACCACTCCTGTCCCCAGAACCCTGGAAGGATGTTTATCAGCCTTTCCCCTGCCGTGGAGAGTCTCTGGATTCCAAGCAATGAAAATAAAGAAAAAAAACAAGGGCAAAATAAGGCAAGGGAGAACAACTCTCCCTGAAATAACAATGTAATATAAATACACTCCAATTCCTCCTGCAAATACCAAGAGAGTAGTTTGGCACATTTAAAAAAAAATCTTGGCAGGACACACGGAGAGGTATCTGCATGTCCTCACGCCTGGGCAGCAATGACACCCAGGAGCCTGAAGCCAAGCTGAGCAGCCCAGGGTGAAATGTGGCACACGGAGCCACTGCTCCATTAAAACACATCACCTCCCAGCTCTGCCACTTTGGGGAGTCTCAGCCCAGCTCACTGCCCTTTGAGGAGATGCCAGCTCTCAGTTTTGTTACCTGCTGCAATGCCACCAGCAAATCATCCTAAAAACTCCTAATCCCAGGAGTGACTGCAACCAAGAAGAGCAAGGCAGCAAACAGACACTGGCTGTGCCAAATACTCTGTTTTAGCACTTAGAGCACCATAAGGAAAGCTGGAGTCACATCTGGCACCATGCGGGGACCAGAAAGTGTCAAGGTGCTCTTTTTCTAAGTTCTGCCTTCTCCAAGGAGGAGAAGGCAGCAGGGAACTCCTTGTTTAACACCCTTCATGCACTTCAAGGCCACCCCCTGCCCCGCAGCCCTGGCGCAGGGTGTTTGGCCAGCCAGCTCCTGGAGAGCCACAGGGGTGGCAGGGACAAGGCAGGGGACACCCTGTCCAGAGGCAGGGCCACCACTTCCAGAGGGCAGTGACAGCCTGACCAGGGCACAGTGCCAGCCCCACCATCCCCCGTGGCAGAGCTGCACTGTGCCAGCAGACCCAAAATCAGGGAGGGGATGGAGATGTACCACATTTATCAGTGACATCAGTGATCAGGTGAGCAGCAGAGATCACTTCCCTGCTCTGGCTGGACATCAGATATAAACCCATCCCAGAGCTCCAGAGTGCTGCAGTGGGAGCCAGCCCAGCCCCGCTCTCCTCCCAAGGGTACCTGCTGGGAGTTTTAATTAACTAAGGAGCCCAGCAGGTCATACCTGAGCTCGGCAAGCTCCAGCAAAGGCCCTGCCTGCAGCTGCCTTCCCAGGAGGGTGATCTGGCTCCCAGGGGATGGAGGAGGAGGAGGGGTCCAGGGAGAGAAACTGTACTCTCCAGAAAGGGCAGCTCCTCTCCACCTCTGGCAGGACCTCTGGCAGAAAGGAAACCCACACCAAAGGATGAACAGAAAATAACAGAGGGAGGGTGGTCCGACAGCAGCAGCTCCAGGCAGGAATTTCGCAGACTCACAAAGAAAGAAGCTCTTGTATTTCTCTTTGGTCAGAAAAAAAACAACAAAACCACCCCACCACCAACCCTATCTGCTCCCTGCAGCTGTGCAGAGCAGCACATTCCTCCAGCTGAACTGTGGTCCTGAGGCTCCCAGGAGAGGAGGAACCCACAGCAGAAAGGGCTGAGCGAAGCTAAAAATGAAAATCTGGAGCTGAGACAATCTGGGGAAGGCTCCGGAAAGCTGGAGCCACAGTGGTCGCTGGCAGCACAGCACACAGAACTCTGCTTTGTCCAGGGACAGCCCCAAGCACTGCCCCCAAATCAAACCTCCCTTGGGGATCTGGGAAGGGTCTCTGGTGCCAAGACCCCCTCTGCTAAGCAGGGTGACCCCAGGGGCTGATTGGAAGTGAGGGGAGGGGAAGGGTCCTTTCCTGAGGGACAAATCTGGGATGCTAATCCCAGCCTGGCCGAGCTGGCAGAGGGTGGGCAAACATGGACAGATGTGATGTGATATGAAGGGTAATCAGAGAACAATGGGGCCTCTCCCTCAGGGCTCTCATGGTCCCAACCCATCAACCCTCACCCAGTCCTCAAGTAGGGCTTGGGGGGCTCCTGCAGTGTGCCAGCCCCCTCAGGGCTGGGAGACACCAGGGAGCATCTGCCTGGTACTGAGAGGGAGCCTGCTCCCAGGGAACAGTGTGCTCCAGGCTGCATCCCTGGGATGTTTGTAGCCTCAGCTTCCAGGGATCCCCTGGGTGGGCAGCTCCTTCAGCTGCACCCCTGGGTGGGCACCATCCCCTGCTCAGTTCCTGAGCAGGCCCTGCATCACCCTCCACCTGCCCAAAACCCACCCAGCAAACCCCAAGGTGCTGAGCAGGAATCCCCTCCCCACCGGCATCAACCTACACCAACCAAGGATGTGGGTTTAAATTAAAACCATGGGAAAAGCAGAAAATGTTTTCTCTTGCCCCAGGAACTGCAGACACGGGGGTGCTGCTGCGCAGTGAAAGAATCCCAAATCCTAGAAACTTGTTCCACACCTCCCACTGCCGCCTGCCCGTGGTCCCACAGCGAGGAGACGGAGCCTCTAGGCATGGAACACTGGCACACACATCCCTCCCTCTCGGGAGGGAGACAGGGAAATCCCAGCAGTTACCTCCAGCTCTCCAGATGAGCAGACAAATTACTCTGCATATGTTGTTTTCCACTTGAAAGAGTATGCAAATGCAGCTGCACCCCTTGTCATCCCAGCACAAGAGGACCCTTCTCCCCCCATCACGTCCTTGCCTCCTACCTTCCAAGATCACCTCCTTGCCCGTCTTCTTCAAGGCCTGCACAGCCTCATCGTGAGTGGCCTCGGACAGGTCTGTGCCATTGACGGCGAGGATGGCATCCCCCACGTACAGCGCCTCGGTCTGATCCGCTGCCAGCCCCTTAAAGATCTTGGAGATCAAGATGGGCATTTTATTCTCTCGTCCACCTTGAAACAGAAGAGACAGGGAGCGGTTGTGGCTGTTGGAGCGCTCGGAGGAGTGGGTGGGGAGGGGGATGCTCCAGTTCCAGATGGTCCCAGCAAGGCTGAGCCTTTCTGCTGGCACTCAGTGCACTGTGCCAGGCCAGCCCACTCCCCCAGATATGCACAGGACACCTGTACCAACCACACCAGCCAAACTACCATGAGGCTTTACAGCTGATGAAGCGATTGCTCCAAAACCACTCAGATTGGTCACAGATTATTCACAGAGCGAACACATAACCTGGCCATCTCCCCATCAGTTTTGGCAGGAAAGTGTGTCTTTATTTGCATTATTAATCATGTGTGCTGAGCAACTATCCTGGCTCCAAGGGCTTCATGATCTCAACAGATAAGACAGCTGAATGCTTTTGGAGAGGCCAAAGAGCCAGGGAGGGGTGAACCAACCTGGCTGTGTGCTCCTCTCCACACAGCAGCCCTATTTACGAGCTGCTCCCCGCTGTCCCCACTAAAAGAATGCTATTCAAACTCCCAGCGGCTTCAGAGGATCAATTTGCACATTGACGTTTGAACCCGCAGGGAGATCCGAGCTGCCTCCGTGCCAGGGCGCAGGGATGCAGCGGCCGCTGCCCACGGCAGCCGGGGATCAGCAGTGCCCGACGTGCCCTGCACGCCGGGACAGCCTGTCCCGAGGAGCCTCCAAGAGGTGATCCTCATCCCAGAGGGAGATGCTGAGCCCAGCCCGCTGTCACTGCCCGCCGCGGGCTGCTCCCAGCCAGTGCCACAGGCATTTCCTCGCTCAGCCGCCTGCCAAGCCCTGCGAGGGCTCCGGTTATCAGCTGTCAGAGGCCCCGGCGGGGGCTGCTCCGTCCTTGCGGCAGCGGCTCCTCGCCCGACTGCCAGCGCCGAGAGCCCTGCCAGGGCTAAGAACCTCTGCCAGCCCGGCTCTCGCTCGGCTCCCCGCTGTCCTGCCAGCCCCTCGCCATGTCCCGTGGCAGGACATCCAACCCGCGGGTGGCACCCAGTGTCCCTGTGTGAAACACGGCTGGCACATAAACAGTGATATGCCAGCAGCCCGGTGAGGAGATGTCCTGCCCTACCAAGGCTGCCGCACCCTCCACAACAGCTTCCACTGCCCAGTTTTGATGGCAACTACTTCTTTTCCACATACGTCACTGAAAAAATAAAGTTTTAACTGAACCAAGGGAAGTTTCTCCTTTCCTGGGAGAGCCACAGAGTAAGCAATAACTCGGCAGCCAAGGGGTGGTTACGAAAGCGGGTTTGTGCTTCCCTAAAAAAGGGCTGGCAGCCTGGGGCACCCTGCAGACACGGCCAGCAGTGTCGATCCTGTTCCAGCACCCGCACATTCACATTGCAAAACCTCCACAATTCCAGAGGGAGCCGGAGGCTGCGGCTGTGTCGCCTCTGAGCTGGGAGGAGAAGCCACGTCAGGAGTCGAGAGCTGCCCTGTCACTGCCCCCGAGGCTGCCGAGCCCGCTGCCTCTTACAGCCACGTTTCGTGACAGCCCTCTCCCTGCCCCTTCGCTGCCCTTTTCATCCTGCTTTCACAGTTTCCAACACGCTCGGAGCCACGTGAAAATCAAAGGCAGGCAGAAAGGCAGGAACGCCATCCCTGCCCCAAGAAGTTTCCAGCCTGAAGCTCAGGCGAGCCTCACCGAGGAGGGGGCAGCTTGGGAGGGCAAACAGGCACTATAGCAGCGAGGCTTCCCGCTGCTCCTCTTCCCGTTGCTCCGCATCCCGGGAGCACGCGTCTCCACGCCCGAGAGCTTTGGTTCAACACCCCACCCAGCGCCAGGAGATCTCCAGGGGCTTTACATCGCTCCCTTCTTTTTAGGGGCATTTCCCGGCTCAGGAACACGGTGGGACAAGGACACGCCGCCCCAACCCTCCCTTTAGCTGCAAAAGGGCAACTTTCGTGTAACTGGGTGCCCCCCTGCACCCCACCTGCCTCGTGAGACAGCACCCTACCCGTGGGTGCGGGGGACAGTGCGAGCCCCCTCCGCCTCCCAAACACTGGGGGTCCCTCACCCCGGCCGGGGCACGGCGGGCAGGGACTGGCCGCTCACTCCGCGCCCCGAATCATCGCTCTTTCCGTGCGCCGGGAATGTTTCGGGTCCCGTCACTGCCACGTGTCCCCCTCCACGTCCTGCGCTGGGGCTGGGGGCTGTGAGGATCCCGACGCCATCCGCGCTCCCCGCGGGTTTCGCTCCGAGCGAGCCGCGGGACGGCGGCAGCAACAGGTCCCGGTGCCGGTGCCCCTCTCCCCCCGCCGCCCCGGGACCCCCGCGGCCCGGCCTCACCTTTGATG
>VYXC01013165.1:303237-335872 GCA_013397175.1 Platysteira castanea
CGCCCCGCACCGCCCCGCGCACCGTCCCACCCCGCCGCTCACCGCCCCGCGCACTGCCCCACCGGGCCGGGACGGAGCGCTGGGAGAGACCGGGACCCGGCCCCACCCCATTCCCTCCCGGGACGGGGCACCGGGATGCTCCCCAGTGCTCCCCGCACCGATCCTGGATACGGCTCCCCCGTGCTCCCCATCACAGAATGGGGCACAGGGAACTCCCCGGTGCTCCCCACTCCATCCTGGGATAGGCACCAGGAGAACACGGTGCTCCCTTCTCCAGCCCAGAAGGGGGGACAGCAGCAGGGACACAGTGCTCTCCAATGCTCCCCATTCCTGCCCATGAGGGACACAACTCCCCAGGGCTCCCCTCTCCATCCTGAGATGGGGCAGCAGGAGGGATGCAGTACTGGGATGGGGTACACAGGGCTCCCCACTGTATCCTAGGACAGACACCTGGAGGGCTCAGTGTTCCCTGGCTCTCCCCATTCCAGCCTGGGATGGGGCAACTGGAGAGACACGGCTCTCCAGTGCCCTGCTCTGGCCTGGATGGGGCACGGGAAGAGACCCAGACACTAGGGCCCTACTGCTCCATCCTGGGATGGGACACTGGAAGAGCCTGGTTCTCCCCTCTCCATCCTGGGATGGGGCACCCGGAGGGACACAGCTCCCCATTGTTCCCCAGTGCTCCTTGTTCTGGCCTCACACAGGGCACCAGGAGGACCTGGTGCTTCCTAGTGCTCTCCACTCCATCCTGGGAGCAGCATGGGGAGGGACACAGGCCCTCTGTTGCTTGTCCCAGGTCTGGCCCTGGACATTCTGGGTGTCCCTGTGCTGGGCTGTCACAGGAGGAGCAGTGGGAGCTGGGCACAGAGCTGTGGCTCACTCCAGCAGCCACAGCCAAGGCAGGAACATCCCAACAGTCCCAGTGGGTGTCAAACAGGAGCCAGGCAGAGGGAGATGGTGTCTGCAGACATTCAGAAGAGTCTGCATTGCTTTTTCCTTGCTTACCCTGGATCTTGAAAGCGGGAATATTTTGACTTCCTTGGCAGACACCCATTTTTTCGGCATTAATTAGGAGTAGAAAATACCTCCAGGAGTAGCAAATCGCTCTTGGTACATCCCCTCTGCCCCTTGCAGAGTGCTTCAAGCAGCTCCAGGAGCCTCTGGGATAGGGCTACTGGGGTCTCAGCCCCTCTGGAAAGCACAGGGATTTATAAGAATTCAGTAACATTATTGGCAGGCTGGGAAGGGGATGGAGAGAGGCTCTGGGCACGCGGGGCAGGGGGGCTGCAGCATGAGCTGCTCAGCACAGCCCTTCCCGGCCAGGGGCTGCAGCCACAGCCCTGAGCATCAGCCTCACACTGAGGAGGAAAATGCTCCCTCCCACGCAGCAGCAGCTGTGGAATTTCTTGAGGTTGCAGCAGACGAAACCCTGAAGGTTATTTCTTTACAAAACCCTGAAGGTTTACATATTCCTGGTTTTCTCTTCGCTAAAATGTCCGGGGTTTAAATGACACTTTGCCTTTGCAGTGTGGTGCTGCTCACTGTGGTAAGCACTTCCACACCACCCCAAGGATGTTCCCTGTGATCCCATCCCCTGTCCAGCCCCACTCTGCCTCTTGGTTTGGGAACACCAAGGGGAATTTGGTCCTTTGGTCGTGAGCGGAGACAGGGCTCATTCGCCCTGTGCCACCTGCCCTGGCAGCACTCACTTTATTTTCCAACCAGGCAGCTGCAATCAGCAATTTGTCCAGCTTTTTTTCATTCCCAAGAGCCGCTTTTGATAATTCCAGCCTCTAAGGGCCCATTCCCACCTGAACTAGCAGTGGGATCACTGAACACTGCTCTCAGTGCAGCAGAACGGCACCGTTTGCGTTGTTCCATTTCTCAGCTCTGTGCCCCGAGGCATGGATGCTGAGAAGCACGGCCTGGGTGCATGGAAGCCATCCAGATGGTTCCAGTGCCTTTCCCTGTCCTGCTGCTGGGATGGAGAAAGGACCATGGTCCTTGGATCCAGGTCACAGCTCTCTGACTTCACCTCCTTTGGGGAACAGCCTCACCCTGTGAGTGCAGCGAGGATGATGCTCAGTGACCTGCAGCAGAGAGCACGTCCCACAGCCACCACTTCTGCCTGGCTGTGGGACCCCCTGCTGTCACCTTCTTCAGCAGTTAATATTCATTCCTGTAACAACTTATGTGCGATGGAGACCACAGGCAAGTGCTGCAGGAGGTGTCTTCTAATGGAAACAGGGAGTCCAAAGTGCCCCTAAGACCCTGGTCCCAAACTGGGAGGCCGACCCTGAGCAGGGGGTCCATCACGAGGGGACAAACAGGGATGACAGACTGACGGAGCACTGGGGGCTTGGCTCCAGGTTTAATCAAAGACAGAAATCATTTGCTGGCCCCACTGCACAGCTGGACCTGGCAAGAGCTGTGCCCTGAGAAACTGGGACACGCCGGGACGTTCTTGGAGGTCTCCGTGCCCCCCAGGCAGAGGTCCTGCTGTTCCGGGGTTTTCCCGCAGGCTTGGCTCCCCCAGGCTTCTCCACGTGTTTTTAACCCTTTCCTGTCCCAGGGCGCACGGTGAGCACCGGGAGCCCAGCACGTGGAGTGCTCCCAGCTCGGTTTGACCCTCACAAGACACCATGAGCAGAATTCCCGTGCCGTGGAGCTGCAGGACAGGCGGTGGGATGGAAGCGTGGAGGGCGGAGGCTCCGGCCGGGGCTGGCACGCAGGAGTGAAGCCGCAGCTTCCAGGCGTGCCAGCGGCGTTCGTCAGGGCTCCTGTGAAAGCGAGCGGGCGGGGGAGGAGTTGCTTGAAAAAACTGCTATTCACAGAAATAGAAACTTCCCGCAGAAACACGCGTGCGTCGGTGACAAAAGCCCAGCTGGGAATTTCTCCTGGCAGCAGGAGCAGTGGGAGGGGAAGGGGCTGGGGAGCACAGGAGGCTGAGGGGCAGGACTGGGGGTGCTGCCAGGCCCCTGACCTCGGCCCTGGAGGAAATTGCCGCTTTTTAGCTGGAAAAAGCATCTCTTGGCTCCATCATCCTCCAAACGGTCCCCAGGAGCAGGACCTGGCAGTTTGGCAGCGATGGGCTCCGTGCCCCTCACTCTGAGCCATCCCCTCCAGCAGAGCTCCCTCGGGAGCTGCAGAGGGAGGGGAGGCCCTGGCACAGGGTGCCCAGAGAAGCTGTGGCTACCCTGGATCCCTGGCAGTGTCCAAGGCCGGGTTGGACAGGGCTTGGAGCAACCTGGCACAGTGGAAGGTCTCCCTGCCATGGCAGGGGTGGGATGAGATGAGCTTTAAGGTCCCTTCCAACCCAAACCACTCTGGGCTTCTGGGATTCCACGCTTCCCCAGATGATTTTCATGGCAGGTTTAAGCCGTCCTGGCATTTTCTCTGCCTAATCTCTCCAGCCCCCTGAACCCAGTCGTTAAGCAGCTATTATTAGTCCCATTTCTTGGCATAGCCAGGAGCTGTGGCAGAGCCCACCAGTCTATTTATAGAGTGCTGTGAGCTGGTTTGTTACTTGTGTTAATTGAATTAATCCCTTCCGAAGAAAAGAAAAGACTTGAAGAGCTCAAGTTCAGGCCGTGTACCCAGACTGTGGTAGCATCTCAGGCCACTGGATACCCTGACAATCCCTGACAGTCCTCAGCACCAGGGAAGGGCTGCTCTGCTCAGTGTCCCCAGGAATTCATGGAAGGGGATGACACCAACCCTGCCCTGCAGAACTGAGCCTCATGAAACCCTGCAAGGGATGGAAGGGAAATAGCTTTTATTATCTAGATAGATTTTAGTCTAGATATTAACAGATTTAGATATGCAATATGTACTTAACAGATGGATTCATCCTTCACTCTGCAGAAAATGCAGCAAAAAAAGTGTATCTGACTTTAAAATCACTGGGATCTCCAAGTTCTTTAACTTGAGAGTGTTTCTGTCTTCTTTGGGATATAGTTAGTCCCTAGAAAGTTTCTTCCATCTCATGCAGGCTCTTCTCTTACAGATCCCTGTAAGATAACCACAGTCAGCTGGGCTCTCACGGTGAGAAAATGCTTATGCCACTGCATGGCAGCTCATATGTTATCAGGGCAGCATCATTTTATCAAGGAACAAGAGACCGGATGGGAAAAAGCAGCACCCAGAAGCTAAAATAATTTTGGAAAGGCAAAAGATGTCACACATTAAAGCCCAGTATTCACTGCCTGCTGCAGCTTTGGCTCTCCGTGCTCCAAGACCAAGGGGCATCAGTGGCAGGGGTGTCAATGGACATAAATTAATAATAAAATCAGCCCATGACCTGCAGATTGTAAAATCCACCGTCGTGTTTGCAATTTGACTGGGCCGTGTCTTGGTTAATTTGCAGCTTGCAGATGAAAATGCTGTTTTCTTCCTGCCTGGAACTGGGAATGAGCATCTCTTGGGCTGCAGGAGGTGGGATACACTGCCCATGATTCTGGACGCTGCAGCTCCCTGGAGTTTCTATAACTCAACAGGTACAACTTTGATAAATGTCACTTCTCTCTGCTGCTGTCACCTCTCTCTGCTGGCCTGTCAATGTGACACCACCAAGGTTGTGGACACCTCATTGCCAGAAGTGTCCAAGGCCAGCTTGGATGGGACTTGGAGCAGCCTGGTCTGGTGGAAGGTGTCCCTGCCCACGGCAGGGGTGGTGGAATTGGGTGGATTTTAAGGTCCCTTCCAACCCAACTATTCTGTGATTTATGATTTCAAGAAGTTCCCCGGAGCACAAGGACACCTCGATGGATGTGATTTCGTTCCCTGACTCAGGGGATGCTGCAGGAAGAGCTCCTGTCCCAAGCACAGCACAGAGGCACAGGAGGGATGGAAGAGTCTTGTATCCCAGGAAAAGCATACGTTTGAGCCCTGAGGGGTGCATTCCCATTTCTAGCTGGAAACCCCCCTTCAGCATCAGGTTTTTGAGTTAAGTGCATCCTCCCGTGGGGCCTCACCTTCCCTGCAGGAGCCCCATCCCTGCGGGCGCTGCTGGCGGGCGCTGGGCCGAGCGCCCCGGGCTCCCAGGGACCCGCTCCTTCCCCCAGAGGGCCCGGGGCCGTCTCGGGCCGAGCTTGTGTCGCTGCCGGGAAGAGCTGCAGGATCCCTCTCTGTCAGCAGATGCCAGCAAAGAGCCGCTCTGCGGCCACCGGCGCTGGGGCTGCCCGGGTCCCCCACCCTGGGCACTTCTGCGCCAGCCCCGTCCGGCTGCGCGCTGCCCGCCGAGGGACAGAGCCTTGCGGGCATCCGGGGCGGCTTTGCCACCAGCTGGGAACCCCCGCGCTCAGCTCACAAACGGGAGCATCTGCGGCTGCTGCAGAACCGTGGCATCAGCCAGAGAAGAGGGGAAGGATGACCCTGTGGCTCGTGTCACCGGGCATGGCTTCGTGACACATCGGGGACAGGGGACACGCCGCCGCTGCCCGCTCGGCCTGCTGGTTGTGAGAGTCACAGAGTGGTTTGGGTTGGAAGGGACCTTAAAAACCATCTAGTCCAAGCCCCCGGCCGTAGGCAGGGACACGTCTGCTAAACCAGGTTGCTGGGAGCCCCGTCCAACCTGGCCTTGATGTCCCGGCACTGGGGCATCCACCTCTTCCCTGTCCTGTGTGGCACGACCACCATCGTAAAATATCCCCGCTTTATCTGGGCTAAGAGGGCACTGCGCAGGGATCCTCACCCCTTCTCACTGCTCAGTTATCCTGGGCTCTGCGCCGGCCCCAGCGCCGGTTTTTGGGGGGCAGTGTCCAAGGGGATCCTCCCACATGCCCTGACTTTCTGCTCAGCACCCAGGGCACAAACCCCACCCTCCCTTTCCTCACCCAATTCCTCTCCTAAGGACTTGGGAGGCACCTCCTGCTCCCTCCCAGCCTGGCAGGCGTGTGTGACACCCCTGCTCCACAACAAGAGCTATTTTTACCCTTAATACATTCATGCTCCCCCCGCTCAGCCTCGTGCACTCCCCGTGCCCAGCACTGTCCCCAGTTCCTGGCTGGGTCCCTGCCGCAGCTGTGGCCCCAGACACCCCGCAGCCGGGGGGGATGCAGGAGGAGCCCATCCACGGCCCCATATAAAGCCCTTTTTCCAGCCCGACAAGTTTTATAGGAGCGTGGATACGTACACATGTGGTTCTTGCTATTTCCCCTTCCTCCCCTGCTATCTCCCCCTTCCCCACAGTCTTTTCAGGTCTCTCAAGTGAGCTCAGGGCTGCCCAGGGAAGCAGTGCTGGCAGCTTTGCCGGGTCACTTTGATGGTCAGGGAGGGCTGTTGGACCTGGAAAAACCTCCTTTCCTTGGATTCGGGTGCCAGGAAGGGTCTGTGATCACTCCCAATCCTCTCCCAGGCTGCTGGACCCCGTGTGCCTCGAGGGAGCCCACCACAGCCCCAAGCCCTGGGGTGCTGCTGGCCACGGGCCACACGCTGCCCATTTCAGTGCTGCTTTGAAGGGCTCCTAAACCAGCAGGGCAGCAGCCTGGACCCACACAGCTCCAGGAAGGCTGTGCAGGGGGATCCATCCTGCTGTATTCCGGGGTGGATGCTCCAGGCACGATCTTTGGGGGGCTTGTGCAGGGGCTGGAAGGACTGCAGGAAGGGAATAACGGGGGGCACCACCCCTGCTGTGAGCTCCCCATCCAGCTCATGGCATCTCCAAAGGACCCCCCCAGCATGATGGGGATGGCACAGGGATAGCAGCAGTGGCCCCCCCGGGGAAGGACAGTGTGACCATCCCCCACTGCCCCAGGCTGGCCCCCGCTCACCTCTGCTACAGCCCTTTGCTCCTCTCCAAAGGGAGGTTTTAATTTACCCTCTTGGCTGGCGAAACCCTATCCCGAGCAATTCCCCAGCCGTTCCTCCGAATCGCAGTAACTACCTCATTACTTTGATATTAATAGAATTCATATGGCCTGGAGAAGATAATTGAAATTAGCCCTGCGGCAAGGGGGAGCCGAGGGGCCGGGGAGGCTGGGCTGGGTGAGGGGCTGAGCTGTGCCTGGGGGTGAGCCCTGACCCCTGGCTGGACCTGGCCTCCAGAGTGGGTCCCGGGGCCAGCAGCGCCCACAGGGATGAAGGTTTGCCCAATTGTGCAAAACTGGGAGGTAGCGTGGACACCCATCCCCAGTGTCTGTCCGACTGGGAGGAGGGCTAGCCAGCCCCTGCCCCAGCCCTCAAGCCACTGACCCTCTCGTTATCCCCTGTCCTGTCCCCTGCTCCAGGCCAGGGCATGCAGCAACGCCCATCAGCATCTCCTGCCATGGGGCCATTCCCAGTCTTTCTGGGAGAAAAAAAGGGGAGACAAAACGGTGCATTATCTGCAAAAGCACAAGGGCAGATGGCGAATGGCTGTCACAGTGATGCCACTGCCCGGCAGGACCACGACGGAGCCATCCTGCCACCCCTCCAGCCCCGAGTCCCTCCGGCTCCCACCCCACCTGCTCCCCGTCAGATGGGAGGTGACCCCCACAAAGGCCTGGGCCGCGTCTGCCACCCTTGGGCTTTGCCCTGACACGTGTCACCTTAACCTCTTCCTTGGGACCAGCTGCTGCCAGGGGACCCTCCTTTGTGGCCCCGGCGAGCGGCAGACGAGTCCCCCCATCTGGCCAGCAAGGCCTCGTCTGTTGGAGACCCCGTGCCCCAGCCATAACGGCATTAACCTCCCCCTGCCCTGCTCCCACCCCCTCAACTGTCACCAGGCCCCCCAGGTCCCCAGGCTGGGGACAGACTGCATCCCACAGGGACTTACCACACCCCTCACCCACCCCTGGTGCTTCACTGGGACCCGGGGATCCCTGCCTGCACCTCTGACCCTGCCTGAGGGTATCCGGGCATCCCGTGCTGCACCTCCAGCCTCCTCTGTCTGCACGGATCAGGCAGGACAAGGCAGGAGGAGGAATTTGCCTCCAGGGGCTTAAAAAATTCCCGCACACCTGTGACTGCAGGTGGGGTGAGTCCAGCCCTGGCTCCCGCAGTGCTGGGGCTCCGGGCCAGCACAGGGGCTCCATCCCAGCACAGGGGCTCCATCCCAGCACAAGGGCTCCATCCCAGCACAGGGGCTCCATCCCAGCACAGGGGCTCCATCCCAACCCCCTGCCACGGAACCGCATCCCTTTGCCCCTTGTTCAGCCTGGCACTGAGCTTCCATGGGAACTGGGGGACGCTGCGGCAGCCCGGGGTGCCCGGCAAGCAGGGCACCATCAGGGGTGGGATGTGAGGAGCAGCAGGGTCAGGCCCTGGAGCACGTCAGGTGGAGGAACAGGAGAGTGCCAGGATTAATCAGGTGAAGGAGCCGAGGCAGAGGCTGGCATTCCCTGGCTGCCTGGTCAGCAGAGTCCCCGCGCCAGGACAAGGAGAGGCGAGACTCCACCACCGGCCCTCCCTCCCCAGCCAGCCATCCCCGAGGAGGCCTTATCTGCCGCTAATGCTTCGCAGCAGCCTCCCTCCCCAAAGCTTGCGGGCTTGGCAAGATGCTCAGAGACTGCATTTGCTCCAAATGGATTGTATCAGGGGGAGAACAAAGCACTGGAGAGTTTTCAAAGCGGAGTTGTGATCGCAGCCCGCAGCAGGGGCGGCCGGTCCCCTCTGGTGGCACCTCACAGGGGACGCTCTGGGGTCCAGGCTCGGCCCCAAAACCCAGCAGGCAGTGGCCGGTGCCCCTCAGCTCTCTGTCCCAGCCCTGGCTCTGCCATTCCACAGTGGTGTCTGGGCAGGGGCCATTCAACAAGTGCTGGCCAGAAGACAACAGCTCCATTTTCACCAAAAAATGTTCTGCTGCAAAATCTGGCCGCGCTCCAGCTGCAAATGAAAAAATTAGGTTGTTTTTTTTTTTCTCCCCTGCTGCAGAGTTTCTTGGAAAGCTGGTGTGGGGCAGGCACTGGAGCGAACGCTGACCTTGGCATCACGCCCTTGCCCACTTGTCTCCCCATCCCTGGTGCAGGAAGCTCCAGGCAGAGCAGCTGGCAGAGCAGATTTTTTTCTCTAACACCCTCAAGAGCTTGGGGAGAAAAAGGGGAATATTCTCTCCTCTGTTGATCTGAGCACAAATTGTAATCACAGCGTCAGGAGGGGGGATAACGTGGAGCTTCCCCTGCCCCAGCCTGTGCTCCGAGCCCTTCAGAAAGATGGATATGGGTGATGCCAGGACTGACCCAGAGCACCACAGCCACGTGGTGCACGAAGCAAGGTGTGCTCTGCACTCGAGGTGAGGCGTTCCCAAGGAACAAGTGGCACACGGGGAACTGTGCCTGTCAGGAAGGGCTAGAGCAGAAGAAGGAACCAAGGAATAAGACCAGAAAGTCCTGTTGGCTTGGCTTCCCCTTAGATCCTCAGAAGAGATGGTGTCAGCAGTGAGTCAGATCCAGGGGGTATGTGAAATCATAATTGAAGAATGCTGAGAAAACAGCAAAATCCCACAGAAAAAAAAAAGAATTGTCAGGAAAAAATATCCCGAACAACCTTCAAGCAAAAGCAAGTGTGGATCCCAAAGCCTTGGTGCTGTGCCATGAAAGAGAAGGAGTTCAGCAACTGGACACACTTCAGGGAGCAAAGGGATAGCTGCAGGATTGCATCAGGGATGGGGCAAAAGCAAAACCAGCCCTGGAGCAGTGGCTCTGTGCTGCAGGACAGTCCCAGGGCACCACATGGCCCTGCAGCATCTGGCCCCACAGCAGTGGGCTGCAGGGACACCCAGGAGATCCCAGAGGCTCTCCCAAAGCATTCCCAGCCCATGGGAAGTGTCACAGGCACGAGGACTCCTCTGGACAAGTGGGGAAACAATAGAGCTGCCCAAGGCCAGGGTCTGTAAGTGTCTGGCTCACGCACTGTCACATCGTGAGGGACAGAATCATCTGTGCCACTTCAGCAGCAGGGACAGGGCAGGGGCTGAGCCAGGAGGCTCTGACATCCCCACAGCCACGGCAGGAGAGATGCAGAGCAAGTGAGGAGCCTCCTGCAGAAGGCATGGGGTGGTTCACTGAGAGCCAGAGGGGAAAGATGGAGGAAAATCAAGCAAAATGTCCCAAATTCAGAAGCTCAAATGAAAAGGAGGTCTGTGTGTCCTGTGGGGAGATGCTGAGACGGGGAGAGGAGCTCGGAGGGGACAGTGCTGGATGGTGGGATTGGGGAGAGGGGTCCTGCCTGTCGCTGCTGGGGATCACAACCCACCCCAGCCCCCCAGCCCTTCTGGAAAGGCCCAGACCTGGCCAGGGAGAGGAACTGGAATCAAAGGCTGGGATGTTGTACAGTCCTGGTGCAAATGCAGGCAAACAACAGAGCCAAACTCCAAGCAGCAGAGAAATGGCAGGAGAGTGAACTTCGACTGGGTGTCCATGCAAACAGGGCTGTGAAACCTTCCCCTGCACACTGGAGAGAGCCAGAGCAGAGCGAAAATCCAGATGGAAACTCACCATAAACCCAGCCCGCGTGGGTACCACAGGTACCAGCAGGCCTTCAGGCTTCTGCCGCATCCCAGCACCACCACAAGCTACAGCAGGTGAGATCAGGTCACAGCTGGGGGTGGGAATACATCCGTGGAGACACAGCCTCCCCTGCCCTTCAGGAGAGCACCCCACGCCTGGCAGTATCCCCATGGCAGCACGAGCTGGGCACCAAACCATGGCTGCAGGATCCCAGGTGGGGATGGGGACTCTGTGCTGGGAGCCAAACAAATGTGAAACAGCAACACAGAAATGCTATTTTGTTATCACAGATCAATCAATCCAGCCAGTTCAGTGTACCCTTCAAAGCGTGTGCACTGGAGCAGACAAAACTGAGGGTGGTAAGGAATAGCTGTGTCAAAGCAGCTCCCAGCCCGTGCTGAGGGCAAGCACAGGTAGGAGCACCACAACTTGCCCTTGCCCTGGGTGAGGGCACTGCAGTGGTGATGCTGCACAGGGACAGCTGTCAGTGCAGGGATGCTGCTCCGGAGGGCTGACACATTCCCAGCGCTTCCCTGCAGAGGTGGACACCGGCCACAGCTCTGGGAAGGAGTAAAGCCCCTGGCAGAGCTGGGCTAAGCTCTGGCTTGGTGCTGGATCCTCTCTGGGCTCCCAAGACCTAAAAGCAATGAGGAAATGCCCGTAGGGTCTGTGGGACAGGGAGGCAGGGGACGTCCTCCTCCGGTGGCTGAAGCCCCAGTGTCACCATCTGTGCAGCTGCAGATTTTCCCCCCAAACTGTCCCAGCCCCACAGAGCGCTTTGCCCTTGACAGGGAGGATGAACAAAGAGGTTTTACATAATCCCACATGATCTGCATAATGCACAGCCCCAAAACCTGCTGCTCTCACCCGCCACGACGCAAGGAGCCACTGGATGTTCCTCTCTCTTCTCAGCCCGATCCCTCTCCCCTGGCCATGTATCACTGCCAGGAATGAAATCCTGTGTTGGGCAGCTCTGCCAGGCCCCCAGGTGTGGGTACCCACAGCCCAGCATGTTTGGGGTGCTGCTGGAGGCACCCACATCCCGACAGGAAGCTTTTGCTCCAGGTTTGAATACCCCGCAGTCAGCTGGGGAGAGAAAAAAAGTGAAAGGGTGTGGAGACACTTTCACAGGGACACTTTGAGGGTGCCACGTTGGCTGTGGCTCATCCTAAAAGGTCTCCACCTCCAGTCCCCCCATCACCTCTATCCCACTGATAGGGAAGGAAAATCCTGCTGGAGCTCGGGTGCTGAGCTTTAGCTGGAGCCGAGCATTTCAGAGCCACAAAATTCTGCTGCCTCAAGCCGAGGAAGGAAACCATCCCCGGGTGAGTGCTGATTTTGCTTAAAAATACAAAAGCGAAGCAAAAATTCAGGCCCAGCAGTCCCTGCAGCCAGTGGCTGTGGTGCAGTGCCTGGATGTGTTTGCAGGGCTGGGAATGGCATATCCAGCACAGCCCTTTTCCTCAGCACTGTCCACTATGACACTGACAGTTACATCATGCAATGGTGCCACGCGGAAGTGGCCAGGCACAAAATCGCCAGAGATCACCCCAAAGGAAGAGTCCGTCCAGTTGGGAATCACCTTGGGATGCTCCCAAGCTCCTGCTCACCACAGGATGGGCACGAGCAGAGCCGGCAGCACCTCAGCATCTCCAACTGACTCCAATGACACCACCCGTAGGCTCCAAAATGTTGGGAAAAAATAAATATAGCTCAAAGGAGACTCAGAGATCGAAGGGAAATGGCCATTAGCAACCCTCCATCTGCAGTAAAGAGCCAGCCATGTCCGGCACTCCGGATCTAATGGGTTTTTAATATTCTCGTGGCACGCACTGGGGTATAGATGGGAAGAGACACTTGGAGGTCTTGCATGAGCACCACTTACTCGGGGGGCTGCTCACAGAGTTCAGGCTCTTCCTTTCCCTGCCAGCTGCCTCGGAGATGTAGATGTTTCAATTATTCTGTCAAGCTGCATATTCCAAATTGAGGCCAGAGAAGTGTCTCTGTCTTATATAGAAAGAAAGGAAAAAATATATCCCTAAAAGGAAAAGAAATGAACTCAGAAATTAATAAGGCTGATTGACAATGCTGCTTTGGAAACTCTGGTACCATATGGCATCCTTGAATGGCTGCAGTGCTGTTAGGATGGAGCTGACCAGCTGGAGAGTTACTGTGGGTTGTTTGTAATTGTAATAATGGATATCAGATGGCTGGTGTGGAGCAGTTTATAAATGAGAACAGACAATGAGCCGCACTGTTTGTCAGGAAATCATTGCTGATATGGGCTTTGTGCTACCCACCACTCCCGGGTGGAGCTCCTGCTCCCAGGGCACCCTGTGCTGCCCTTGGGTCCGGCCCCGGCCGGGAACGGCACCATCCTGGGGCAGGTATTGCATCGGTCATCCAGGAGGGTGGTCCAGCCAGGAGGACTTCCAAAAAACCCCCTTCACCCTCCTGGTGCTGTGGGCAGAGCCCCAGACGCCACTGGGAGATGCCAGCAAGGCTGATGTCCTTCTGCAATAGATGTGGGGTACAGCCAAGGGGGCCTCCCTGAGGAAGCCAAAGCAAACGGGGACCTGTCCGGGATCCACCGCAGCCTCTGGAGCCGGTCAGGGTCACAGGGCTGCTGGGATACTGACACTTCCAGATTGGTTTTTGTGCTGAACAGCCGGAAAAATCATGACATTTCAGAATTTGCCAGTTAATGGATTTTTTTTTTTTTTTTTAAAGTCAGTAACAGTGAAATTCATTATTTCAATTTCTGCTGATCTCCAACTCCACGGTTTAGCACATAAAGCGAAGCATGAGTTTGGAACGAAAATGTCACACACTTGTTCACTCCTCTTTTCCAAAACGAACTTCCATCCAAATTGACACAGGACACTGCCCAGCTGGAATGTCCCCTGTGCTCCAGCTGAGGCCACCCTGTGCCACGTGGCTCGGCAGCCCAGGGCAGCGAGCCCCAGCCCGGGGGACCCGGGGCAGGAGACGGCTGGGAGAGAAGGCTGCCTTCAAGGCTTAGCTACTACAACTCCTGTTAATTCCTTAGTGGTCCTGGATTATTTTTTACCCTAAAACCTATTAAAAAATAAGTGATTACCCAGCTGCATTGTGCCTATTCCCTCATCACCCGGAGCCCTTTGGCAGTGCCAGGTGATGCTGCAGGGCAGGACGGGCACACCCACGTGTCCTTTCACACTCAAACCCAAACAGAGCTGGGCGCTCCAGCAGGTCTTATTTTGGGATCATCAGCCCCTGGGCAGGGATGGAAGGAGTCCTGGCACTGCCGGGCCTCCTCCCCGCTCGCCTTCAGGCTGATGGCATCTCTGGTGTGGGGGCCAGGGCGCGGCGGGTGCTCCGGAGCGGCCAGCCGGCAGCAGGCAGGGCTTTCTAGGAAAGCCATCTCCGTGGGAAGGAGGCCAGGACTGGGGCTGCGGCCACGGCATGTGCCAAGCACCGGGCAGAACATCCACGAGCTGCCGTGCCCCTCTGCAGGGCATCTCTGCAGCCTGGAAACGCTCCCACCTCTCCTTCTGGCTGCACGGAGAGACTGCGGATACTGCGGGGTGGTCGGGAACCCCCCACGCAGGACAGCAGCTGCCCTGTGCCCTCCCGTGTCCAGGGGCACGGTGAAGGGTGGGCAGAGGTGCTGGAAGTGGAAGGGAATGGCCTGAGGGGATCATATCCAGCTCATCACCTTCAGCAAAACTCCTCCTCAGCTCCATCATTTTCAGCCCTCGCTACCTGTAACAGAATTGCTGCTCTCTGGTTTGGTTTGGATAAGAAATTAAACTTCTCGTATATATTTATATATATTCTACATAAATTATAATTCATATTTAAATGTTTTATATTCTTATATATAAAGCTTCCTTTTATACTATTCTTCTGTAGTATAAAAATATTCCTTGGAAACCCCAGGGTGTACAAATCCTCACACAAAACCCATGGTGAAGCTGGGCAGGGCAAAGTGACTGAAGTCCATGGTGGAAATCAGCAGGCAGGAAACCTTCCTCTAATCCATCACCCCTAACCAAGCTCTATGGTTAATTCCCTGAAGAAATATCAAGTCCTGCTCCCTCCCAGTTCTGAAAACATCCCTGTTTTTACTGGGGCATGGCTCTTCCTCAAAACTCCAATTTTTTTTTTTTCTGGTTCAGTGAGGATTATTTGAATCTGCTTATTTGCAGCCTTGATTTCATGTAAAATGCAACTCACCTGTTCATTTTAATAGCAGAGATTCCAGGTCTGTCTTATAAATATCAGCCACTATTTAGGGAAAATTGGCATCCCATTACCACGCACCAAACATCATAATTAAGTTTTAATTTATTTGTAAGGGGATGCTGAGATGTGATGCAGACACGAGAGTGTTCTGAACAACCCCTCTGGAACTGGACCTGGGAAGGAGGAGGGCTGATGGCATTCCCCAGCCCCATCCATGCTGTCCTGTCCCCACGTCCCCACAGACCTCCCAGCGACCCGATCACATCCTCCCAGTTTCAGCCTGAAGTTGTCACTCAGCAGGAAAACTCCCCCTCTTTCTCCAGCTCAACTTTGGCTGACCTCGTCAGCAAACTGAACTAATTGTAGGAAGGGAAGCCGGGGAACAGCCCAGCGGCCCTTCCCGACGGGGTGGCGGCTGTCGCAGCGTGTTGGTGGCATCACCAGCCCCGGTCCCCAGCGCTGAGCCGCAGCTCCCCGTGCGACTTCGGCGGGGCAGATGAATCTCTTACCGCTCACTATCACCTTTTACATCACCGCGACTGCAAGCCCTGACAAGCGCTGTCAGCAGTCGAAACGCAAAGAGGATTAGATTTCAAAAGAAAGAGGTATTCAGCTCGAATCCGGACACAAACACACCCGTTCTTCCGACGCGCTGAGCACCCCAGGCTGGCTGCAGCCCTTCCCTGGCGCCCGAGCATCCTACACTTCGTGTGGTTCAGAGAGCTCAGCTCGCCTTGCCATCACTTCTGGGGTGTCATCTGTTCCAGCAGTCCCCGTCACCCCCGTGCCCGGGGAGGGGCCCCATCGCAGCCAGGCTGGCGCCGTTGTTGGTTTTTGTTTTACAGGGGTGATAGAGCCTCCCCACATCCTCCCACCCACGCACTGCCGGCGTTAATGGGTTTGCTTTGCCCTGCCTGGCAGGTAAGGGCCCCCAGAAGCGGTGTCACTTTGTCACCCCAAGCCGGCTGGGTGAGGGGCAGGTGGCAGCCCCGTGTCCCCTCACGCAGGGTGCAATGTGTGTGGGATCTGTGCGTTCCTGGAGGGATGGATTTGGGATTCCCAGCTCTGCTCCGAGCTCTGGTGCATCCCTGGCCCATCAGCATCCCATGTCCCCTTTATTCCCTTCCATGGGATGTTGAAAAATCACCAAGAATCTGCTGGAGGGAATTGAAAAATCCAAAGCAGGAGCCAGCTGAGCAACAGGACGGGCACATGGTAGCTGTGAGCATGGACCCTGCCCAGCCACAGCAGCCTGAAATCTGGGAAAAGTGTACCCAGAGCCAGAGGCAGGATCACGAGGAGATCAAGCACCACAGCCAAAAGCAAAGAGTCATCCTGAGCTGGGAGGATGAGGATGGAAGCACAATGCCAGAGATGAAGGTTGAAATAAAATCCAGCAGGGGGTGATGGTAGAAGTGGTGAGCTGCAAAACGCACCAGAAATTCCTTCTGCTTCAGACATCTGCAAAAAATATCCTATTAAAACCCAAATCAGGCTCCTACCCCAGCCTCTACTCATTTGCTATTTACTGCCAAACACGTCCACGGTGGCAGCTGACTTTTGCTTTGTGTCTGTGCCTGCACACGTCCCATTGCTGGAAAATGATAAAAATTTTTTAAAATAACAGAGGAAACCCCAAAAAGTGCTGGCTGCTCACATGAGGATGGGGATGGCCACGATGGAGGAGCAGCAGCAGCCAGGCTGTGTGAGCAACATCCCCAAGCCTGGCTGTGCCCTGACAGGGGCTGAGGTGATTTGCAAAACACTCACTCCTTAGGGAAATGATGGGATTTACCTCCCAGGTGCAGGTCTGGCTGGAAGTGGGGCACAGCAGCCGGGCTGGTGGTGATGCTGCCACCCAAGGAGCCACCACGGGACAGCCCTTCTGCCTCCCCAGGGCCCCTCTGGACAAGGGACTGTCCCGAGCATCCCCAAATCCTTCATCCCCAGCCCATCTGCTGCTCCAACGCCGCTCCCCGCCTGCGACGTCGGGGTGGCTCCCACTCCTCATTAGAGGTCGCAGCCCCTGAGCAAAGATTAATCTGGCACTTGTGTGAATTTATCTGCTTGAAAAGAGAGGGACCGGTTCTGACCTCACAGTCTGGAGACTGGTGGGGAGTTTACTGTCCCCTGAGCTGTCAAGCCAATTCCCTGCAGTACCAAGCTGTTGTTCTTGGCATCTGCTAGGCAGAAAGGCTGTGAAACACCCCAAATATCTGTTTGTTTTAAAAGGTAAATATTAATTTCAGGATGCTGTTTACATAAGCAGATTCTTGGAGCTTGAACTCAGTGCCTTTTGCTGGTGTCACATGGCATTGGTGTGTATTTAACATTTATTTAACTCTCCTTGGCCCTGTTTGTGCCAGATGGCAGGCAGCCTGCATGGGCAGGCTGGGCTCAGCTCGGGGCTGCTCCGAGCATGACAAGGGGCTGGCTTGAGGCTGCAAAGTTAAAAGTTTGAGCAGTTTTGTGGCTGCAGGTTCCGGGATGACACCAAAACATGCTGTGGCTCTGTGTCCCCGAGGCTGGGTCCTGTCCCTAACCCCAGAAGCCAAAAGCAAGGCAGCCAGGGAATCATCCTCTGAGGAGTCCAAACCAGTGCAAGGGCTGGGCTTTCCTCAGCTCTTGCTGGGCACTGGAGTCTGATCACCTTGGCCTGATCCTGCCCGGCACTGAGCTCCCTCACTGCTCCCTAGGGAGCAGGTCTGTGGATCCCAGCAGCCATCCCAGTTTGCATGCACTGGGTGGGACACCCAGAGCTGAAACCCTGAGCTGCACAAGTTGGGGGGTGCCTGGCCAGCCGGTGGCGTGGACGAGCTGATGACATCGCAGAGGAGCTGATGACATGGCACAGGAGCTGATGACATGGTAGAGGAGCTGACAGCATGGCACAGGAGCTGACGACATGGCACAGGAGCTGCTCGCTGGCTCCTGGGGTCCTGAACAGTGAGTTTGTTCCTCTCAGCGAGTTGCTGAGAGGTCTCATACAGTGATGCACAGCCCTGATGTCCAGCTCCGACTGCTGAGTGCTCACACGTCTCTTTTCTGCCTCTCCAGTCACTCACTCTCCCAGCACAGGGCATTTTTTGGGTAATGCAGCACTGTCAGTGTCACTGCTTTCTCAAACAATGAAGAAATGCAGCCAGATGGCCTCTGGAAAACAAATAAGATATTCAAAACAGTATCAGCCTCTTTATGGCTGCAGCAGGCACCCATCAGCTTGAATATACAAACGAGGAAGATCTGAGATGGTTTCAGGGACAGGATTACAGCTTCTGAGCTGGGCTGGACACCCTCATGCTCAAACATTCGTGTTTGAAGAAAGGGACCTGCATGATAAATAATGTCCCCAGATTTTATCACAGAGTTATTACCTGTTTGGGCTCGACAGCCTCTGCGTGCTCTGCCTCCCACCTGCTGAACAGGTCTCATCCCAGCCATCCCCTCCTCCAGAAGTTTTTGCTGGATGGGATCCCATCCCCTCCCCCTGGACACACCTGCCTCTCCAGGTAATGCTGACCACTCGCGCTGTGCCAGGAGAAACACTGACCAGACACCAGGACTGACCTTGGGAAACTCCACCGACCTCCAGACCTCCCTTCTGGCACCATCTGCCTCACTCTCCTTTCACTCAGTTCTCACCCTTGTTAATGATGCCTGTACTAAACTTTCCATTTTGCCTTGTTTGGAAAACCAGTTCCCTGCAAAGGAAGCAGGCAGCGTGCTCTGCCATGACCTGCCCTGTGAGAGAAATCCTTTATCTCATTTCCCGCTCATTCCTATGACAGTAATGTCTTTTTTTTCCAGCATTTTTAGAGCTACAAATGCCTGTGACATGAGAGTTTTCCAAACAACGTTCCCTCTTGCTTTTGTGTTCGCTGTTCTTTGATCAAAGCCATTAATCCTTGCCACCAGATCTGCCTTCCCTGTAGGGGAAGTGGAAGGACTGAGCTGGTGTGGGAACTGGGAGAAGGCAGCAAAGGGATGAGGAAGAGGCAGGACAAGGCTGTGGGGAGCAAGACTGGCCATACATCTTTGCCTGAGAGTGCTTGTTCCACTCAGGGTCACGGTCATCAGCTGAGACCTTCCTTCCCTCCAGCTTAGCATCCTGCAGCCACCTTTCTCATGTTGGTTTTATTCAGAGGGGGACTCAGGGCCATGAGGTCTCACAGAATCGGAGAATCAGAGAAGGTTTGGGTTGGACAGACCTTAAAAATCATCTCATTCCAACCTCTGCCACAGGCAGGGACACCTTGCACTATCCCAGGGTGCTCCAAGCCCTGTCCAACCTGGCCTTGGGCACTTCCAGGGATCCAGGGGCAGCCACAGCTTCTCTGGGCACCCTGTGCCAGGGGCTCCCCTCCCTCACAGGGGCGAGTTCCTTCCCAATATCCCAATCTAAACCTACTCTCTTTCAGTTTGAAGCCATTCCCCATTGTCCTGTCCCTCCAAGCCCTTGTAAACAGTCTCTCTTCATCTTTCTTGCAGGCTTCCTTCAGGTACTGAAAGGCCACACTTAGCTCACTCTGAAGGCTCTCTTTTCCAGGCTGAACAATCTCAGCTCTCTCAGTCTTTCCTCACAGCAGAGCTGCTCCATCCCTCTGATCACCTTGGTGGCCTCGTCTGGACTCCCTCTGACAGCTCCACGTCCCTCCTGTCCATCCCGTTCCCTTTGGTAGGACATTTGCACGAGCTGAAGGAGCACCATTCCTTCAGGGTGGGGACCAAACCCAGAGTGGTGCTTCACATCTGCTCAGGTCGGGGTGAGGACATGGCAGGACAGCAAACAGAACTGAAAAAAAACAATCCTCAGGGCATAGCTTGCTCAGCATGGCATGAGCTGAGGTGTGGGATGGCTGCAAATAACCAGAGCAGAGGCCAAGTACCTGCTCATACAGCAAGCACCATTCCCTGTGCACCTGGTAGAGAACCCACCGTGGAAAAAGTGTCTGTGACTTGACTGTCTGATACCCAATTAAATATTCTAAAGATGGTGGGAGCATCTCTTGGCTTTTGGAGGGCATATATGAATGTTTTGGTGGTTTACTGGCCATAGATACATACCCCATACAGTGGCTGTGTATTTATAGTCCTAAAAATGCTGCTTGCAAAACCATGGCTGCTCAGTGGGGTGTGATCAACGTATATAAATACTTAGACAGATATATCTACCTCTCCAGCTTGTGTGTCCCCACACACTGCACTGGGCTGAGAAGTCTTTTTCTCGTCCCAAACACATTATGTGTTCAAGTGATAAAAAGAAAAGGGTTCCAAATGGAGTCCACATGCCTTCTCTCGTGCACCAGCCTATTTCAAGGACATACAGCAGCATCAGCTGAGTGAACAGGTGTTGCTCGGTTGGACGCAGCACAGAAATCCATACTCATAAAGGCTGGGTGGGTTTTTTTCTCTTGGAGCAAATAAACCCTGCTCTGTCTACCAATGTACCAGCAGGGGAAAAATTGCATCTGACGCCTTCGTTTGGTGGCTGTTGCTCCAGAGAGCACAAGACAAGCTCAACTCACTGTATGGCTTAAAATTTATGGGGGTGGAGGTGGGGAAGGAGAGCTCCCTGCAGGGCAGGCTGTGGCAGAGGGTACTGCTACATGACACGCTCCCCTTGCTCACAGAACATCAGGGTCTGGGGCTCATCCTCTCTACAAGACCATGCCCACGTCTCACCCACAACGCTGGCACCACTCGTCTCAGATCTGAGAACGAGCACAGAGATCCTGTTCCCTGCTCACACCTCTTCCTCTCTAGAAGACACTTGCTGGAGGGGCAGCAGGATGGCCACATTTCAAACATGAGCCTGCTTCTGTGGGGAAGTCACATATACCTATGGAAATGTCCCCAAAACTGCTGTCCTGAGCAGCTACACCTTCCATCAGCATTGAGGCCTGCAAGACCAAGCCTCATGTGTATCTTTTCCTGGTATTCCAGGGGTACTATTTAGACAGTCCTCTCCTCTTTGGGGTGTCCAAAGCAGCTGTTCCACCTTTAGAAACCAAGCAGCAAAGGAGACCCTGTCACAGAGCTGCCCTGTGCCTGCCATGGCTTCACCTTGGGCAACATCAAAGCTGTTGAAGAGAAAGGAAGATGAAAATATATTTGCTGCTCCTTCAAAGCTTTCCCCAGCACATCCCAGTGCTCCGCTTTGCTCTCCCAGCCCTCATCACCCTCTCCTCAATCTGAGCAGTGACACTTCACGCCAGGGTGCATCTCTCAAGGCTGTGGTGCTCCAGAGGGATGGGACAGGGAGCAGGGCAGCAACAGCCCCACACTGTCACCACAGCAGTTCCATCTCCTCTGCCCTCAGCACTCAGAGGGATCCAGCCTGGCTGAGCCTCAGGGAGATGCCAGGCTGTGACTGGCACATTCAGGTGTCTTGGGAAGCTGCTCCCATCACGGTGGGCTCTGATGGAGCCCAGCCTGCCACTCTCCAAGGAGCTTCACAGGCTTTAAGAACCAGCTAAATAAAAACAAAGCCCTTATCAGCACCCCACACAATGGCCCTTTCTGCTTCGCCGGTGTCAAATTGGCTCCAGTGAGGCTGTAGATGACACAGAAATGAGGTGGTGGCAAACACAGGCCAGAGCCAAGCTGCAGCCAGCCGGGCAGGAGATAAGAGCGGCGCGGGGGATGCAGGCTCTGGCAGACAGGGACCAGAGGAGGAGGCAAAGCCACGAAGTTAAAACCAAGACAATGAGACTGGATGGATGGTCCTGTCGTTTTAGTGCAAATTTGGATCTGCTCCATCCTGGGACATCTGGGCCCAAGAGATGCCTGTTCCTGGCCAGCAAACTCCAACAGAGCCCGTGGCTCCCTGAGTATCAGGAGTGACACACTGCTGAGCTGCAGGGCTGGGCTGTCCACGGGCTGCTGCCAGCAGCCACCGGCCCAGAACTGGGGCAGGTCAAACCCAGTTTGCTGGGAGCATGGTCCTACTGGGAAACAGCAGCCCTGACCCGTGTGCCCCTTCTTCCCCGAGAAGGGCTCACAGATCTTGATGCCTTGATTACCCAGGCAGTGACCTGAGGGCATGGACAGCTCCTTAGGGCAGCCAGCTTGGATCTCCTGCCCCATCCCAAGAGCTCTTTCACTGGAGTGAGCTCTTCCTAGACTGAAGCAGGGCATCCATAGCCACACTGGGCTACCAGCTGGTGTGCTACCAGTCACACCAGCATGTCTTGGTAACTGGTGAGGACATCTACCCAGGGCAGGAGACTGGGTCCTGGCCCTGCTTCCAGGACCACATATATATTTTATTGCTGGGAAGGGAAACTCCAGCTATAACCCAATTTGCAGGCACAAATTGCTACTCCCAAGTCTTTTGGGACATTCCTGACCTAGCTGGCATATTTTCAGCTTCCCAGAGAACACCTAAAATGGCAAATCCCTGCAGGATGGGATCAAAGCTGCGCTTCATTTTCAGATGCTGATCAGACTTCACCATAAGGAAAATGTTCTTCCCCCAGAGGGTGCTGGGCACTGCCCAGGCTCCCCAGGGAATGGGCCCGGCTCCGAGGCTGCCAGAGCTCCAGGAGCGTTTGGACAGCGCTGCCAGGGATGGCCAGGGTGGGATTGTTGGGGTGTGTGTGTAGGGCCAGGAGTTGGACTCAATGATCCTTGTGGATCCCTTCCATGGATATCAGGGATATTCCATGATTCTGAGTCTGCTGCCTTGACAAACCCTGAACTGGAGTCCCAGGCTGTCAGTGAAGCTCTCGTGATCCCAAACTCTGACATTTCTAGGTTTTGAGGTACCTATGCAGTGAAAGCTTCAGCTTGTAGGAGTGGAAACACATTTCACCTTTGCCATGGCTATTTGACTGCAGCAAGACTCCCTGGGACACTTCGTGGACGTGGCTTAGCGGTGGGCTTGGAATGTGGGAGGTGTCAGGAGAGAGCAAAACCACTTTGGTTACAACACCTGAGGCACTGGGGCTGGGCTGGGGACAAACCTGTTTGTCCTCAGGTATTGTAACACTTTGGGGGGTACAAGTATTGTAACAACTTTGGGGGTTGTGTACGGATATTTTAACATCTTTCAGGGGTGTACAGTTATTGTAACACCTGTGGGGGTGTGTGTACAGGTGTTGTAACATTTTTGGGGGTCGCGTACAGGTATTTAAACACATTTGGGTGTACAGGTATTGCAACACCTTAGGAGGAGGGGGAGACCTCCGTGGAGATGGGGAATGCGGCCAGCTGGGTCTGTGAAGGTAATACCCCACAGCTTGGCTACAATCCATCACTGAATTGACACACAGCCCGCGTCCCATCCCCACACGTCCCATCCCCACACGTCCCATCCCCACACATCCCCTCCCCACACATCCCATCCCCACACATCCCATCCCCACACATCCTCTCCCCACACGACCCATCCCCACACGACCCATCCCCACACGTCCCATCCCCACACATCCCCTCCCCACACGACCCATCCCCACACATCCCGTCCCCACACATCCCATCCCCACACGTCCCATCCCCACACATCCCATCCCCACACGTCCTATCCCCACACATCCTCTCCCCACACAATCCATCCCCACACGTCCCATCCCCACACATCCTCTCCCCACACAATCCATCCCCACACGTCCCCTTCCTGCCGGCTCCCGGGGCGGGCCGGGGGAGGCCGCGCCCCCGCTCTCGTCACGGCGAGGGCCGGGCCGGGCCGGGCAGGAGGCGCCGAGGATCCGGGCCATGGTGGGGATCCCGGGAAGCTGCCAGAGTAAGAGCCGGGGTCGGGGCACGGGCGGGAGGCAGCGCTGGGCCGGGGCTGGGGCCGAGCGGGGCCGGGCCGGGCCGGGGGGAGCGGGGCTGAGGGCCTGAAGCGGGGCGCGGGAGCGGGACACGCGCTTTGTATCACAGCGTGTGATTGCGTGTTCGGCTCCTGTGTGCTCCTCAGCAGGCCGGTTCATTGCCCCGACGTGTGGGCCTCGGGGACCCCCACCCGCAAGCCCAGCCCGGCGTTCCCCGGGTTTCTGTGGAGTTTCCAGGCTGGGTGGGCTGTGGTGGCCGGGAACAAGGGGGTGCAGCCCCCGCACTCAGCCCTTGTCGGGAGCCTGGGTCCGGCGGTGCCAGAGCTCCAGGGCTGGAGCCAAAGTGGGTTTGCAGCCTCCTGGCACTTCCCACAGTCCCAGCCTACCGCTAAAACACGCCCGTGAATTTCTCAGGGTGAAATAGCCAGGGCAGAGCTGGGCACGAGTGTTTCCACTCGGGTGGGCAGCGACCTGGCACCTGGGTGCGTGTGAGTCCTGTGCACATAAATCCTGGGTTTTGCAACATCCTCTCCTGCTTGGAGCTGGGAGGGTGGGTATCTTCAGCCCTATTTGCATTAATTTCCTAAAACTCCTGGGTTTGTTGCCGGAAGTGTTGTGCCCTCTGAAAGCCGTGAGGTTGGCGGGAGAGCATGTGGTTAGCCTGTTTTTCAACCTCCTGAGCGTTTTTGTGGCCTGTGCTTGTTTATCCACAATTGGGAATGGAGGATGAGCCGTCCCGGGATGAGGAGTGAGGTGCCGGATGGAGCCGGGATGTCTGTGTGTAGCAATGTCCATTACACACGGGCTGGATCGCGGCCTCAAGGTGACTCTGCGGATAGGTCATAAGCTCAGGAAAAGGAGAAAAACAGTTAAAAGCATATTCCAAAGCTCAGGAAATTCAGGAATTTTAAAATGAAGTGTGATTGCCATAGGGAAGCAGTGTAAAGATAGATGCTGGTGCTAATGTGGAAACCACTCTGAAAGCTGGATTCCCGATATGGAGAAGGAATTACCAAGTGACAGAAGTTGCAGAGGGTGGTTTTATACTTTGTTGTGCTGCTTAATGCAAAATGTGTGGAGATGTTGAGGTGAGGCTGTTGCCCCTTAAGGCAGTTGGAAATATATGAGTCTGTCAAGGCTCAAAGTGTGGACTTGACCCAGCCGGTGTCCCAGGTGCCTGGAGAGCACCGTGGTGGGAGAGCCATGTCCACGTCCACTTGGCTTTGGAGAGCCCTGGCACCTGGCTCCTAACTTTCATTTTGTCAGCCCTGAAGCAAAGGCCCCGCAGAAGGAGCTTGGGTGGGATCATGTGCTTTAACCTCGCTGTGCAAAGCCAGCTCTCTGTGCCCCATCTCCTTTCCCCAAGCTCCCTTTGAAGTCACATCGGACAAACAGGCGCTTCTGAGGGGGATTCATCTCTCCAGCCTTGGACACCTCTCTCTGAATGAGACAAATTCCACTCTGGAGGTGCCTGGGCTTTTTCTCTGACTGCAAGGGGCGTCCAGGAGAGCTGGCTTAGGTTTTGGCAGTGAGGAGTTGGATGAAACAAATCCCACCCAGTGTGTCTGCTCGTGGTGCAGCTCAAGGGTGTTTGCAGAGACTGGTCAGACTCCCTGCTTCCCTCAGACTGAGCACAGGGAGGACACACAGACCTTTGAAATCCTGCTAAAAATAATTGAAGCTAAGGGAGACAGGGCTCTTGTGCCTCCACCATAACTTCAGGGTGGGTATGTGAAACCGGTTCCTCTCTCAGCTGACACTTTCTGCAACACGGGGCAAGTTGTTTGAATATTTTATTGGATTGTGGCAGGAACACATGGATGTGTATGTGGCTGTTGAGTTTTGCAATATTAAACCATGTCTGAGATTAGGAAGGAATTCTTCCCTGTCAGGGGGGGCAGGCCCTGGCACAGGGTACCCAGAGAAGCTGGGGCTGCCCCTGGATCCCTGGACATGTCCAAGGCCAGGTTGGATGGGACTTGGAGCAGCCTGGGACAGTGGAAGGCATCCCTGCCCATGGCAGGGGTGAGACAAGGTGGTCTCTAAGGTCGCTCCCAGCCCAAACCAGTCTGTTATTCTGTCATTAGGGCTTTTCATCTGGGTCCTGCTGACACAGCTGGGGAAGCAATCACTGACCCTAAGGCAGCAGGGACAGCAAGGCCATAGCCCCTGGCAGGAGAGGGTGAGGGCACCTGGAATGCTTGGAGTGGGAGCTAAGGTGTTATTTTTATGCAGCTTTAACATGTCTGTGGCCCAGCATCCATTGGGGAATGCTAAGGGTAAGCCTGGTGAGCCATGCAGCTGCTTTATAGAGATAAACATGTAGATATGTGCTATAGTTATCAGGACCTTTGTAGATGGATCAGGTAGGGATGCCCTGTTAGTGCCAGCTGTTGAACAGCCTGAATGCTGACACAAGACATCACTTAGTTCTTGGGCCCAGTGTCAGCCCAAGAACATTGTTGGGGTTTATCTTTGGTCTCAAGAAAGTAATAATCAGCTGTAGACTTGTAATTTTTATAAATCTAATTATCTGCTTTGGTTATCAGCCCAGTGATTTCTCCTGTGTTATACAGGTCCTGGCAATGTCAGGAGGTTGCTTGATTTGGGTGTGTGCTACAGAGAAGTGGATCAGTGCTCAGTGTGAAACTAATGATGGGGAAAGAGAGAAGAAATGTAGGAGTGCTTTGAAACTTTGGGATGTTCCAGTTTAAGGCACATACTGGCTCTCATGAATATGCTCTTCTTACATTGGGCAGAAATTGAAATGGGTCATTCAGGGACTTAGTCTTGATTTTCATTTGCTGTAAAATGGAAGGCTCAAGGTGTTCCTCTTCCTTTGTGCCACTGTTCAGGAGAGTGAAATAAACTGACACTTTAAAGCAGTCAGAGAAAAGAAAAAGAGTTTTTTGATTTGCAGGCACTCTGAGGATCGAAAAGAGTTTGTTCTTGGGGTAGAGCTTGTGGAGTTGACTCTGTTGGAAGCAGGACTGGAGTGGAATAGTGAGCTGAGTGCTTTCCATCGTCCTGAGCTGCCAAGGAGTCACAGGCACCTTGAGAGGCTGCCATGAGCCACTGGAGGGGGGGAAACTGCTCGGGTTTCCCTCTTGCTGGCAAGAATCAGAGGTGAACTCTTCCCCTTCAGAAGAAGGAGGTGGCTGTAAAACCCAGAAAGGTGAGAAGTGAATCCATCTCTCTGATGTAAAAAATCCCAGGGGAAGGGTTTCCATCCAGACAGGCCATTTACCTGGAACTTCTCCAGAAATCCACCTTCCTTGTCCAGCCAGTGTCTGGGGCTTAAAACTTCTCCTGTGTCCCTGTCACCTTCCCATCCCTTTGTGCCACATCCTGAGTGTGTGCACACCCTTGTTTGATTCAGCTACAGAGATGTCCTGGACATAATTTTGGCTGTATTTGTGCACTCCAGGTTAATCAACTCTGACCTCGGAAGTCAATTAAAATGTCCTTTACTCCATTTCATGAGACAGCAGCTCTAACTTCTGCAACTTTTCTGGCACTTGGATTTTGAGGCCAAATTCTGCACGAATGTTTTCCTCAGTGACATGATTTACACGCTTGGGATAATTTAAAGGATCAGACTGTTCAGGCAGGGATTTTCTCCAGTGTAGATTTATGTTGGTATTTAGGATAGTCATTGCTATTAGCCCTCAGCCTTGGGTTGCAAGGGTGTTTTCACAAGATACGTGGCATACTCATGGCTTGGCTTTGGGGCCATAGGTGACACTTCAAGGCTTGCTAAAAAATATTTGAAAAAATATTACGGCATTCTCTCATTACAGGTATGGTTTTGAAAGGAAAAATGCAGGATTAGCCTTTTTTTTTTTTTTTGCCTGTGGATATAAAATACTCAGACAAATACTTAGTGAATGCTTGCAGACTTACTGCTGCTTTTGTCCAAGTGGTCTCGATAGACACACCAGTTTGTTGGCTTACCAGCTTCTCCCTGCTTAGCTGTACTTTTTAATCCTCATGATCTCTTGGGAGTTGGCTTTCACTTCCTAGTAGTGCACCTGGTTGTTGCAGCAGGAAGTTCCTCCAAATATATCACCTGACACGCTCCCACCTGGCCTTTGTGTTTGATCCCGCCTTTTGTGCCAGGAGGCAACAGGAGGAGGAGGGGAAGGAGGTATGAAGCCCTAAAGGAGATAAAGCAGGGAGGCTGTACGTGTTTGGGGTGTGTGGGAGTGGGCTGGTCTGGCTGGGGGCTGGTGAGGGGTGGTTGGGTCGAGCAGTTAGTGGGGGGACTGGGCTGGTGGCACACAACAGCCGGGCAGTGTTGGCAGTCCAGGGACCCTCCCTGACCCCCACCTGGTCAGCAAAGACTCTTCAGTCGCCTTAACAGGAGTGGTGAGCACACAAATGGGCCTGACAGCTCATTACATCCCGGCTGTCTTTTGTTTGTTGGCCAGCAAATATTTGCTTTATGCTTCTAAGTTGTGCATCCTGCCTGCGGAGCCTCTCCGGATCTGGGTGGAGGTGTTGGATCAAACAGAGGTGGAAGAGGGGCTGGAGTGTGGGGTACAGCTGTAGGGTCGCACATGGTCCTGGGCAGGCAGAACTCCTGGTTGTCTGCTTGGAGCACACGCAGCTTCCTTTTCTTAGGTGAGTGTAGCGGGCTGAAATATTCTGTGGCTGTATTCCCGAGAGCGAGCATTTCTCTGAGTCTTGGCTAAGCAGAAACTTAATTTAACACTTTTTAAAATGATGGGGACAGCTCAGCCTGTGGCGTTTCCAGGTGTGGATGAGATTAATTTGCTTATCTTAGTTGAGGGCAGGTAATTACTTGTGCAGGGGAGGTACCAGAGTGAGGATGTTAAAACACAAAGAAGTCAAATGTTCCTCTGTTCCTCCCCCGTTGTGCGAGCTCGTTTGCATTAAAACACCCGTCTGGCAGATCTGCTGCAGGAGCCTTCCCTCCATCTCCTCCTCCTCCTCCCTGATTAGCTTTGGTGGGGGCCAAGAAGCCACCGATGAATTGTGACTGGAAAGCGCTGAACTTTGAGGGGAGATGAAAAAAAATCCCTCGAAACATTTGCGGCCCTGGCAGCGCGGCCGCGGGTCGCTGATGGGGTTTATCTTCTGACATCATGAGGATCTCTGACATTTCTAGCTTAGAAACAATAACTCGCCTTATCCGTCGTCATGTTTTTCTAATTAAAGACAAAGCTTGGTAAATATTTTTTAAATGATTGAATTTCCCAAGTATGGAAAACACATGTCGGGAGCCAGGCTGGCTGCGTCCGATGCTCCTTTTCCCACCGCGTCCCTCGGAGCACGCGAGTGCAAATACGGATTTAGAGCTGTGGGTGACAGGTTTATCTGGGATGATTGGCAAGGATTTATAAACCAGGAGGGGATTTACTTTGCTCTCCCTCCCTCCTCTTCCCCCTTCTCCCCCCGCCCCCCCGACCCNCATCTCAGAAATAGGAAATTGGGATCACATTAAACCCTAATTGGTTTGGCTCCAGCACTGGTTCAGTGGCTGCCAAATAGTTAATTTATTGCGTGAGAGTTTGGCCATGTGTTGAGAGGCAAATTTGCTTGAAGCAAGGCATCTCTGTAAACTATACATCCATTCCTGTGCCAGGTCCTGTTTACAGCATCTCTAGAGTGGGGTGCAGGGGTTGCTTTCCGTGCCCATCCCGGCAGAACAGCGCGGGGGGACCCCGTGGCGGGGCTGCCGTCCCGCCTGCCTCGCTCCCCTGCCAAAACGCTTTCAGGAATTGTTGCCTAAAAGAGCTTAAAGTGGTTTTAGCTGGACTTGGCGCTCGACGTTCGGAAACTGCCAGCTAGATAAGACGTGGGAGGCTCTCAGGAGAATAAATGCATCTGTTTGGGAGATAGCAGCAGGCCTGGGCTGTCATCGCGGAGCGGGGCCAGGTGGGGAGTCCCCGGGGGTGGAAAGATGGCTTTTCCTGGATTATATGAGCTGGGGCAAATGGGAAGCTGGCATATCTGGCTGCCCCACTGAAGTCCCCCTTGTTCCTACCCGTCTCCGTGAGGCCACTTGGACTGGTGACTGTCAGACATCCCAGATTTGTTGTCACTTGCTCTTGGACTTGTGGCGTCTAGTGGTGTTTGGCTCCTGTGAAGTTTTCTGGAAGTTGGGCTCCAGTAGAAGAGTTTGCAGGACAAGCAGCCCTTGCTGAGGCCATCACTGCCTTCCCTGGCACTTGACAAGGAATTATTTGGATTTAAGAGGATACTACAGCCAGAGTTAAAGACTCACTGCTAGCACGTTTCTGGTGTGGAGTGTGATTTGAAAGAGGCTGCGTAAGGAGTAAATCCATGGCTGTGGCATTTTATTTCGTTCCTCGCTGAGTTAAATAACAAACTTTGTGTAAGCGAGCTGCTTCCAGCTCTGAGGCAACAAAATTATCACCGCCGTGCTCAGCGGAGCCCTTTCTGTGTCAGCTGCTATTTCCATTGTGAACTTGATACCTGAAGGCTCAATATTGTGACCCTTTAATTTTCAGCCGCTGAAATGTCCCCTGCGAGCTGGCTAAAGGGGAAGAGCTCAGAGGGGAACTTGCAATGCTTATGCAGTGGGAGCAGTGTGTTTCTTTGGGTATTTCTTAAGTGCTGAGTGTTTAGGAGAAATTGATAGGTAGTAGCAAAGCACATTTAGCAATACTTTTCCTTCTGTAGCTCTCGCTTCCTGGGACGTAATAAAATCCATTAAGTTCTATTTATGATCAAAGGCCCAGTATAGTAATAGTTTTATTTGGATAATTGTGGCTGTTCTATCAATAATGAAAATACCGCACACTTCAGGCGTACTGCAATGTTTAGAGGGGTACAGGGTTGGCACAGACAAGTGTTTGCCAGTTTTGCTGAGGAGTCAGAGAGATACCAGTTCAAAAAACTTGGGTCAAGCTAAGTCTCTGTAGGAAGGCGTGTCCTGCCCATGGGTGCCATGCTGGGCCGTGCTGCTGTGGGTTTTCCAGCCATCCATGGAGGTGCAGCAGGGTTAGGCAGACCAGAAGGGGGCAAATTGGACAGGTATTGGAAACAAATGTGATTTGTTTTAGAGAGAACCTGTTCATCCCCGGGTCTGAAGGCAGGTTCAACATTCATCCGGGAGCAGCCACTCCCCACTTGTGCATCTCCTGCCTCGTTTGAAATGCAGCCACTTCTGGGATGAGCTGCTGTAATTACTTTAAAGCACATCATACTTCCACCACTTTTGGCAGGAAGGAAGGAGGAATGCTGTGCTCCATCGCCAGACAAAATAGAAATCAACAATTGGGATTTTTCTCAAAGAGCAGATCTATCTTCTCTGCCATTAAATCCGAGTTGGATGGGAGCCTTGTACCCATTTTGCTTTCCCGGTGCAAGTGTGTTGTTCTGCAGCTCACAGCCCATGTTCATGGGAAGATTTAAAGCAGCAGATTCTAGCCAGGAATTCTTTCTAGCACTTTGCTTTCCTTCTGCTGTTTGCTTCCCTCTTCACACTACAGATGCTGATGGATCACCTTCGGTGGTGAGTAAGGAGACACGCTGTACTCTGCGTGGTGCTGGGGAACTGTGTGGTCCTCAGGAATGTTCTTCTAGAGAGGCATTCCCACTCCTAAAGCAGCACAGGTCAGGAGCTGTATCACACAGGCAGTGGCTCGCTGATATGACTCCCATATCAGGGACTGCAAATCAGCTCCCACTGTAGTTGTAGGTAGATCACCTGCATCCATTTACTGGTGTTTATTTACCCCTCTGCTGCAAAACACTTGATTTCAGGTTACTGCCCTTGGCCCACCTGAGTTTCCACATTCCAGAATACACTGGTGGTGCCCTTTTTTCCCCCCAGGGGATGTTTTTTTTTTCTGTGAAAGCTTGGTTTTCCCTCCTTATCTAGGTGTGCTGAGCACCTAGAAGTTAATTTGATGGCATCTTCTGAGGGAGAGTCTTGGTTCTGCACTGCAGTATTCCAAAAACATTCCCAGGCACTTCTCTGACAGTTTTCTTCTTGAATATATTTGTCTCATTGAACAACCCTTTTTCTTTTTCCTGTGTAGCATTGATTTTAGCAAGAGGGAAAATAGGAAAATAAAATCTCGTTGTGCGTGTGAATGGGTAAATAACTATCAGAGCACACAAACTGTTGAGCGGGTGATTTTTAGATGTTTCTTGATTTGTCCTCTAGCAGTTTTATTTAAGTTTTCAGTCACTGCAGTTACTGTGTTCATCAGGTTTTATTTCCCATTTAATAATTACAGCAGTTTCCCTCGAGCCCTGTACCTCTAATTAAGAAAGCTAAGTTTGAGATAAAATTAATGGAATGAAATTTGTTATATTTTTATGGTAAAATATGCTCAGAAAAAACACTTTTAGACTCAGTCACTGCTCCTGAACATTGTGTACCTCATCTTGATCTTCCATCAGTGCTGAGGACTATCCTGATGATGTAAGGACAGGTGAGCACCAAACACCAGGATCTCATCCATGCAGGATTTCTTGCCTTCAGTATCACAGGTACCAAGCAAGGCAGTTTGGTTGGCATAGAATCTTCCCTTTTCCCTTGTGCACGTGTAAGGATTGCCTCAGTTTCCACCAGCACTGCCCTTTTACTGTCCTGCTGGTGCTCCTGCTGGTCTAAGGTGGGCCAGGAAGCCCTGGAGAACCTGGCAGCACCACACGGAGCCGGTCCAGGACTCCGGGCAAGCGTGACCCAGTCACCACCCAGGCTCTGAGAGCCCCTTTTGGTGAAGGACAAGCCAAGGGACAGATCCCCCTGTGCACACACAGCACACCAGAAATTTAAATCTGCCCAAAAGGCCGTGCTGCTCTGAGCAGCAGCTCCATGAATGGAGATGCACCTCTTCACACCTGTTTTATAACACAGGAGCAGAATATTCAGGGCATCTAAATAGTTTATAGCCCGACAAACAAATTCTGGCAGTGGGAGCATGAGTTTCCATCTCATTAAGCTGTTGGCAAAGCCCTGGTAATTCCAGTCACTGATACAGCGCAGGAATTATCCCTCAACACGACTGGTTGTGTCAGGTCAGAGCATCACTGCTTTTTCTCAGCAGTTGTGTGTTTGTACTTGAGGGGAAAAGAAAGTGTTGAAATGTCAATTCATTGGGTTCTTCTCCGGTGCTGGAGCAAGGTCTTGTGAGGTCAGAAAAAAGTGTCTGTGGGTTTCTACACCTAAGTTGTAATGAGGAATTGTTTTCAAGCCTTTTTTTTTTT
>VYXC01013165.1:335881-413772 GCA_013397175.1 Platysteira castanea
TTGTGTCACACAAAACCTGACACAGATTCTCAGTTTGGCAGAGCCTTGAAAGTTTATCTTGGAGCTCAGCAGCTGTGCTGCAGCCCAGGTTGGCTCTGACGTGGTTCCTGCTATCTCTCAGCTCTTTGTTGGGCTGTAGGAAACCACTGGACCTTTGGAGACACAGACTTGGGGCAGGTCAACTGTATCATGGCCATTCCCATTTTGGGAAGTGTGCTGTGAGTTGGAGAAAAGGAGCTGGAGATGATGGTGCCCTCTGGCTCCTGTGGCAGGCAGAGGATGAGGCATTTTGTCACTGGAGTGGCACACGTGTCCAGAGGCATGGGAAATTTGCCTCCAGCACTGTTACAGATTTTATGGTGTCTTGCAAACAAGCGGGAGCAGTTTGCTCTCCCTGCCACGTGTTACCTTCCACAGCGTGAGAGAGCCACATGCAAAATTCATTTTAGAGGTCGGTCATCCAGTCCCAGAGAGTAAGGAATGTTGTAGCAGGGCTTTTATAAGATTTATATGCTTTATCAAAGGTCCTATAGTTTTCTCATTAAAGCAGGATTATCCTGCTGGGATTAGCTGTTCTGCATGGGTGAGGAAGACAGGCACTCTCCATTTTCAGAGTGAGCTGCTCCTGCCTGCAGAGATGCACTGAGAAACAGGAGAGCTGGGGGACCCAGGAGACACAGGGATGCAGGTGTTTGGAAACGGGACCCGAGAGGGGCTTTTACAAACGTCGCCTTGATTTGACTTGACTCCTGAACACATGGTGGACTTGCAGCAGGCTGCACCTCCAGCACTCCTTACCATCCAAACATCCCAGTCCCGAGGTTGTCCTGGCCCTTACCAGCCTCCTCGGTGCGAACCTTCGGGAGTGAATTCGCACCTCTTCCATATGCCAAAACAAACAGGCAGGGAAACCTTTTAATTTCCACAAGGATCTTCTGTAGTCAATACAAGTTGACCCTGCAGGCTTTCTGGGACTGATTCCTGTCAGTTTGGCCTTGCAAGATTTAATTTAACCCTTAAATTATCTCCTTTCCCCCCCAAATTTTATTGCATAGACTTCCAGAATGGTTTGGATTGGAAGGGATCTTAAAGATCATCCTGTTCCAAACCCCTGCTATGGGCAGGGACACCTTCCCCTATCCCAGGCTGCTGAGAGACCATTCCAACCTGGCCTTGAGCATCTCATGGATGGTTTTTCCTGTGACTACAACACTGAATTCAGCTCAGGTCACTTGGAAGTTACTGCTAAGTAACAAACAGCTCCTTTTGCTGATGCTGAGGTCTCCAGACATCTGGAGCCTGTTGGGAAGTGGGGTTGGGGGTTTTTTTAGTGCGCTGTCTGCCTCTACAGTTTGTAGTCTTACAGTTACATACTCTTGTGTCCTTAATGTAAATATTGCCATCACTGACCATGAACTTGCAGGAAAATGGTGCAAAGAAATGCTGAAGCAGCACTGCTGCTTAGTTGTAAGGAGTGTCCAAGAAGAATGAACTGTTGTACTAAAAGCCTGCTCAGACTGCAGTATTGACTTGAAGAGAGGTGTCACTTGACATGATTGTTGTAAAGATCCCTCAGAAAACAGTCTTAGTACTTCTCATGCTCTGCTCATCATGACATTCCCTAGAGGATGAGTATTTGTCAAATGTTTTTCTAGAGAAGCAAATTTCCAAGTACTCAGGCCGGAGCTTGGAGCACCAGGTCAGGCACCAGCAGTGAACAGTACCAGGCTCTTCCTTCCTCCATCCCAAGGGAGGCTGGCTATGCCAGCCTGGAGCCCATCAGGGGGCCGGGCACCTCTGCAGCTCTTGTGCCGCTTGGGTGGGTGCAGCCCAAAGCTGGTGTGTGAGAAATGCATCTGTTGTAAAGGTGCAATCATTGGAGCATCCAGTAGCGGTCTACTCTGAGGACAACCTCTGCTGGGTTTAGCACTGCTTTCCACATCTTCACGAGGTTTTTGGTGGCTGGTCAGTGCAAAGCTGCCCAGCTGAGCTTTTCAGGTTCCCTGGGCTCAAAGGAGGCAAATTATTAACCACAAACACAGCACTTATCACCTTCATACGGCCTTAAATAGGACAGGAGCTGCTGTAACTCTGATCTCCCCCTGCAACTCGGGGCTGTGGCTCACCAGGTGTTTGCCTTCAACTGCAGCTGCTCCATCTGCAGAACCAGGTGGAGATGTTTGGGCCATCAGGAAAACACAGCTGGGAGAAGTTAAGAGCAGCCCCGGGAGGTGCTGGCTCACCTGGGCAGAGCACACCCCAAAGCAGTGTCAGGGGCAACAAACTCAGCTTCACCTTGGCCACAGCCCTGGGTAGGATTAATGAAATGAAGAGGAAGTAAATGCATATTTGAGCTGCTTCAGTTTTGTTGGGCTTTTTCCTCAGTAGTAACAGCCAAATCAAATCAGCTCTTTCCAGAATGCTGCCATTTAACGGCCTCTGCCCTCAGCTCCAAATCTCCTTTTGGAGGAGCTTTGCTGATGACTCTCTCTTTTCTCTCTCCTACTCCAGGTTTTTATTCTGGTTTTTTAAGTTAAGATGTCTCTTCATTATTTGTCCCCCTGAGATTTTTTTTTTTAATGTAACTCATGGTGTAGAAAATGAAGATTTTGATGACTTTTAAAGTTTCAAGTTTAGTAAATCTGAGGTTTGGATTGAAGGTAATTTTTGTTCTCTTGCTTTTTCATCTCTGTGCATGTAAATTAACTTCACCATACCCATGTTTGGGTTCTTGCAGCTCTTGAAGTTGTCTGAACACGTATGTCCAGTGTGTGGGGTAGAAGACACCTGACTGCTTTAATGTGATGCTCTCAGCAAGTGCTCCTTTCAGCCTCTTGCAAAATCATCCCTTTGAACTTCCATTCTCTGGCACGGGGATGGTGACACCTGGATGTGAAGTGCTTGGATCCAGGGCAGGCAGCTCCTCAGTAATGGTCTCCTGATAAGGGCTTAGGATGGAGAAATAAGCTTTGGGACTTTTGCATGGCTCTCTCCTCCCCATCTCTCTGACTGTACTGGGAATTTTGTCAGTCCTGCTGGAAAGAGCTCGAGTACCCAGGGAATGAATGGTGATGTGCAACTCTGGCTGAGGGGGGTCACCCAAAATCTGTGCTGGGGACAGCCGTGGTGGTGTTGGAAGGACCTGATGCCTGCACCAGTTCTGAGTTTCCTCTTCACCTCGGTTGTTTCAAGCTTCTGCATGTTAAACCCTGGAAGTTTGTAAGGCTGGGTGGGTTGAGTGTTCTGCCAGCTTGGTTTTCTCCAGCCCTTTCTCTAGGGAGAAGGAAGCTGTGGCTTTTTGAGACTTGGTTTTCTCTACCTGTTGTGTTTTGTTGAATGAGTTTGCTGCAGAGGGATCTTGTGATTGGATCATTCTTCTGTTGGAAAATGTCCATCTGTCGAGACAGAGACTTTCCTTGGGAGCAGCATGTTCTCAGGAGATCAGATGCCACCCTAGGCTCTCCATATCTGTCTTTAATAAACTGTACAGCATGGCCTAAATAAATATTTACTGATTTGAGTCTTTGGCATCCTGGTAGAGCTCTGGCTGCTTGACCTTTGGCTGTCCTCATGTCCTCTTCTTTTGTGTAATTTTGGAACAAATATTGGGGGGTTTTTTTGTTTGGTTTCAGGGTTGGGTTTTTTTTAATAACCTCGTGAAAGGGGAAGATTTTAAATCCAGGCTTCACAAGATAGGGCTGTTTAGACCCAGGGCTCCAGTTTGTGAAGGCAATAAACGATGTCCTCAGCTCCATCTGGGGCTGAGCTTGGGGGTGGGTGGATCCTGGCGGGTCCTGGTGGATCCAGCAGCACCAGCAGACACTACTGCAGTCCCATTCATGCCTTTATTGGGAGAGGAGGGCCCACCGCCGTGTGACCAGCTGAGCTTGGCTGTGACTCTTGGAGGAACAGTGTAATGGGAATCACAAGAGAGTTGGGCCAGAGGAGAAAAATTCATGTTAGCCTGAATATAGCTTTTCATCCTCTTAAAATTCTTCTGCTTCTTTGAAGTGTGAATCCCAGATGCTACAAAAGTATTTTTCCAGACACGGCTGTGCTGTCTTGCTGTGCATTTTCGACCAAACTGCTGAATTACTGTTCTCCTTCTGGCCTTCAAAATTTTTTTTTCATGGCTTTATCTATTTGTCTGAATGTTTTACATGGCTAAAACTCATTCCTGTCTCCCATACCCATCTGAGCACTCCCCCACGAGTCAGCACTCCCACCGGGCTATGGTGGAGGACAGGAATGCGGGCTTTTTTTCCAGGAAACTTGTAAACACGAACTTCCTGTTGACACGAGCTGTAAATCTGCAAATAGGCTCTGCTTCCGGCAGGAGGGGAAGGTAATAAAATTTCAGGTCCTTGTTCACTGTGCCTGGTCCTCCTTGAGCTGCATCCAAGCGCTCCAGAGGCAGTGGAAGTGCAGAGAAACTGCTGATTGCTCTGTACCTCTGGAAATGAGTCTTTCCTTTTATTTTTTCCCCTTCAGGCACCCAAATACCAATGCAATGCTAATAGCAGCCAGTTGGACAATGTCAAAACCCTGATGACTCCTAATCGATGCTTCATTGCTTGTTTTCCCCTTTCCTTTCTCCCTGCCTCTCCCACCATTGAGCTGCTCTTCAGTTTTGGGGAGTTAACTCTGTCCCACATCCACACCAGGCGTTTTGGGATAATGAGCTGGCCAAAGTCTGGCAGCTGTTGGCAGACCATGCCATTACACATGCCACACATTTTTGGGAGGCTGATGCATGCTTTAATTCTGGGTGGGTAAGAGGGGCAGGTAGCAGACACCTGGGCAGGTGGCTGAGCTTGCTCAGCAGATTCCATGGGCTTCCAATGGTTGGGATGACAGTGATGATTTTCAGGATCAGCTGTTGGGGCTGCTGGGGATTCTCTGTGCTGTCAGGGAAGGGATGGAGGCAGGCGATGGTGGAAGCTTCTCTCCCAGAAGGGAAGCAAAAATAAGGCAAAAAAAAACAGATTGAAAAAGAGATAAAAGCATGGTAGTGGGAACGGGAAAATGATACAAAAAGGAAGAAAGTGGTTACAGGACCCGGAAACAAGGAGCAACGGGCAGGATAAAAGGAGAGTCTGGATGGAGGCTGAACTCTCTTAATAAGCATCCCATTAATTAATGGCTTCTCCCGCGGCAGCACGGGGCTGTGGACGATATCCAGCCCTCTCCCCTGACCTCTGCGCTCTGCTCGCCCGCCGCCCGGGCTGCCTTTCCCTTGGCGCCCTGCCCCGAGCCCGACCGCAGCCTTCCCGAGCGCTCCGGGCGGGATGGGAGGCACATGGCAGCGGTGAAAGGGGAGCCTCTCGCCGTCGCCTGTGCCTGGGTGGGCGTGCTGGGCCTTTCGTAAACTAATAGCTCCCAGCAGTGCTCCTAAATCAGACTTTGTGGAGCCGGGAGCGCAGCGCTGGAATGCCGGGCCAGGCGCAAAGGGCTGCGCTGGGCTCTTTCTTCTTTTTTTTTTTCTCTCCCCAAAGCCAGCATTTGTCAGGTCCAAAGGGTCAGCGGAAAGCAGGAGAAGGGAGCTGGCAAAGAAAAATGGGTAAAAAAATAAGTGTAGGAAAAACGAGCAAAACCCACGTTTGAAATGTGTTTTTTGTGATTGGCTGAGGCTGGAAGGAAGGGAACCCTGCTCAGTGCTAAACCTGCAAAAGCCAACAAACTGGCTATACTAAGCCTTCCTTAAAATCCTGAGCTGGTGGTTTTGCTGGATGTAATGAACAAAACAACTCAGGATTTGGGTTTTTTTTAAAGGGAGACTGGAATTGGGATATTTTTAATCAAGGTTACCAGGTTAGTGACAACTAATTAATGAGAAAAGAACTCTCTCTGGGTAGCTGTGTGGTGGGGAGGTACCACTTTCCTCCTCTGAAGCACTGGGAAAGGAGCAGAGCCCCAGCAGCCCTCACAGATGTGCAGTCCCAGGGACTGGAGCAGAGGGAAGCTCAGGATGAAATTGGGAAAAAGGCTTCTGCTAAAAGAGCCCAAGATAAAGAAGGAAAAGCTATTCTCAGGGGAAGAGCCAGAGCTTGTGGCAGGGAAGGCACCAGTGGAGGGAGGTGCTGGAAGTAAACTGGGATGTGGTGACCCTGCTGTAGGGAAGGGGCTTGGGATCCATCACATGAGTTTTATTGCTCACACTGGCCTCTGGGACGAGGCAAAAACCCCCAAGTTCTGCTGCTTTGATAGGCTTTAACCTGTGTTTTCTTAGTTGTAAATGGTCTTCCACATCTGGTGGTGAGGAGCACTGGGAGCCTGGAGCAGGGTGCCTGATCTGGGACACAGCTCTCAAAGCCACCATCTCATCTGCAAAAGGGAGGATTTTGGCTTCCAAGGCCTGTCTGTACCATAAACAGGTGCTAAAGAGGATGGTCCAGCAAGGAGTGGGGCCAAAGCGTCAGATGCAGACAGGTAAATGGGTTTTCTGAAGCAGTGGAGAGGTGGCTGAGGGCTGCAGCAGAGCTCCATCCACACAGCTTCCAAAGCCGGGAATGCTCGTGGTCGGGGTGTTGGGCAGCTAAAGTTGAGCATCACCGAAATGACAACTGGAGGGGAATGGATGTATTGAACAAATCTCTGTAATCAAATGGCACTGCTATTGATCTGGAAAATACTGTCAAGCTGCAGAGCTGTTGAACTAGAATTAATCCTCTGCAGGCTGGATTTTACTCTCTCCAAATAGGATTACTCATTTTTTCCATATTTCTGTGTTTGGTTTAAATATCCGTGACAGCTACAGAAGCTTGGATTTCTAATCACAGCAAGGGTGTTAGATTTAGGAATTGGTTTGTTGTTTTGGAGGGGATATTTTTGGACAGGACATCAGTTCCTGCATGTTTTCTTTACGTATGTGGCCACAGGAATAAGGTATCATCTGCTTGGGTGATGTGTGTCCCCTCCCTTAATGGGTTGCCAGAAGTAGTTTCAGTAACTTCCTCAGGTTGTGTTTGATTCCTTGTAGCATCTTTGCACCCCCTATTTGTTTGGGGGGTTTTTTGGCAATGTCTGATTGTGGATGTTCTGGGTGTAAAATTTTTCCAGCTCAGTTAAAGCCAACTTTTAATATGGTTTTTCCCTTCTCTGGGCAGGGTTGAAATGGCACAAAAGCCAAACACTGCTCATGTTCACTCCTGAAGGAGGCAGTGTGATTGGATTTAGATCTCATTGAGGGCTGGAGCTCTTTTGCTCTGCAGAGAGCTTGGGAATGCTGGAGGTGTCCAACCTGGAGAAGAGAAAGTTCCAGGGAGACCTTAGAGCCCCTTCCAGTGTCTATTGGGGCTCCAAGAGAGCTGGAGAGGGATTTCAGACAAGGGTCTAGAGTGATAAGAGAGTGTGGCTTCATACTGCCTTGGCAGGGTCAGATGGGATATTGGGAAGGAGTTCTTCCTTGTGAGCGTGGGCAGGCCCTGGCACAGGGTACCCAGAGAAGCTGTGGCTGCCCCTGGAAGTGTCCAAGGCCAGGCTGGATGGGGCTGGGAGCAACCTGGGATAGTGGAAGGTGTCCCTGCCCATGGCAGGGGGTGGGATGGGATGGGCTTTAAGGTCCCTTCCAACCCAAACCTTTCTCCATGATTCTGTGACAAATTAAGCTTGTTAACATAATCTGCCATGTGCTAATTCAAATAATGGATGTATGGAAAAGAGGATGTTTGTTAAATGTGATAAATTTGCCAGGAATGGAGAGGTCTAATCTCTGTTTTGAGGGGTTGAACTCAAGTCACTGAGTCTCCCTTGCAACCCCACCAGCATCGCTTCAAAGGGAGCAGTCCCTTCTTGGCTCCACTGTCTTGTTAGGCATACAGAAGGCAATAAAATGTTTGACTTTCCTGCCAGACCTGAGCCTGGAGGAGGAGGAGGATCCCAATTGGTTTCCATCAGATTCCAGTTAGCATGAATTTACGGTTTCTACTTAGCCTGATAAATGGCTTTGGCTGCCTCAGTGCATTTGGATTTATTCTTCTGTGCGATGGAAAGTGGTCAGCTTAAAAAGGCAAAGGCTTTCCAGGGTTGCCTTGAATTCAAGTGAAGCTTCTTTCTGAGGTAAGAACACAGCAGGCAAAAAATAAAGCCGAGGCACATCTTGAAATATCTGGGGAACAGCAGAGAAATCAGAAGCAGTTCGTGTCTCTTGTGCTCACTGTGGCAATGGGCTGTGATAGGCATAAAAATTCCACTGGAAACTGGAAAAATTCTTCAGATTTCCTCGCTTTCCTCAGAAACCACACTGAGCAGCAGGTATCAATAGCTCCCAGTGTTCAAACTTTGCTTGCATCGTTCTTTCCATGGAACATTCCCAGGAGAAGAAAGCAGAAGCAGATTAGCCTGGTGAGCCAGGGAAAAGAGTTCTCCCCATGCTGCCTGCAGATCTGCTTCCTTCCGCTGTGCTGGTGATGTCTGGGCTACAAAATCTGCTTTAATGCATATTTAGGAGCAGACAAGCCTCTTGGGAACCGTGCGGGGGGGTCAGTAGGTGACATGTGAATGGACTCCCCATCCCAGGTTGGAGCAACCTGTGGAAGGTGTCCCTGCCCATGGCAGGGGGTGGAATGAGATGAGCTTTAAGGTCCCTCCCAACCCAAACCTGTCTCGGATTCTGTGGTTTTAGACCTCACAGACCTCTCTGCCAGTGGTGAGCTCAGGGATGAGCTTAGGGATAGGTCATGGTTTGGGTGAGCTGAGGCATGCGGATCATGTGTAAGACACAACCCATGAGCCTTTCAAAGGAGGTTTGGCAATGATTTCTACTCAGGGCACCCAGGTGATCCCAGCTGTAGTTTTTATGCCTGAAGAATCCAAATCTCACTCTGATGCTGAGCATATTCCTGCCTCTCTAGCCAGAAGTGGTGATTTCTTCCTTGAGGGTGGTGGGGTTTTGGTAGACACTGGGCTGTGGACACCGTGGCAAAGAGTTGTGTGCCTTTTCATAAAGGTTTATAAAGTCATTGTAACGATACTTAAAATACTTGCAGTGACCTGAGTTCTTGACATTTCAAAGTGCTTTAGGTTGTAAAAACACTGAAGGGATTTATTTGGCCATGGGTTGACAAAGAGTAGTTAGAAGCCAGTTGTCATAGTTGTGGACAGCTTTTATTTGTGTGAAGTGAAATGTTACAAACTGTTCAGGTCCTTGAGCTGAAATATGATTAAAAAACAGGCAAGGCAACACCTCGTGCTGGTTACCTATTTTCCATAAAGCCCCCCAGCCCCAGGATGTCCCTGTGCTTTCTGAGGGTACTTCTCTGATGGCTTTGACACAAAGACCTGACAGATCCCAGGGGCTGCATCTCTTGAGCATCTGCTGTTCATCAGACAGCATCCCCCCCTCTGTCACACCCAGCTTTTGAGTTCACTGCCCAGTTTCAGGCTGGTTTGGGGATGCTGGGCCAGGGCTGGACAGGGAGCAGCGGTGTCTGATGCTGGATACTTAATGCTGGGAGCACAGGGCCACATCCCTCTGCCTGGTACCATCTCCACTGGGGACAGAGCTGCAACATGAGCTTGCTTCTTATAAGACATCAGAGAATCCACATGAGAGCCACCGCTGTCGCCACAACCCGGCTGGGGACAGCTCCTGTTGGGGACCTCACAGCGTGAGGTGCCAGGGAGCCGACCATGAGATGAGAGTCCATAGGAAAATTATTAGTTCTGGTGCTGGTGGGGCTGTGTGGGTTGTGTCTCCCTTCATTGTCTGTGTAATTTAGAGATGGTTTTTCCATCTCAGCTTATGAAATATTGAGAGCTTCAGTATTTTGCGCAACCTCCATCAGAAGTGTCAGAAGCCCCAGCGAGCTGAACTTTCTGAACTTAAATGTTTTATTGATGTGCCTTGCCAGCAGCCCCTCCAGTGGGGACTGGGGTGCTGGAAGAAGGGAGTGCAGGGAGGCACTGTTGGATCTGCCTGTTCCCAACCTGCTCTGCTGCCTGAGCATCACCTCACGGGCTGCTCCAGGTATTCGTGTGTGATTCGCTTTTTTTTTTCCCCTAACTGAAGCCTGTGGAATTGCTGCTCTGGGGTGAGGTTTGGAGGAGGGAGAGCTGCTGCGAACCTGTGCCCCCTCTGCCTGCAGCCAGGCTGCTCTTCTCAGAGTGATGTGTTTGCCCAGCCAGGGAAGCAGCAGCTTCATGTGCTCCTACAGCAGCCCAAAGTCTCCTACCCAAATTCTGCCCCCATAGCAGCATCTTCCTGGGCCTGCCTATACTGGGAGGCCTGTCCTCTGCAGGAGGACATCATGGCCCCTGTGTTCATGTACTCAAGCCATGCCTGCTTGCAGAATGCTTTTTAATGCTTCCTTTAAAGCAGTTTTCTCCCTTTACAGCCTTTTCCCCTCCCAAAGGGAAGCAGAGGTACCTTAAACTAATTAGGAATAAACAGCAGAAAAGCCATGGTGAAGGGTTAGATGAGATGCCGGGGGGCAGTACCTCCAGAAGGTTTATGGACATGGCTTGGCTGTTAGCAGTAGCCTACCAGAGCACTGGGAATTTCATAAAAAGGAGCATTCTGCTGCCTGTGAACAAGTAACTATCGTATCATGCCTACACCAACTGTGGAGAATTTGGCATGTATGATTTTGGGACTTGTGAAAAAACAGCAACCCCCAACTTGGGTAGTGGCAGGCTCTTAGTTTGCTGAACTGGGAAAGTATTGAGGTGCCTGGTTCTCAAAAAAAGTAGCTGGAGGGAGAGGTGGTGTTGACTGCAAGGATTTGGAAAGGATATCAAGACCCGAACCTGCTCAGCTGTATGGACTGGAGCAGTGAATCCCTCCTGAGATCTTAAAATGTGCCTGTGCATGGTCTGCAGGCGAAATGCAAACATTGCTTCTCCTCCTGGGGTGGTTTTACAGGAGCCAGGAGTGGGATGGATAGGAGCAGGATAGTTTGGGCAGTCTGGAGGGGTGGTTGCCCCTGCTCGGGGCAGTAGCCCGGCAGCCGGGGATGCCCGCCTGCGTGGCCAGGAATGGTGTTGTGTAAATCCGTGTTTGCCCAGCGCCCGGCTGGCGGTGAATGGTGCCGGGCTGATGGGATTAGTCAGGGGCCCCCAGTTAATATCTGTTGTTCACGCCGCACCTCGGGGAGCAGCTTGTCAGGATTACCAGGAGGTTTGTAGGTGGCAGAGCCGTCACGTCTGTGCATTAATGGGAGGGGGGAAATCGTCAAACCTGATCGTGCCCAGTGGGTTTCTGCTCCGAGCCTCCCTCACTGCTCTGAGAGCTCTGGTGGAGTTTACTCCCGGTATAAAACATTTCGGATTTACATTTTCCTTTAACACTTCCTCTTCGAGCCGGGTAGTATGTTCCACATTTAATTGCTCTTCTTTGAATTTTCCAGTCCGCGTTTGGTACCCTTGCAACATCAGTGTCTTGTTATCTTGTTGTTGCTTCTAATTGCTAACACATGCCAGCTTTCCAGCGCCGCAAACTCCGGCGCTGGGCTTGGGGGGAGAGTTTGCAGCGAAGATTTACGTGCTTGGGGAAACCTTCGGAAAATTAATCCGCCGGTTTACCCAACAGCTCATCCCGATTTCAAAAGCCAGGGCTGAGACACAGGCTGCTGTGCCGCCGGTGCTGCACAAGGCAGGGCTGTTTTGGGGAGGGTGGTTTGGGGCGGCGGAGCTTCTTTTGCTCCTGCCGCTGTCTCGCTGTTCCTGCCGGCCATAAACAAATTCCGTGTATTTAACAAGTTAATGTCAGGCGGGCGGCGAGGCGCTGGTAGGTGTGCGCCTGGTGACATCAGCTGGCGAGCAGCCTGGCAGCAGCGCGGCGCAGGCAGGGAGCAGGCAGGGAGCCGAGGGTGTGTGCCTCTAAGCTGGGTATTCTGGCAAGGTGGAGAGCTGGTCTGTTTGGCAGGACCTTCCCATCTGGGATCCATCTGTGTTTCCCTGGAATCGGACAGGCGGCTCCAGGCAGTGAGAAATCGCAGATGTGCGGGACCTGACACATGTCCAGCTAATGAAAGGAGAAGGCAGGCTGGGCTCCGGCTGCGTTCGAAGATCACGGGAGGAGGAGGAGGAGGAAGAGCGCTTTTCTTTCTATTTCAAAGAAACGAGGTGTATTCCACAGCAGCTGAATCCTTGCAACCTCGCTGGGTAGGGTAAGCAAGGCACGGGATTATTTTTAAACAGCGCTCGGCGTATCCGGGGCCGCGGGGGATGCTCGGGGGGATGCTCGGGGGGATGCTCAGCCCTGGCGCCGCCGGGAGGGTTTGAGGAGCGCCGTGGCTTTTGCCGGCGGGCTGGGGAGAGCCTCACCTCGGGAGCAGGTAGAGGGAGAGGGTGGGAGCGGCGGCGGCCGCAGCGCTTTGCCAGCCTTGCCTCGGTCCTCTGCAGTGCCGGGGAAAACTTCAATAGCCCAGCCGGCTGCATGCGAGGATTCTGCAGCTGAAAAAACACTAAACTCTCTCTGAGGAGAGCTGCGGTACAGCTCGTTCCGTGTTGCTATGGAATGGTTATTTTTTTTTTTCCTTCCCCCCCAGCTCCCCCCTCCATGAGCAGAGGGTTGGGATTTGGCGTTTTCTGGGGAAATGGCAAAGCAGGAAGGGTTTTGTGTGTTTTAGCAGAACGTGTTTTTCTGCTGTGCCTAGGCTTACTCTGGTCTCTGCATGCTGGTATTGAAGCTGGGAGTGAGGGGGGGGATAAACTGCAGAGGTGGATTTCTTCCATTGGCTCCCAAATTTCCTTAATTTTCCCAGTGTTTTCAGGGCTTCTCTGCATTGTGGCAGAGACTGCTCCCTTTTTGTCTTTGCGCTCCTTGAGCAGCAAGTGATGCTCCCAGCATCTAAATCTCCCAGATCAATCTTGTGATACCAGAACACACCTCCCCTGTATATTTTCACTGTTGGGCTGTAGACAGGCTGTATTTTCTCTTTTTCTGTTGCAATCTCTGGATCGTGCATATTTAGTTTAAACCTGCCCTTTTCCCCCCTCCCTGTCTTTTGAGAAGGTTCAGCAGTTGCAATTGCTCCTCTGACCCTCTGGTGTAGCTTGTTGTAAAGATCCCTCTGTTGCATGTTTAAGCTGATCCCCCAAATATTAGCAGCTTTTTCTGCCCCCTGCATCACTCAATGATACTCAGTCCATTTTATGTGCTGGAGAAATCCTGCCCAGCCACAGGAGATGCACAAAAATCAGCACTCAAAGTTTGGGGAGCTTAAATGTGGCTGAGCATCACTTGCTGTCAGGCTGGAAAAAGAGAGAGGAATATTTACTGGGCTCTCTGGTGCAGGATGATTCCCTTTGGTGTTGCTTTGTCCGGGTTAGCTTTGAACATGCCAAATGACAGGGTTTCCTGGGGGAGAGCCTGGCTGGGCTCCCTGGCAGGGTGCTTGGGCTGCAGCTCTGTGCTCGGCCAGTTTGACCATTCCATGGGCCACCTTAAGGTCTTCCTTCTTTTGCAGCATGCAAGCATTTGGGTAGAGGCTTTTAAAAATATTATATATTATAAATCTGCTTCTGGAGACGCACCAAACACCTCCTATGTGTCCCTGGAGAGGAGGCAGAAGGACTGTGTGTGCACTTCAGCGTCTCAAAGTGCACCAGCACAAAGGAGTTTGAATCCCCAAAAATGTCGCGCAAAGCCATACAGGGTGTGATGATATCGAGGAGCAAAGAGCCGGGCTCCTCTGCTGCGGCTCTCCTGGAGGCTTCCCGAGTTTGTGACGGCAGCACAGGGTGTTGGAGCAGCTGCTCCTGCGGTCTCCTTGCAGGTCGAGCCCTGATTAAGCAAACGGAAGTTCTGCCGGCATCAGGGCAGCACGATTTGGCCATTAAACAACTAATTTGGTAGAGTCTTGCTCAAGCCCTGCAGGAAACTTTTTTTTTTCTTCAGGCGCCTTTATTTTTAAAAAGGATTTCGAGTGCCTGATGAGCCGAGTGCTTAGATGAGAGAGGTGGTTGCATTTTGGGGAAGAGGGTGGCTTGAAACTCTGTCATCAGCCCTAATAATTTTATAGAAATGGTGTAGGACATGTAAGTGAGGACACTTTTTTCTCCCCCTCGCTATTGTCTGCTGGATAACATGATTTTCACTATTAAAAGATGTTTAGTCTGATTTTTGGAATTACCTAGGCTTCACCTAAATGACTGTGTGCCCTTCACAGCCAGGTAGCCCTAGCCCAACACATCCACCAGTTGGAGAAACACACAAATAATGCAAAACTAAGAGACTCCAGTGTGGGAAACAAGGAAAAAGGAGTAAAGCAAAGGCAGTTTGAGTGAATACTGCCAACAGGAAAGTGCAGCTGAGCCAAGGGAAGGATTTGAAGGGTTTGAGGAAGGAGGAGAATTGCTAAAGGCAAGGAGAATAAATCGTTAATCTGAGAACTCTATTACACAGGGAATGCCCCGAGGAAAAGAGCAGAAACTCCATTTAATAGTGAAAAGGCCAAACCAGTGCTGCCAAGCCAGGCTCTGCTCTGCCCAGGGACTGAAGCCACAGCCCCTGCTTACTTCCAAGATGCTGCTATTTTTGCAACTTGCATCTGCTGGTGTTGCAGAGGCTTGTTTAAACCCGCCAAAGCAAAGGGAGCTTTGCTCACGTGAACCCTGGGTCAGGCTCTTGGGTTTGGGTTTTTTTCTGGTTTATTCTTCTCAGTCTTACAGGACCAGTGTTCCCAAGAGAGCAGAGTTTCACTTAATGCTGCCTCGCCTGTCGCATCGAGTGTGAGTCCCAAATGATTTTACTGCTGCTTTACAGAGCTTTGTCTCGCATTGCCCACTGTGGATATTGGCTTGTAGAGGTTATCACTGGCTTGACAGGTTTGTGTGGTTTGACTGCAGGAGCTGAGTTTTCAAGTCAATCAGCCCTCCAGTCCCCAAATTGACCCATAAATGCAGTAACCACCAGCAGCATTTAGCAGGAGGCAGCGCTCTCCCACGGTTATGGGGTGGGATGGGGGAGCCAGGTGGCCTCTTGTTTTTTCCAGATCTGTTTTTTTAAGGTTTGGACAAAAACTAAGATTTGTTTGACATGTATGTGTGATGTTTATAGTATAGCTAGAGAGCTGAACACAGTCATTTGAGCACTTGGGCACATGCAGCAGATTTAAGGGAGGAGATGGTCGTAATCTGTTGCCTGTTGGGCTTTTTCCCATTATAAGAGCTGGCTTATCCATACTTGTTCTGGGCTGGATTGTAAGCTTGCCTTTATCTAGTGACTATTTCCATATCTGATTGCTTGTTAGGAGCTAGGTATGAAATGTGTTTCGACAGACACTGCAGAGCAGTCCCCGGGGGCAGCGTCACTGCAGGTCTCTGGGAGTCTGTTCAACTTTTATTTTCATGATGGAGACTGCCTTAATTCATGCAGCGTTCAGGGAATGGCTGGAAAAACCTTTGTTTAGAGCGGGAGCAGCAGCCAGGAAGAAATGGTGAGCAGTGATCCCACAGTTAAAGTGCAGCACAGAGAGGCTTGGGTTCAGTTCCTGGGTCTGCAAGCAATTTTCTGAGGCAGGACCTTGACCTTAGCACCGCTTTGTGTGTCAGCAGCTTATGTCCGACAGGACAATAGCGATTTCAGAGGTTTCAAAGCATTTTAAAGTGTAACTATCATGCCTTTTATTGGGCTGGGCAGTGGCACTTTTATAAGCCAAGCTTAAGGTTTTAGAATAATGCGCATTGAATTTCCTCGGCGCGCTCCTGGCCATGGGATTCTGGTGGCTGCAGCAGGACTTGGGGTGCTGAAGGAGGACACTCACAGGTGGCCAGAAGACCATTCCGAAGAACCAACACTGGCAGATCTTCAAAGCCAAGAGTCCCTTTTCCTTCCTGCGGCAACGGGACGCCGCAACCCGCCGGCGGGATGCCGCGTAACCATCCCTTTAACCGAACAACGCCAAGAAACCCCAAAAGCCGTGCCGCCCGCCCGTCCCCGAGCTGCGGGGAGCAGGGCCAGCTCGGACCTGTTGCGGGCCGGCAGGCTGTGAGTGCGGGGGCCGGGCTGGCGGGGGGAGCGGGCGCTGTGCGGAGCAGATGTGCGGGGCGCTGCGGCCGCTCGCCGCTCCGTGCGCGGCTCCCAGCGCCAGGTGCAGCCATTGTTCCCCCCGCTCCCCATTCAGCCGCCCTCGGCTGCCGCTCCGCGCCCGCTCCCGCATTGTTCCTCCAGGAAATTAGCATTAAAAACCCATCCGAAACCCCCACGTCCCTCAACTGCAGGTGACTGTTATTGGCCCCAGCTGCCACCCTTGTGCTTGATTACTTCCATATGGGGCTGTGGCAAGATGTGGGATCCACGTATTTATTTTTTTTTTTTTAATATTTTTTTCTTCCCTGTTTTTATCCCTCCCTCCCCCCCAACCCTTCAGCTTCAACAAAACCCTGAAATCTATCAAGCCCCCGATAGGCTCCAGTTGCTGTTACAACTGGGATGAACATTTTACAAGCAAAGCTAATTACACCCTCTCTGCTTTCTTCCTTTCTTCAGCCTCCACCCCATAAATGTAAAATAACCAGAGGGCAATTGGTAGTAAATTAAATCTTTGCAGTGTCCTGAGAGGAGGTTTCCTTGCTAGCAGGAAGAAGTCTGCTGGGCTTTAGATGTTTTGTTATTTGGGTTTGGCCTTGTTTTTGGGGGTTTGTTTTTTTTTTTACTAGAAAATGGGAAACTGGCATACTGCTGTGACACACCTATTAAAGGGGCATGCAGATCCCAACCTAGGTCTGGGTGGAAAAGGAAAACGTAATTGAACAAGTGGGATGTTAATTTGTGACTGTAGTCAGCTGTTGAGAGGAGCCAAGGAGAAACTCCATGCCAACTGAGGTTAAAAATTTCTAGGAACAATGTGATTTTCTCCTGGTATGATTTATCTCCAGGGCACCAGGTTCCGTGAAAGCCCAAACCTCCCGAAATCTCTCCTGGGGTAGTGCTGGCAGAGTGGCACGGACCATCCTGGGTTTTCCTCAAGACAAGATGGGCTGCGGTTGGTTAGAGGTGAGAGGGAGGGAGGGAGCATCCCTTGCTGCCCTCCTGGGCCTTGGGAATGCACCTGCTCCACAGAGGCACAGGGCATCTCCAGTTTTAAGCACAGGTGGGTCATGTCCTGTGACGTGGGATCAGCCCACGCAGCCCTGACCTACTTTGTGCCAGGCAGGGAAAGAGGAGGGTGGCAGCTCGTGCGCGTGCTGGAGGCATCAGGCTGAGCTTCCCTCTGTGCCCCTGCCTGAGCAGCCTGGGTGCCGAAGCCCTGTCCCAGGCCCGAGGTCTGTCGGTCTGTTGCACCTCTCTGGAGAAACACTGGGCTTCCCTTACCCAGCTGGGACTCCCTAAAGGTTGTGCTGATGAGGTTTGTGCTGGAGGCTCCTGACAGAGCAGCTCGTGAGGGGATGATGGTCCTTGGAGCACCATGGCCAAGGTGTTCCTGCTGCTGCCTGGGCCTCAGGAGGCTGCTGAAGGCGAGAGCCTATCGGAGTCTTGTAAGCCTCAGCTGTGACAGGTTGGGAGGCCATTCCTCAGGAAATCATCACCTTCTGTGTCTTTGCGTTCTTGGTGGTGCCCCAGCAGCCCCTTCCATGGGATCTCTCTTGTTCCTGCTGGTCAGGCACTGAGCAGTTCTGAGACCTGGTAGGGCAGCGTGACAGTGGTGCTGGGATGTCCTGTCATGGTACAGATACAGCAAAGCAAACCTCTAGCTGGAAATGACCCTAGAAATGCCCCTCTCTCCTCACAGATAGACACAGAGGATATATTCATAATGGAGAATGTCGTTCTATTCAGCAGTCTCCTGGCCAGTCTGGAATTAGACACTGCAGTGAGGCTTTGCTCAGACACAGAAGTCTTTGGGGATGGCTGGAGCTTGGTTGGTTGATCTCAAGATAACAAATGCAAACTTACTTATGGATGGGGACTGGACTTGCCCTGAGGCTTTGTGTCTCAGCATTGGTGCTCCACCATTTGTCAGGTTGACCTTCACTGTGAGCTCCATCCTCTCTTTGACAGGTGGGACCTGCCAGTGTAGATTGTGAGGGTTTAAAATAAAAATTCTGGTTGCCAGCTGAGAAGCTGTGTTCAGCTGAAGTACGTGGTTTATTTACTGCACGTGCCTCCTTCCTGATCCAGACCTCTCCTGGCTTGGCTGCCTGGCACGGACCACCCAGATCTTCCTGGGAAGCATCTGTGCAGGTGCAGTGCTGGTGAAGGGAGTGGACTTATAAAAGAATTCCAGCTCTTAGGGGTGCTGTGCAGCCTGGGGAGAGCCACCAGGTCCAGCGGGTCAGAAGGTGGATGAAGGAGGCAAGGAAACCTAAAGGAATATCTCGAGCAATTTTCTTCAGACTTGTTTTAAACCCTTCAAAGTCAAATCTCAAACTTAGGGGGTTTCTTCTCCCTAATTAAATTAACAGGCCATATGGTGTTTACTGTGAGCGCCTGCAATATGGAAGGAGCTACCTCCTGGATCACTTTCTTTTTTCAAAAGCTGCTGCTTTACCTGATGTCACTGTTCTGAAATGTTCTTTTCAGCAGCAGGCACAAGGGGTTATTTCTGCCACCTCGGTGCTGTTGGTGTCACCTTCTGATCCCAGGGTTGAGCTGGATCATAACCTGTTTCTGCAGCTTTTTTTGTTTTTTCTTGGGTTTTGTTACGCCTTCTTGCTCCTTAGTGGGGAGTGTGTATAAGTCGGGTTTTTTCATGCTTTTTTGCATGCAGGTGATGATTCTTGTTCTTGGAGCTGAGGAGAATAAAAAACAATTCAGAGTGGGTTTTTTGGGGAGTGCTGGTGTTTTCTTTTAACAACTGCTACTATTTTTTTTCATTGAGGGTAACACAACCATCTCAGGAACATGTGAAACTGCAAGTTTTGTAGAGTTTCGTTCTTTATTAATGGGCTGGTTTTAAAGAACTTACTTTGCATGTGCCGCTTTTAACTTCGCATGAGATCTGGAGGAGGAAGTTAAGACCTTGAGGAAGAAAATTGGGTTTTTATAAGATCCTTGCACTTAGCTGAAGAGGAAATAGGGTAAGAATCTCTAAACCTGTAGGAGAAGTCAAGGAATGGAAAGTCTCGGATTTTGCTGTCTGTTTTGAGTTTCCCTCACTCATTTAGTAGGGTTTTTTTGGTCGTTATCATTCTCATCTGAGTGCCCTTGCTGTGAGCTCATCCTGCATCTCTCCAGTGGTGTAACTTAACCTTTCTCTGCGATTTTTCACTTGTTGGCGCATCTTTTCCATAGGGGTTGGGTGACCCCTCATCTCCAGGCAGGCTCAGTTTGTTGTGGGGTGTCTGAGCTCCCAGGAACAGATCCATTTGTGGCCGCTGAAAACACCCTGCCACATTAGCATATTCCTGCAACGTATGCTCCAAGGGTGTTTCTTTGCAGAGAAGCCTCTCTAAAGATAGCATCGTGAAGTTCTGTGTTGTCAACCAGGGACACTTGATCTAAAAAACAACATTTGATACACAGACAAGGTTTGCAAGTGCCATCTGGATTCTGGGAGATGAGCTAGGTTGTCTCTGTTTTGCATACACTCACCAGGAAAAAAAAAGTGTGTGCAGGCGGATGAATTCTTCAGAATCACCTGAGCAGAACTGTTTGGTCCACATGAATGTCCTCAGTGACACGGGACACCCGTGTGATGCTATACCACTGGGTATCATGTCCCTGTGGACCTTCTTAGGGTGCTGGAAATAATTCTGTAGTTGAGTGATGTATTATTGAAATACCCAGGTGGAACCAATTGAAATTCTCTCTCACCAGTAATATTTTAATCTCCTTTCCAGCATAGTGCAAGGCAGAACCTGCAAATGGTGCAAAGCCCTGCAGAAATGGGCATCTTTTTAGGGAGGTGGGAATGCAGGGAACGCAGATGTCTTTGTCTGGCTTCAGTTCTGCCTGGTGGAGAGGCTGTCCTCAAACCCATGCCAGCACTGAAAGAAACCTGAACACCATGAAAACCTCAAGTAGCCCTGGGTTGAACAGCAAACTCCCTGTCCACATCTTCCCAGGGATATGTAGCTTATAGGATGTATTTTCCTTCAGGGCCTATTTCTTGACTTTCTAGTTATCCTCTCATATGCAAATCTAATTTGCCTAATGGGCTGGTGAGTGTAATTGAAAGGCAGCCTGCACTTACATGATAGTGAAAAGTCTCACCTGTGCCCAGGCACAGATGGGGCTCTGCCTTACTGCTGCATCATTAGAGGAAATTTATAGGCACTGTGTCACAGGCTTTGCTGTGACCTGGGGAGGAAAACGGCAGTTTAGAACAAACTTGGGGGTTTGCTGGGTTGTTTTGTGCCCTGGTCTCGCAATTTTGGCAATTGAGCTTTTTGGGTTTTTGTCTTTCCCCTGTGCTCCAGTTGATGGGGAGCAGGTTATGGTAACTACTTGGGGACAGCCCTAAGAATGATGAGTTGGAAAGTCTTGTCTGTGATGGGTTGAAAGTGAGTGCAGCAGCAGCTGAGCCAACCTTCACTCGCCAGTCCCTGTGCATCACTGAATCTCCAGAGGTTGCCCATGGAAACTCTCCACCTCTGCTGCCCACGAGAGGGAGGGGAAGGAGGCACAGCAGAAACAGCCACTGCTGTGCATCCATCTCCACTGGGATCATTTCCTGAACAGACCACGAAGTTGTGGATCCCCCATCCCTAGCAGTGTTCATGTCCCAGCTGGACAGGGCTTGACGTAACCTGGTCTGGCGGGAGGTGTTCAGGGGGTTGGAACAGGGTGATCTTTAAGGTCCTTTCCAACCCAAACCATTGCATGATTCTAAAAAGTGAACTTTGATGGTTCTCCTGTCCATCCCGATCTCTCTGTGCCTGGACTCTGCAGGAGCTGCTGGCTCGTGGTGCTCCAGGTGTGTAGGGGCCCCTCTACATCTTGAGGCCCTTACACCCCTCCAAAACACACCCCGAAATGCATTCCTCCTGTGCTTCCAGCTCCGTGGGGTGGTGGAAAGTTCCCACATGCTGGTCAGGCTTAGGGCACAGAGGAAGAGCAATTTGTGTCGTGGTGTGAGGAGTGTTTTTAAGAGGCAGAATTGTCGTCTTGGCAGGGCTCCTGTGTGTGCCAGTGATGGCAGGGACTATTAGCTGGGCAGCACGGAATGCACTTAGCGCCCAAGTGAATGAAGCGAGCTCTCCACAGAGCCTGGGAGCTGGGGAGTCATTAGTGAGGCTTGGCTGCCTCAGCAATATCAGCAGGGTGGTGAGAAGGGTGTTGGTGTGGGCAGCACTGCCAGCACTGTGCCAGGGCTGCCAGGGAAAGCCACCCTGGCTATGGGGCAAGGGAACTCCTGATCACAGAATCTCAGGGTGGGTCAGGTTGGAAAGGACCACAGCGGGGCTTCTGGTCCCACATCCCTGCTCCAACTGGGTCATCCCAGAGCACATGGCACAGGGTTGTGTCCAGACAGTTCTGGAATACCTCCAGTGAGGGAGATATTTGCCTTCTCTGGGCAATCCCACACAGTAAAGAAGTTCTTCTCTGTGTTCAGGTGGAACTTCCTGGGCACCTGTTCCTCTTGTCCCCACAGAGCAGCGTCTGGTCCTGGCTCTGACCCTTCCCTGCAGACACTGACAGAGGGATGGAGTCCCCTCTGGCACTTGCAGGAGGTTGCAGATAATGAGAATGAAAGAGACTTCCCAAATCCTTCTCAAGTTCCTCCTTGAGTTCTTGAACAACTTGCCTGGTTTTGGGTAAAGTCTGGTGGAACTTTAGCCCTGGAGCTGGCCGGCAGTGGTGAGCTCCTGCTCTTCAGCCTCCATCTGGAGAAGGGACACTCCGTGTTAGACTCTGCTTTGTATTTGGAAGTAGTATGACTCCAGGGACCCAAGGAGAATGTTTTTCTGTATCCTTCCTTGATTGCTTCATTTTGGGTTCGTGGTAGAACTTGGTTAGTGGTTTGTTTTGCACTGGATTTGGTTTCTGTTTTGTTTTTGCTAAGATGATCATTGTTTTCATCTAAACTGGCCCCTCTGACTATGAGCCTGGGGCCTGCTTCCTTCTCCAGATGGTGAGGATTTGTACCTGCTCTGTGCTTAACAAACATGTTTGTTGTTAGTTAGGTTTTTTTCCCTGGTTTAATATAGGCTTTTGTAATAGCTTTGGGTGTCCTTGGTATTATTTGTGCCTCTCTGCGGTCATGTTGGTTGTTATGGATTAAGTGTGGTTTTCTGCCTTGAGATCTCACTTCTTTCAGAAGTGACCTTGCTTTTTTAAATTGCTGTTATTTACAGTTATTGGTAGTGGTGCTTGAGCTGCTGGCACTGGTGCTTTGGGTCTGCCTAGTATGCAGAGACTCTTTTATCCCAGTTTGTGTTCTACTCATTCTGAGCACTCTGTACTCACTGGATACTCCTACCCTTAAACCCCAGACCTGCTGTTCTCATTAGTCCAGATCCCTGGGTGCTCAGTGATACTCGTGATGCTCTTAGAAATCCGGGTTTGCTCAGTACTGGTTGTTTTCTGAGGTCAGTGCTGGTTTTAAGGTTGATTTATAGTGTTGGGGACCAAACCATCAAGCAGCAGGGTTTGGAAGATGGTGGACAGCGAGAGGGATGTCTTCTTAAATGGTTTTAAAGCTTGGCTTAAAACTCCTCCTGTATGTCTTTAGTATTCAGGTTTAAATCTCCCAAATGTTCAGTTACTGGGTGATTTTAAGGTGGGTTCAAATTCATCCTATTATTTTAAACGATTTAATGATTTTTCAGGCTGTTCCCGTTTTTCCTCGTGTTGCACAAACCTCCGAGGTGCTCCTGGCTGTCTCTGCCCGGCTGTACAGATCCCTGGGGTGTGCCAGGCGGAGCAGTGTGGCAGTGGGGACCTGTCCAAGTCATGCACAATGCCCGTGTTTGTTGTACCCGGTGAGGCAGGATCCCTGTGGAGCTGCAATCCGATCTCAGGGATGCCCAGGGAAAAGGACACGTTTGCACAGACAAGGCTGTCTCTCCTTGAGAGCTGCCATGGCTGGAGGATTTCTGGGTTCTCTGCTGACAAAAAACTTGGGTAACCTTGCCGCCCTCATAACAATCCGTGGGAGCTTTTGTGCAGACCATGCACCTCCCTGTAGGAACTTGTCCTGCTTGTGTCCAGACTTACTCCCAGCAGCTAACTGGGAGCAGAGGCACAAGGGTGAGCAGGATCTGAAGTGCCAGGAGCTGTGGGATTGGAATCTGAGCTCACCTGACACTGTGATAGGGTGTGTCACACCATCCCTCAGTTGCCTGGGGTTAAAAGTGCACCAGGAAGTGCAGTGGCCTCTGCTTGATGGGATGCTTTTCTCAGAGGAAACTCCCAAAACGATGGTCCTTGGAGAGGCGGGGTTTCATCCCGCAGTGAGCAGAGCGGGGCCGCTGGTGGGAAGCCTTCAGCAAAGGGGCTCACTGTGCTCACCCAGAAACAGCATCCTTCTGAGCACGTCCTAAATTTCTTATGGAATTGGCTAGAAAATGCCCTCCTTTTCCACAGCTTTTCCTACTGAAACAGAGCTGGGAGATAAAACACCAGGCAGTTAAAAAGGAGCGTCGCCAACCTGGTGACCATCACTTTGGGGATGAACCAGACTCAGAGTGTGGAAGCTGCAGGATTCCCCTGGGAAGGGGGTTCTCCTGGGGAAGCCATGGCAATGCCAGAGCTGTGGCTTGCCTGGGTTTCCTGGAGCAGCTCAGCAGGGAGAAGGGCAGTGCTGCAAGCGGGAGCTGTGGCCTCGCTGCACCGGCGGCTGTCGGCTCCTGCTGGGATCTGCTCCTTGCCCATTGCCCTTTCCTCAGCTCTTTTAAAGGGTCAAGTCAGGCACTGAGGAGGCTCAGGGTCCTGAATGGAGTTTGTGGAGTGGTGGTGGGATGAATTCGTGGCTTAAATCTCTTCTGGTGGATTTTGAAGCCACAAGCGCTGCTTGGACACCTCTGATTGCTGCATCCATGTGAGAGGCTCTTGTGCAGGAGAAGCTGCAGAGCAGCCAGAACCCTCTGGGAATGCTCCCCTTGGGTGAGACAACCCTGTAGCCCCCCTGAGGCTCCTCCAGGGCCCAGCAAGGGCTGCAGTGGTGGTGGCCCCATGCTGGATGCTCCACGGGGAGCTGTGGATTCCCTGTGCAGTTCCTTGGGTCATTCCTAGGAGCCTGTTCCCACAGCTCTGCTTTTCCCAAGCCTGTTTAAATCAGTGGATGCATTCCTGTTGACTGTTCGGAGCTGCAGAGAGCCCCTCGGAGCTAATTAGTAATTAGAGGATGCCAATTAACCACAGTTCCCCAGGCTCTGCTGCTTTGCTGGTACTGCTAGGTCAGAGAAGGAGGGAACAAAATGGAGCCCAGTGCGAATGTGTTTCATCTGGAGAGCAGAAGGGTGGAGCTGCTTGTTAAATGGCCAGCAATCCAAGTTTTAAAAGGATTTATGAGGGCTAGATAAAATCATATCCTAAAGGCTGTCTTGAATCCTCTGTTAAGGTGGAAAACGCTTTCTAAACTTACAGCTTGTTTCGCTGTGTTTGCCCTCTTTTGGACCTCCCAAAATTTTACAGGTACAAAAGTTCCAACTTTATTTACTCCGTGGTGTTTAGCCTAAGCAGAATGAAAAACAGATTTGCACTCCCAAAATCACAGTGCTCGGTTGTTCTTCTGTATAACCTGTGGATTAGAGGCCTGGCCACCTTCAGAAATGCGGTCCCTAAAGTGTGGCAGAGTTTAAGGAATGCTCCTAAGGGAAACAGGCTTTTGCTGCCATTGCCAGGGGAGACTTGGTCATTCAACCATGAGTTTCCCGTTTGTTGGATCACTTCTTACTCTCTGGTGTAAACTTGGTGTTCACTGGACCCCAGAGGGGCAAATCCATGGCCTTGATGCTTTGGGCAGGGAGCAATTTCAGACCTTTTGGGGGTGTAACGCCTTAAAGCCAACTGTTAAAAGTACTTTTTCTATCTAAAAAGTAGCCAAGATGGTAAAAGTGCTGCTTTTATTTTTTTAATATAAGCATGATTAACTCAAGTCTTCCTTTCTCTCTACACAGCATTTACAGTAAGTAAAACTCAAGCTCTCTTTTGCCCTGACATCTCATTTCCCCACATGTAGAAGCCCTGCAAAATAATCATTAAATAATAAAAAAAAAAATCTTTGCTAGCAGGCTGTTGCTCCAAGCCTTTCTCCGTGGTATCCCTTCTGTACGTGTTGTGTCTGGGCTCCACCAGCCTCGGGAGCCGTTAATCTTCTGGTGTTTTCTTCCCTGTGGCAAATGAGACACAGATGTTCCCATCTGGAAACTTTGCTCCTGCCACCGTCGTTTCGCTCGGAGTCGGAGGCTTTGGAGAGCACTGCAGCAGGCTGAGACTTTGGAGAACTAATTTTTTTGCCATGATTGTGATAATTGCCTGTTTGATATCTGTAACTGCTTTCATTTTTCATTCCGAGTGCTTTAGCCCAAGGAGTAAATAGTGTGGAGGAGGAAATATTTCTTAATATTGTTGTAGGAGTGGGTGATTTTAAAAAAAAAATAGCCTTGATTCTGTAATGTTAAATGGAACAATGAATTAATGAAAAATTACCAAAATACTTAGCAGTAACTAAGCAAATGAATTAGTGAGCAGCTCTGGCTTTGCTGAACGAGTGCCCTGTCCCAGGTTATAACCCAGCCAGTACGGTGGTTTGGGGAGGCTGGATCACTCCCCTCAATCCCCAGAGTGCTTCCTGTCCTAAAACTGCAATGCAGGCCTTGGTTTCCAGGAATATATTCTCCTGGGCTGTATTCCGGGAGTATATCCCTCCCTCCGGGGTGGCTGTCTCTGATGGGGGCAGAGCAATCAGCTGGTGAGGATGAGGAGGGTTCTGTGCCCTGAGGCACCATGGGCTCCCTGGCAGGGCTTACAGCATCCCTTTGAGTGATGAGCAAAAGCTGCTGCCAGGGACATCAAGGGATGAAGTTGGGTCCCCAAAACTTACTCGTAGGGATGCTAGTGGTGTGGGAAGGGAATGGCTGTGGTTTGGTGGTTAAAGCAGCAACAGCTCCTGGGTGGAAATGGCTGTTGGGGCAGCTTTCATGCTCCGAGTAACTCTTCCCTGCCTCCTTCATGGGAAAGAGAGCAGGAGAGTGGGGATTACCACAACAGAGTGGTTTGTGTTCTTGTAGAAGCAAGATGACCAGAATTTGGGGGCTTGATGTACAACAGCTGGGGGGCATGTTGGATGTGATAGTTTGTGGGGTGAATCCTGCATCCCTGGGTTTGGTCCTGGCCTGAGTCCATGGCCCCAGAGGAAAGCAGAGCTCAGGAAGCAGGAGTGCCATGCAGGCAGGTTTGTGCTGATGGGTCTGACGTGGCCGTGGCACAGGCAGAGCTGGAGCTGCAGCCGCCTCGTCTGGGTGGGAACTGCTCCGAAATCCAACCTGGGCTACCGCTGAGTTCGCAGAGCCAGGCACATTAATAGGATTTTATAAAAATCACTGAAGGGCAAGACGGATAAAGATCTGCAGTCTGCCTTCAGGAATAAATTATTAATCTTATTTCCCTTATTAACTGCTTTCTGGACTGCTTGCGAACGATAACATACTTTGCTCTTTCAAGTTCTTCTATCTGAGTTTCACATTGAATTGAGATTTAAAGTGAAACAGCTGTGTGTGGGAGAGGACTAGATGGCAATGGAGATACACGCGTTTATTTTTGATTTATAAAATGCCTATCCCAGGCTCAGCAGCTCCCTCCTGTGTGATGCAAGGCTCTCCTGCGAGGTGCCGAGCCCTCTCCACTCCCACAGCATCTTACAGCTCAGGAGCCGGCATGTGCCATAAACCCGAGCTAAACAGGGTAAAAATAGGCTGATCACATGGAGTGGAGGAAGTATCTGTGCAGTGACATGAGTTACCCACTGCCACAGATGCTGTGGTATCATCTTGGCCAGCTCCATGGCAGGGAGGGAGGAAGATGGAGCAGGACCTCACGTGACCAGCCCTTGCTGGTGACCTGGTTATGCCACACACTTGTGTCCCCCAGTTCTGGTTGTAAATCACCTTTTGTTGACTCAAGCAAAGAAAGACCTCTAGAAACCACCTCACATGCAAATAAATGTCAATATTTGTATAGAGAAGTCATCTTGACTACAAACCTCCCAACGTCTCACTCTGCTCCAAGCTGGGACAGACCCAACCATCCTTTTTTCCCGAAAGCTGCTGTGTTGGCTGCCTTGTTGCTGATGCTTATCTTCAGTCTTCCCCCTCCATTGCTTTTTGATGCAGCGATGCTGCAAAAAGATAAAATATTACTTTTCCCTTGACGATGTGATTGGAGTTTGAGCTTGGGGGAAGCTGTCTGGAAGCAGGTGAGGGGGGGGAATTGCGGTGGAGAACAGTAAATGGCATCTTCTGGAAGCCTGAGTAGTGATGCTCTTGCTTTGCATGTAGATCACCTCTCATCTGCATGCCTTGGAGAACTGCAGAGGTGCTCTACAGATGGCTTAGAGCCATCAAGGGGAGGGAAAGGCAACCTTGGAGCAGAGGAAAGATGTTAATAAAATTTAAATGTAATTCTTCCCATTTCTCAGTTCCTAAATGTGAAAAATATTAGCTTGGTGGAGACTGAAAACAGATGGTGAGCAGTTGGAGCAGATAAGCATGTTATTCAAAATAAACATTCGCCAAAGCTGGGGAGGTGGCGAACCATATTTCATTTCACCCTATTTACATTATCAGGTCAGGTTACACTGATGCTGCCTCTCGTCTGCGTTCAGACGCTCAACAGGGACCCTGTGACGAGCCAACTGCAGCACGTCCTCCTCGCTGGGGACGTGGGGGCTGCCATGGGTGGGCTTGGGCCTTTCCTGGCCCGTCCTCCAGGATGGTACATAGAGCTACGTGTAGAATTGCAGAATAGTTTGGGTCAGAAGGGGCTGGTAAAGGTCTGTCCCTCCTTCGTTCCCCTCTTTCCGATGGCCTCTCTATCCACTTAGCCCAGTTTGGCATTGCTTTATCTTAAACCACAAACTGATCTGTGTGAACGGTGGGGAAAGGAGTTCCAAGGACTGTTTGTAGGAAGGAGTCATTTTGCTTCCTTGCAGGTGATCTGTAGTTCATGCCTCTAGTCCAGGTGCTCACCTGAGGTGGCAGGACCAGTGGAAGGAGAGGTGTGGCTGGAGTGTGGCTGCTCTCCCTTGCCTTGGGGGATGTTTTAGGATAGCTGGATCGCCTTTGGGGTGTCTGTTTGTCCACTGGCTCTGGAACAAGCTCATACCTGGCTCGTGGGTGACCAGAGAATTTTTCCTGCTGGACCTAACCTTGGCTGCTGTTCCTGGGACAGTTCTCCAGTCCCTTGCTCTCAAGAGGCAGGTATGAATTTGGGGCTTTTAACTTTTTGAGGTGAGGAGAAGCTTTTTAGATTATTAATATGTTCTGCCTCTTCTAGACAGAAGTTGAAAACACCTACTTTGAGTAAGCCTCCTCTTTCTGTCTGAAACCATTCCATGCTTTCCCTCCTGAGACTGAACCACCGGGCAAACCCTTGTACACAGCCTTTTGCTCAAAAAATATCTTTGTTAATTTACAGGTTTGCAGTGTAACTGCTTAGTGGTCAAAGCTTTGCTGACAAGGTCTGATTTTGAGCCTGTTCTCTGTCGTGCAAGCTAAAGGGAAAAGCAAACCCTTTCCTGGGCATAGCTGGTGGTGTTGCAGGGCTGTCTCATGTTTCATGTGGTTTTTTCTCATTTCTTCCAAGATATTTCATGGTTTGACTTCTACAGAAAGCTGGAGAGCTCAAACCTGGCACATGGGTTGGTGAGACACAGTTCTGACTCTGCAGCTTATTTACGAGGGAGAGCTCCAAAGTCACTCCCAGGGTGTGCAGGTTCATCCTTCCTCCTTAGCTCTCGTGCCAGGGAATCAAGGGGACTCCTACCCATGCATCAGGAGTGGCTTGAAGATACCCACATTCCTGCTGTAGGAGCCCTCCAAACACCCAGCCACAGGCTTTAAATCCATGTCCCGTGAGGGAGGAGGAGAGGCTTTGCTGTCTCGAGCTGATAGCAGGGTTTAAACCTGCACATAGTCCATGTGCTCACCCAGGGAGGTGACTGGATTAAATTGTGCCCATGCAGACACTGCAGTGAAAATTCACATCAAGCATCCACATTTTCTGCACTATAGCATTGGCTCTTCCTCTCTTCCCTTGGTCCCAGCAAATCCATGGCTCTGCCATGGAATCTGGATCGAGGCTTTCTCCTGAGCAGAGTGGAGCACCTCCTGATACTGCATTGAACTATATTTTGAACTTTGGGAAGAGGACGAGGAGGAGAGCATTTGTGTCTGTCTGCCTCACTGTCACTCTTTTCCAGTTCCTTATCTTGCTTTTTGGGGGAAGGTAACATCCCATTCTCCTCATGCACTGTTTTTACTTCTTTTTCGTCATTTAGTTTATTCTCTAATTGCCAAAGGAATTTAAGGATTAATTTAAATTCCAGTGTACTTGAGATACTCCTTAACTTGTTCCTGTTTTTTCTCTTGTGCCTTTTCCCTTTTTGGAAGCCCACAAGCATGAAAAGATTAATAAAGCAGCTTCTTTATACAGTTTATAGTGCAAGTAAATGCTGGCCATTCGTCAGAGGTTACCTGTCACAGCAACACTCTCTTTGTACTAAACACCACAGGTGGAATACTTCTTTAAAGAAAATAAATAGGATGAAATCTGTCTTGAGTTGGTGTTGAAACTGCCCCCACTGAAATGTGCTGTGGTGCTGGAGAGCTGGGAATGCAGGAGCGGGACTTCTCTGAGGATCTGTCGAGACCCCAGATTTTCCTCTTGCCATCTTGTCCCGTTGTCTCACTTTGCTCTTTCTCCTCTCCAGAAAGGAGAATCATCAGCTGCACTTAATCCTGACATATGTTCCTTTTTAATTTGTTACGCCAGGATGGGAACTGGAGCAGCGAAGGAAATCTGGTGCACACCGACAGCCAGAGCGGAGGCAGATGAACCCTGCAGCGTGTCGGGGAGGGAGGGCTCCAGGTGTAGTCACAGCTCTGGGGCTTTCTAGTCTCTTGCACACCTGGGCTCCTTAAATGGGACACATGAATATATAGGGCAGGAGCACAGCCTGGTCTGTGCCTGCAGCTGCCCGTGCCCAGCCGGCAGCTCGAGCATCTGAGGTCTGTAACTCAGCGCTGCACAATCTGTGCTGCACAGCCCGCCACTGTTGGGAGGAGATGGAGTTCCTGCATGGAGCCAAGACTAAAACAGCATCTCCTCAGGTTTTGTTCTCTCTGAGTCGTCTTCCTGTGGGAAATTCCAGTGTGTCTGAGGCAGGGAAGGCAGCTCTCCCACCCCGGTGTCCACGTCGCTGCCGCCTCTTTGCCTGGTTACCCTGGGCAGGTCGTGGTGCAAAGCTGAGCACGTGTCACTGCAAAGTTTGGGCATCTGGCAGCTTGGCAGCTGAATTGTTGTGCCATAAATATGTCTGGCCTGCTCCTGCAGGCACTGCTTGGGAAGTAGCAGCAGCATTTGGGTTTCTCAGCCAGGTAAAGTTTGGAAGGAGGAGTGTTTGAAGGAAAACAGGGCAGTGTTTCCAGAGTGGGCAGGTGTCTTGCTGTGGTACTTGGAGTATTCAGTCATTGACAACAATTGTTCTTGTTAGAGTATCATCCAAAACCTGTGATGGCATTTGACTCTTTAGGTGAGTGATACAGCTGAGTGACTTGCACACGTTTTGAGGAGCATCTTTGCATCCGCCCTGTGCATCTGGAGGCAGTGCTGAAAAGCTGCTCTTGGTGAGCCAGTAAATATTTCCGAGTGGTGGAAGTGAAAGAAAGAGACTAGGAAGGCAGCCCTTCTCCAGGGAACAGCTCACTGGCTCGGTTTTAGCCCCAGGTCAACTCGAGGCTGACTCAAGCCCTTGGTCACAGCCTGGTTTGCTCACATGATTCTCATTAAATGGACGTGTTTAGGCTAAAAATGAAGAGCTTCAGAAAGATGGTTTTTATCTGCATTTATAGATGCCCCAGGTCATTAGCAGGAAGCTTTTAAATTTAACAGTCCTGTTTGCTTCTTGTCTGTTGGAGTGGGCTTGGAAAAGAAGGTGTTGGCTTCTTGTGGGCTTCAGTTTTGGTGTCTCACACAGTAGCTGGTTTTATTTTGGGGTTGTAAATTCCATGTGAAATTTATCTCCCTCCCTGTAAATTAACCAAATTAGTTCTGCTTTCTTAATGTGCCCTAGGAACATTTTAGGAAGGAATTGGAGAAAACTCAAGGATTTTGTGCTCTCCAGAGTATGGCAATGTCGGGTTGGCCAGATATCCCTGGGAAAGGGGGTTTCATGGGAAGAGGAAGAAGAAGAGCAGGCAGGTGGTGACAGTGGGTGCCTGGATGGTCATTGGGCAGCTGACACAAAGTGCTGGATAGGCACAAATAGTGCTGTTTTGATAGAAAATTTTGGGTCATTTAGTAGTGTTTCCCTTCCTTGCCTGGGTGAGGGAACCCAGACTTTTTGTGGTAGAAATACCCCTAACTTTGTGCACAAAATCAGCTCTCTCACTGTTTTGCTGCATTTCTTCAGAAAGGAAAGAAAGTCAGGGGGTTTTCCTTGTTCTTGCTGATAAACTCAGCTGCTGGAATAGGTGCCTACGTGTATAAATGATGTCATATTCCTACATCAATGCATGGTTATTCATCTGAGTATCATATTCATGCATGGGAATGACAGGGGGAGTCCGCATATCAGGGTTCAATTGTATGGAAGTTGGACCACGTGTATAGTAGTTTGCAATATGGGATTAATGTATTATATGTTAAAATTATTAGTAGTTTCCCATGGCTTCAGTATCTTCCCACTTCACAAAAGCAAAGCCTAGAAGTCTTTCCTTTTCTTGAAAGCAGGCTTAGATAAGTGAAAACACAAATGTTCTGGGACGTGGGTTTTGGAGCAATTCCAGCCCAAGTTATTCCACCTGCACTGACAGGGCAGGAAAATGTGGATTTTCAGTGTGTCTCATCCCTGTTTCCCCTTCCTGCAAACAGCAGAAAGGAATGCTGGGAATAACGAAGTTCATTTGTTACCTCGCTGGCATTCCCCGTGACTTGCCATAAGGAAAATAAATGAGGCAGCTCGGTGGCAGAGCAGGTGTTGGGGCTGACAGAGCAGATCCCAGGCAGCAACACGAGGGCTCAGGTGCCAGTTTGTGTCTTCTCTGCTCTCGAAAGCAGAGTTTTTGTTGTTGGGAGTCGTGAAGTAGCAGGTTTGTGTTGTGTTTCAGTGCAGAAGTTTGCCACCTATTCAGTGCTCTGTGGGAATGCAGCATTTAATCGCTTTGCCTGGGCTCAAAAGCTGAGTTTCTTGCAGCTGACCAGTACTGGCAAGAACTGTGGATAACAAATTAGACGGTAATGGTCCCAAGCCCAGCTTTCATCACTGGAGAGGTGGAGGTTGAGTTGAGCTCCCTCACAGCCTGAGCTGGGGTGCAGCTGGACGTGCTGGGGACCCGGCCGTGTTCCCGGGTGGGACAAGCTGCTCACATCTCGTTAGCAAGTTAATTGAGTGAGGGAAGGGGCAGCTTGAAGAGCAGGGAGTGAGGACCATCATCTCAGAGGGGTGATTTGTTTGGGGTTATGGACGCTGGAGGCACTGGCAGTGCAATACAGAGCACCCCTGGAATGGGATTGGCTCCCGTGGGAGCTGTGCTTTGGAGATCCTTAGGCTTTGTCTGCTGAGTTGTCAGCATTTTAAAAACCAAAAATACCCCAAAACGCCTCACTCAAAAAAAAAAAAGTGTCCTCTATTACATTAGCATGTTTCCTCCTTTTTGTCTTGTGAAGCTGATTCCAGCCACTGGAGCTGGGAGTATGGTCACACTTCCCCTGAGCTGGGACATCCCTCGGAAGCTGCAGTTTGAGCTGGTGATAGATTAGACACTAGAGACTGCACAGCTGTGAGCAGCTGATATCAGCTCATCTCTACAACCCCAGGCCCAGTCCAGTCACTTCTGGCACAGCACAAATCCAGGTTCCCTGTTGCATGGCTTCCAGAGGATGTGATTCCTCTGGAAAGGCTCAGCAGGTGTGTGTGGGCACACCTGGGGAGTGTCAGAGAGATCTTAAATGGGCACAAAGCAAATTGACAGAAATACTGAAGAGCATCTTCGGGCATGAGAGGTGAGGAGATGGAGTCAGGAGGCTGGGGTAGTGAGCACAGACACCACGAGCATGACCCCGGGTGCCTGTCCTCAGCTCGGGGCCGTGCAGAGCGGTGTGGGAGCCTTGCGTGACTTCCCCCAGCTCTTATCTTCACCCTTGCAACTGTTCCTGGCGTGCTGGGCGGGGAAATGCGTGTCAGTGACTGTCACTAAGCCTTGCCACCTTCTCTTGGTACAGTTGCTGGTGAGAAGAGGGTGCCAGTGATGCCCGGATCGCCCGTGGAAGTGAAGATACAGTCCAGGTCCTCTCCTCCCAACATGCCACCGCTGCCCCCCGTCAACCCCGGCGGCCCCCGGCCCGTGTCCTTCACTCCGGCTGCACGTAAGACCCCACTGATGCTGCTTTTCCTGGCACCAGCTCTAGCCAGGAGGGAGGGCTCTGCTCATGGAACTCACCGGGGATGTCTCAGCCAGGGCACGGCGGGTGATGCTGCCTGGCTCTGAGGGAGGGGGGAGCGGGGCTTTGCTGTCCTGCAGTTCTGTAATGCATGCAGGATGTAAAACAGGGTGTGTAATCCCCCTTTTCCCCCCTGCCTGCTCCTACCTTGCTCCTGGCGCTGCTTTGAGTCTTTCTCTTTGCAGGTGCAGCCTTGATTTCCACCATAAACTCCTTAAGAAATTGAATCTTTTATCAGGTCGGCTTCAAGCAAGCCAAGAGCTGGGCTTTCTGCTCTATCTTTTGGAGGAGTTAATTCCCACTCTGCTGTATCTCACTTTGCAGACAGCATTCCTGCAGCTGAGATTAGAAAGTTTTTCTTTTTTTTTAATTTCCCAGCCTTGAAAATTCCTTCCTGTCCATCCAGATTCTCTTTTCTCCATCTTCTCTTTATAATCTTTCCTATTAAGCCTCAGTCAGTCTTGATCCTGCCCAGCTGTAGCACAGCCTTGCACCCACTTCTTCTAGCTAAGTGTTGCTCAGAGGTGACTCCATGGATGGAAAGGACTTTGAGCCTTTTCTTACAGCCTAGAAAGAGTCTTTTTTCCCCCTTCTTTAGCCAACATTTAAGCTATTTAATGTCTTTTTAAATGCATTGTTCCGGAGCAAAGCTGCTTTACTTTGTTGGGCATGGAGTTATCTGACCCCCACACATGGCATGTACATATTTTCCATGCTCTCCTCACCCCTCTTCCCTGCACAGAGTGTTCCCTAGCTGGTTCTGCGTTGCTGTGCTGTCCATGACAGTGTCTGGGCTATCTCAGAGTTCCATGCTGGCAGTGGGATTCGGAGATTTCCAGCCCAGCCTCCTGGAGGACACACTGATGTGCTGCGTGGCGCTGGCAGCAGCACTAATCACCGGGTTATCCCGCCAGACACATTGTCCCCATCTTTATGTGCTCAGGCGTTTTTAATGGCTCTCCTTTTGCTCAGGCAGAAAAAGACCATTAGCAAAGTGACAGAAATTAATTTTTCCAATGAGGATGCTTGGCATGCTGTTAAGGGCCAAGAAGCCTGAATCTGCTGATTGCAGATGACTTAATTGCCTCTTTCCAAGACAGATGAGAGATGCGACCTGTGGTGAAGTTTGTTCTTGCTTTTTCCTTTCTCAGTTGCACCAGAGGGTCTTGGTCACTCAGTGGGTGTGTGACCTGCCCTGTCAAAGCCCATGGCTTGGGCAGGTGAGCTGGAGCAGCTGGAACAAAGCCACGCCTGCCTATGGATCACTAACACAGGATTGGAGAAGCAGTGAAACCTTTGACTATGTAGGACCTAAGGCAGCATTTAAGAGTAGCCTTAAATGATGACTTTGTTCCCACGAATTTTATCATCCTGCTGTCCCCAAGCCAGCAATCCCACTGGTCTTGGTCCACCGCCTCGCTTGCTGCAGCACCCTGCTCTCACCTGGCAGCCGAGGTGCCAGGGCTGTGCGGTCTGTGGTGCAGCAGATCCCGGAGATGTGCAGGATCAGATAACTGCCGGCTGCCCTGCGGTGGTGCCGTTGGCACAGGGTCAGGAGGGGTGAGCCCAGGAACGCCGAGCGTGGTTACGGGGCCGTGTCTAACGGCAGCCCCCGCCCGACCCCGCTCCGCTTCCGTGGCATCCCCCGTCCACCAACATCCTCTGCTCCCTCCTTGGCAGCCTCTCCCGAGGGTCCCCCGCAGCCCCAGGGGTGTCTCACAGCCCCTCTTTCTCCTGAGGTATAAATAGAGCCTGTTGCTCTCCCAGGCCTTCATCTGGAAGAATAAGAGGAAGTGAAACAGAGAAGGGGGAAAGCGCCTCAGCTGTGGCTGCTGGAGAGCACGGAGCTGCACAGCCTTTGCTGTTTGAGGGGAGCTTCTCTTGGCAGCTTCACCCCTATTTATAACCCTTTTATAGTGAAATAGATGCCTTTATGAGTAATTACCAGAGGCCTTGCCTTTCACACAGCCCTGGTGTACTGTGTGGGGCTGGACCTGTGGGTACATCCTGACCTCCCTGTTGCTTTGCTGCTTTGGGAATGGGGACAGGAGTTTTGCAGGTTGCTTTGCTCCGTAACAAGAGGCATGAGCTCACATTGTCTTTGCACCTCCATCCTCTCAGTGCTGGCCTTCACCTTCATCTCATCATCTGTCTGTCTGTGAGGGCTGTCACCTCTTGGTTAGCAGGAACCACCTTTGATGGTCTCTCGTAGCCTTATCTTTCCTTGCATCTTAACTGACTCTGGTTAAGTTTCCCTCCTGTGCTCACCACGAAGGTCCAGGTGTGTGGAGCCTTTCCAGCCTTTGACCCTGGCACGCCCCAGAGTGGTTTAACTGTTCAAGTACCTCCTGTCTTCTCTGAAAAACCCCTCACTGGGTTCATCAGGATTTGGTATGATCCTTGTGAAGCTGCAGCAGAAATTTTGGCATTTTTTTTCACAAGTTTCTGCTCCTCCCACAGGCAAGGTGCTTGCTTATTCACCAAGCTCTGCCGGGTGATTTCAGGGCTTCTCTGAACACCACCATTTGAAATGGTTTTTATACCTTGTGGCCCCCTTGTCAGCACTTAAATCCATAAGGGATTCAGAGCTGGATTTTTAAGGATAAACCGAGTGGATCAGCTATGACTCTATTTCCAGTTATGTGCTTTTCACTCTGAAATTCTGGGTTTATACTGAGTTGGGGCCCAGTGCACAGCTGCTCATCAGACAGGGCTCGACATTGTGCAACCACAGCGTGGGGATGTCAACAATTTATCCTAATCCCTTGCCGAGTTCCCAAACTTCCAGCCCTTCAGTCTGTTTCGACACATTCACCACTGACAGGAGGCAAAGTTGCAGATGGGACCAGGTTGGAAAAAACAACTGTGTTTGCGAAACTCCCTGTAAATCCCCAGGGAGGGATGGCAGGCGCAGGGCAGGGTCTGTCGGCCCTCCTCCGGCGAGGTGGAGCCACCTGAGCTGCCCCTCAGCAGCAGCAGCACCTGCTGGCTGGAGGATGGATCCACTTCAGCACCAGACCACAGGGATGTGCCCGTCTGGTGCTCAGCATCACTTCTGTCTGCCTTTTGCAGTGCCCAACGGAATAAACCATTCCCCCCCGACGCTGAACGGGGCCCCGTCCCCACCCCAGAGGTTCAGCAATGGCCCTTCCTCCTCCTCCTCCTCCTCACTGACCAACCAGCAGCTCCCAGCCACGTGTGGAGCCCGGCAGCTCAGCAAGCTGAAGCGCTTCCTCACCACCCTGCAGCAGTTTGGGAATGACATTTCACCGGAGATCGGGGAGAAGGTCCGGACCCTCGTCCTGGCACTGGTGGTAAGTCCTGCGCCATCCCGGGCTGCCTGGCTTTTCCCAGGTCCTGACATACAATGTCTCTGTCTTTGCAAGCAGAGCTGGTGGCTGAGCAAGGCTCTGTTATGTTTGTGCTCTCTGGGAAACTCAATGACTTCTTTTTTCTTGCCTTTGCTGTGTTTCAAAAAGCTGTTGGTCCAGGGGCTTTGGCACGAGCCTGTGTGCAGCTAAACTTAAAGAAACCTGGAAGGAATTGGACAAAGCTTTTCTGTAAATCACAGAATCACAGAATGGTTTGATTTGGAAGGGACCTTAAAGATCATCTCATTCCTAACCCCTGCCATGAGAATACCCTTCTAACCCGAATGAATGGGTCTTGCTGCAGAATCATATCCAGTGTTTGCTGTTATACAGAACAACTGGGAGGAATGCTGTCCAGTGCATTAGGCATGATACTTCACATGCTTTACAAAGGCATGGAGTGACAGGACAAGAGGGAATGGCTTTAAACTGAAAAAGAGGAGGTTTGGCTTGCATATTAGGAAGAAATTCTTCCCTGTGAGGGTGGGCAGGCCCTGGCACAGGGTGCCCAGAGAAGCTGGGGCTGCCCCTGGATCCCTGGACATGCACAAGGCCAGGTTGGACGGGGCTTGGAGCAGCCTGGGACAGTGGAAGGTGTCCCTGCCCGTGGCAGGGGGTGGCATGGGATGAGCTTTAAGGTCCCCTCCAACCCAAACCATTCTGTGACTTTGGACTGAGTCCCTGGAGCCCTGGCCAGCTGTGGTCCCATGGGGCACCCAGAGGGGCTCCTGCACTGATCTCTGCTTTTTGGCACATTTCTTTTGAGGCTCAGCAGGCACTGAAGGGAGGTAGACTGCAGCAGCCTGGAGCATTTCTGCTTCAAGGCTGGCAGCAAACCTGAGTCTGTCCATGCCCTCAGGGTCACTCCCAGGGCTTAAGCACTCAATGCAAAGTGCTGCTGCTGCATTTATATAGCATATTTAATTCCATGGACGTAGGGTGGTACCTTAGCTTACTCTTCTGGGGAGGGAATGACGAGTTGTCCCGGTCCCTCTGGCTGTCACTCTCACCCCGGATTGTGGTAATTACTGCAGGAGTGAGTTCTGTACGTGTAGGTTATCAAATGCTGCCTGTGCTGGGATTCCCCAGCCTGAGCAGCGCCAGAGGATGCAGGGCTGGACCAGGAGAAGGACCACGGTGAGCAGAAGGCTGATGAGACTCTATGGATAGGTTAGATGAGGAGAACTGAAAGGGAGGAAGGTATGCAGTTCTGAGCAGCTGGGATTGAAGTCTGACTCTCCACAGCCTGCCCCAGCGTGCAGTAGATGCCAGCTGGGTCCTGCTGCCCTGGAGTCAGCCTCTGCCTCCCACCCTGGAGCTGGGAGGGTGCTGGAGGGTGGAGGCCCAGGCAGTTCCCACCCCTCTCCTAGTGCAGCATTCCTACTCTGCTGGCCTGAGCCTTCCTGGCTGCATTCAGCAGGATCCAATGCAAACACTGTCAGTCCTGGAGTGGCAGATGCTGTCTCCCTCCCAGTTCTGTTCATTTGGAGCCATTTCCCACATGTCTAAAAATAAGAACAAATTGCCATTTCATTTCTTAATTTCTTTTCTCAGAACTCAACGGTGACAATCGAGGAATTTCACTGCAAGCTGCAAGAGGCGACCAACTTCCCCCTCCGGCCGTTTGTGATCCCCTTCCTGAAGGTGACAGGGAGCTGCTGGGGCTTGCTGACACTGCGTGGGCCTGCCTGTGCCTCTTGGCGGTGTGGCATTGCTGGGGAAGCTCTCCTTGTGAGCACCACAGCAATTCTGCTGGAGTCCAAGACAGACTGCAGAGAGCGTAGCAGTGGCCGTGTGGGACTGGCTGACGTTGTGCCGTGTGCCACATATGTCTGCTTGTGTGCTGCAGATAAAGGAGGCAAACTGAGCTCCATGTGGCAGCTTCTGAGCCTATAATCTTATTTGCAAATGTTCAGATCTAGAATGTTTGAAGTGCTGGCACACAGAGTCTGTCTGGGATGGTTGAATCACAGAATCGCAGAAGGGTTTTGGTTGGAAGGGACCTTAAAGCTCATCTCATTCCAGCCTCCTGCCATAGGCAGGGACACCTTCCACTAGACCAGGGTGCTCCAAGCCCTGTCCAACCTGGCCTTGGGCACTTCCAGGGATGGGGATTCCACAATTTCTCTGGGTAACTAGATGCTGGAAGCACACAGTGCTTCCTGTAACACTTGGATTTTGCGTCCACCAACATCAGACTCCTGGGAAAATACAGGTAAATCTGACAGTGCAGACACCAGGAACTGGAGGATCCTGAGTGGGGGTCATGGGCCACAGGTGTTATTGCTCTGAGGTATTAATGAAGACTAAACCTTTTGGAACAGCTGGAAACCCCTGCCCTGCTGTAACCCAGCCCTGTGCTTGTTTTCCAGGCCAACCTCCCGCTGCTGCAGCGGGAGCTGCTGCACTGTGCCCGTGCTGCCAAGCAAACGCCCTCCCAGTACCTGGCACAGCACGAGCACATCCTGCTCAACACCAACACCACGTCTCCCGCTGACTCCTCCGAGCTGCTCATCGAGGTCAACGGCAATGGCAAGAGGCACAGTCCAGACAGGTGAAAAACAGCTTTTGTCACTCTGCTCAGTTGTTGAAGTCGTGACTTTTGTTTTATCGTTGCTGCTGACAAAGCTTTAAGCAGCATCCGGGATCTTATCACTCCCAACAACTGTTCTGCCTGTTGTAAGACTCTATTGACTGCTCCTACTGCACTGTGAATTCAGGTTGGGTTCCTCTTTCCGGCAGGTTCTGTCCCAGAGGGACTTTTGGGTAGCACTGAAAAGCCTGAGCCAGGGAGCTGAGCAGTTCCCCACCTCCAAGGCAATGAACGGAGGCACTGGCAGGGCTGGGAAGGATGCGCTTCATTTTCACCACGTTTTATTCCAAGATAAAAGTTGTTATGCAATTATGTGGATCATGCCTCAAATTTATAAAAACTGTGAAATTTTAATTTGGTCACGCTCAGAGAGATGAATCACAACACTCAGGCATCCTGAACCCTTTTCTTTGATGGGGTCACTTTGTGCATCGCCTCACAAATTGAGCGCATTTGTTTGAGCTCTCTGCATTTACCCCCTGGTAAAAATCACTGCTGCCCAAACCCTGCTGATTCCAAATCTGCATCTTTGAGTACATTTATGGGATGCTAAGGATTGCCTCGCTCTGCTGGTGTGATTGCAGGAGGGAAGACAGCAGCTTTGAGAGGGAGCCGCTGCCGACAGAGCCTCCGGCCAAAAGGGTTTGCACCATCAGCCCCGCGCCCCGGCACAGCCCTGCCCTCACCATCCCACTGATGAACCCCAGCGGGCAGTTCCACCCCACCCCACCGCCCCTCCAGCACTACACCTTGGAAGATATTGCCACCTCCCACCTCTACAGGGACCCCAGCAAGATGCTGGAGCACAGAGAAATCCGGGACAGGCACGGCGGGCTTGGTGAGAAAGCCTGGAGGGTTGAGCTTTGGTGTTGGTCTCTGCTTGACCACTTGTACCCAAAGATGTGTGATGCTGGGCATGTCCTCACAGCAGAGTCTTTGCAGGGAGTTCAGAGGAAACAACTCCCCATGGGAAGTGACAAACATGAAGATTGAGAGCTTGTATTTCCCTGTGTGAAGGCTGGAGTCACTGAGGATGAGGAGGAAGGACTTGATGTGTGAATTGAGTGTAGCCAACCCATGGGACAGGAAGAGAGGGCAGGGAAATAGAAATTAACTTTTCCAAGATCTCCAAAGCAGGAGAGCAGAGATTGACCCCCTGCCCTGTTTCTCCAAGCAATGTGTGGGAGGTGCATGATGTGTTTCCAACAGGACAGCATGAATCACAGGCTCTGAGCTGCTGTGAGTTTATAACAGGAGAACCAGCTCCACAAGCAGGTCAGAGCTGGAGCCACAAGTGGATTGTAACACTTCCCAGACAGTGAAGCAGACAGGGATAAAAAAGCACCAGCGTGGAATTGTCCCTGTAGAGCTGCCACCTTGAGATGCGTTTAAAAATCCCAGCTATGTGGAGCTGGAAATAGAGCTCTTTATTCTTGCTTTAGGGCCACTTCTCTCCCCACTGGTCCATCTAATCCCTCTGTGGCTGTGGCTTGTTGCAGGATTGAACGGAGGCTACCAGGACGAGCTGGTGGATCACCGCCTAACAGAGAGGGAGTGGGCGGATGAGTGGAAGCATCTCGATCATGTAAGGAATGGCAGGGGGTGTGGGAAGCTCTGTAGGAAGCAGCAACCCAGTGTTCCACCTGCTCCAGTTGGTGATTTCCTTGCAGATGGTACCATATCCAGGCTCTCCTGGTGGCTCATGGAGGAACAAGCAGGTGGATGGTGGGGAGGGCTGAGAGGAGCTGTAGCGCTGTCCTGGCAGGTTTCCTCTGCCCATGGCCAGTGGAAACTAAAATCAGTGTGGATGAAGTGTCTGGAGCTGGGGAGCTTCTCCTGCAGAGCCTGTGGCCAGGTGCTGCCGTGGCTGGCTGAGCAACCAAACCCAGCCTTATCCCCATGGGGGGCTTCTCTGCCACAGCCCTGGCCAGCACAAGTGCACAGACGTGCTAAATGCAGTCAGGATATGGACTTACAAAATGAGTAAACATATCATTACTGTATTTTAAGACTCTTTTTTCCCTGAGGTGCCAGCCTTTTATGGACCAAAAAAGGCACCACAGCAAGACCTGGTGCTTCTGGCAGATTTTATGCTGAGCTTTTTCCTTCTGAGCAAGGCGGCTCCTCCAGGCACTTCACTGCTGTTTCCCTCAAAGAGATGGGATTAAAATTCAGCTTTGATCATAAATGCAGAGGGACCTCACGGTCTAAAGCTAATGGGTTTTTGGAGGGGATGGGGTTGGGGTGGAGCAAAGGCCCTGTAGCTGAATATTTGGAGTGAGGCTGTGACTGTGGAGCACTGGCGCCAGGATCATAACCAACCCTAATCCCGTAGGAAAGTGGTGGGGTTTTCCTCTCCACTTTTAGGAGCACGGCCTGGAGGTGTTCAGCCACCTCTTGTGCGTGACCCCACCTGGTGCTGTATCCTTGGGCACGACACCATCCCACTTCTGGGACATCACCTCGCTCCTGTCTCATCTGCCCGGGATGGCCCCTCCACGGCAGAATACAGGATGACTGAGAACGCCTTCCTCCCGCAGGCCCTGAACTGCATCATGGAGATGGTGGAGAAGACGCGGCGCTCCATGGCGGTGCTGCGGCGCTGCCAGGAGGCCGACAGGGAGGAGCTCAACTACTGGAAGCGGCGCTGCTCTGAGACGGCCGAGCCGCGCAAGGCGGGCGCGGAGCTGCTCAGCCGCCAGCACAGCCCCGCCAGCGCCGACTCCGTGGGCAGCGGTGAGGAGGGGGCTGCCTGCCACAGCTCCACCAGGCAGAGAGGGATGGGTATTTATGCCAGTTGTGGGATAGGTTTGGTTATGCGCTGCTGAAGGATTTTTCTCAAGGCTTTGAGGAGAGGCGACACAGGGAAGCTCCTGGAAGCAGCTGTTGGCAATATCTAAAGGCACTTTTGCTCATGCTGGAAGAGCCTCTCCCTTGTCACTGCTAACCAAAGTTGATAAAGCTGGGGGTGAAAAGGCAGGAGAGAGGTGTTTGTCTCCACCACTCCACCCTTCCAGTCCCTCTTGCCTGAAGGATTTTAAATGTCAAGGTCTATTTAGTCTAAAAATACCAAAGGCTTTTGTAAGTGTAATAGCTACCTGTGTTACTAATTCTGTTTTCTGTATCATGAGTCAGCTTTATCAAAGCTGACTAGTTTCCCCCTCCAGTATGCAGGGGTTTGACCCTCTACAAAAAACAAGTCTAAAATGCTGATTTATTTAAATGCAGTTCTGATTTCCATCCAAACAAATCCGCTGCAAATCAAGTTCTGGGGAAAAAAAACCCTCCGATTATTCAGTAATAAAAATGGATTTATTCCAGCAAGAATAAATGTCAATTTGATGTATATTCTACTTGTTTGTACACAAAACATAGAGGGAATCCTCCGGAAAGGAATCCAAGTGCCTCTGGCTCCAGTTGCCACAAAGCCTGAGGAGCAGCTGGGTGTGTGTGTGACAGCCTGGGGGGCACAGCCAGCTTTTAGCCCTTCTATATTTAAGTATATCATGACTAATACACTTCCAGCCCCATGTTTTTTTAAGGTGATATAATTAAAAATTTTCATATAACTTTGGAACACTGTTGCTTTCTCCCCTTGTGGGACCTAGGGATAATTTTCATCTCTATTGCTCCTGTGAGAAGGTGCAGTTAAGCATCAAGCAGCATCTCCAGGTGTCTGGGAGGACAGTTTGTCCATCAGTTCAAGCCTTTGAATTGCCCTGGGATTGGGAAGTGCTGTGCTTAATGCAAACTGCTGGTCTATAGATTGATGCTCACAGCCTCTGGACTGTGCAGAAGTTGGATAACATACATTTATAAGCATTGCCTGTTGTTTTAGAGTACCAGGAGATAGGTTATACAGTGTCATAAATTATGCAAGGGGCTAATTAAAAGTTGTAATTTATCATCTGAGTGTTTGAGGAATGGCTTTAACCGTAGGGCTCCTCTGCTTTGAGTTTTAGCTGGTCAATCCTTCCCTGCCCCGTGATGTCCTGAGCTACCACTGGGCACATGGGCAGCGGTGGGGTGGGATGAGGCTTTGCCAACCGTTCCCTGTGTCCCTCATTCCAGCAGATTCCCTGCGGGAGTTCAGCAGCAGGTCGGGCACGGGCTACGTCACCGAGGAGATCTGGAAGAAAGCCGGTGAGTGTTTGTGGTGACCCCGGCCGGGGCTCCTGCCGGGTCGCTCGCGGTAAACACAGATGCTGCGGATTTGCTGTGCAGAAACAGCAGGAGCCCAGCTGCAGGAACGCCCTAGGATGTGCACATCTGGCTGCCAGCATCCCCAGCCTGGCTCTTCCAAAGGGCCCTGCTACTCTGTGATGCCAGGGGGGGATCCCATGGGACCGAGCCCAGCCTCGCTGCTCCCAGGAGCAGTCAGGACGCTGGTGCTGGGAACACGCTGCTGGAACTGTGTTTCTCTCTGGGAGGCTCCCCCTGCTCCCAGGGCGGGTGGGTGAGGCTGCTCTTTCCTTCCAGAAGAAGCTGTGAACGAGGTGAAGCGCCAGGCCATGTCGGAGGTGCAGAAGGCGGTGGCCGAGGCGGAGCAGAAGGCGTTTGAGATGATCGCGTCGGAGCGGGCGCGCATGGAGCAGACCATCGCCGACGCCAAGCGCCAGGCCACCGAGGATGCCTTCCTCGTCATAAACGAGCAGGAGGAGTCCACCGAGGTGAGGTGCCAGGGGGCAACCTGGGAAAGGGCTTTCCAAGGCTCACAGAATCTCCAGGTCAAGCCTGCAAGTCCCCCACCCCCTTTCATAGAATCGTAGATCACACAATGGGTTGGGTTGGAAGAGACCTCAAAGATCATCTCATTCCAAGCTCCTGCCATGGGCAGGGACACCTTCTACTAGACCAGGGTGCTCCAAACTCTATCCAGTCTTTGACACATTTTCCTTTTAGAAGTCTCTCTCCAATCAATAACTAAAGCAATGCACCAATATCATAAAAAATCCTTTTTCGATTTTGCTGGCAGGGAGTCAGCCTAAACAATGTCTGTGGAGATATGTGTGTGCAACCACTGGACACCCTGAGCTGGACCCAGTGTAATGACCAGGGATTCTGGGGTATTGGAAGAGGTGTAGAAGCAAAGAGAAAAGGATGCTGGTGCATGCAGCAGTTTAGCTCAGAAATTATGGTGGGGTACTTGATCTTTGCAGCAAAGGAATTGCTGTTTGTGGGCTGGAAAATAGGGAGGGCAGAAGCTGGGCTGCAGGAGAAGCTCTTCCACACTCCTGGTGGTCTGTACCACACTTGCATGTTGGAAAAGAAGGGATGGCTCCTGTCATTGCCAGTGACATGGTGCTGAATGGGTGTCTAGAGAACCTCTCTCTCCTCTTCACTCATCAATTACTCTCCCTGTTGCTTAACAGGAAGTTCACTTGGTAGAGCTTTAGGGATTTTGGGCAAGGGCAATCACGTGGCTCATTCCTGCACTACCACATCCCATCCATGTGGGCTTTGCTCCATGTTTTAATTTCTCTACACATGCAAGAGCAGAGGGTTTGTGGCTGCTGAGCAGAAATCTTATGGGACCATGCTGTTCATGTCTGCTGGGAATGTGGGGGCAGCAGGTCCATCTCCTCCTCCTGGTGGGTTTCAGCTCAACTAGGGCTCAGGAAGCATGGCCAGAACCATGGAATAATTAGGTGTCATTCCAGAGAATTATGTCCATACTGCAGTTCCCAGTTAAATTGCTGAGGGGTGAACACACCAGTCGATAAACACATGATGAGAGTGGGTGGAACTGCTCAGGAAGCCATGGAAGGAATGAGGCAAGTAGTGATTTCTCCACAAGGGAATAGCAGAGGAGTGTCCTCCTCCTCCAGCTGTGCTGAGGAGCACTCTGGGACCTCAGGAGCTGCTGAGCACCCCCTGTGCAAGCCCCAGGGCCCTTGTCTAAAAGCTGTCTTGTGTTCTGGCACATCTTGTAACCTTTGTAACACAGTTGAAAAACACTTGAAGTGTAAACAGCTGTGAAGCAGTGACCCAGTTTTCCAAGAACTACCCCGGCCTTTGGTAGGGGCTTTTCGGTCACAAGTCCTGCTTCCCCTGGAAGGTGGAGAACCCTTGGGGACACACAGGGCCTGGAGCAGCTCACTCCAAAGAGAACCGGTCTGGTGCTTCACTGCCAGCCCATACATCATCACCCTGAGCTGGTGGCTCCAGTGCTGAGCCTGGCAGTGGGAATCTCACTGCCCTTCCCCACAGCAGGGCTGCCTGGTACGGCCCAGCATCTCCCACCACCCCGCTCCCAGCAGCCGTGTCCCCACAAAGGCCAGCTCTGACAGAGGCTGCGTTCCCACAGCTGAGCCTGCCCTCCCCAGCGGGTTTGCTACGCCCTGGTCCAGCTGCAGGGAAGCTGCTCCGCCGCTCCCTCCCCTCCCTGGAGCAGCTGCAGCCGCCGCTCCGGCGCTGGCCCCTTGCCCCGCGCTCCCAGGGAAGCGGTGGCACGCCGGGAGCCACCAGCTGACACCTCTCCCGGCAGCCAGAGGGGCTTTGCTCCGCTTCCAGATTGAAGCTCGGGCTCTGGCAGTGCTTCCACCTGGCTGGGAGGCTTTCAAATGAGCATTTGCTTTTCCAAATTGGCCCGCTCCAACCTCTTGTGCAGCGAGGCAGGGTGCGGAGCAAATGGTGCCTGTGCAGCGCGCCGTGATCCCCGCGGAGAGCGCTTGGCTGGGAGCGAGACCAAAATAGAGCTGCTTAAAACAGGAAATAAAAAGGCCCAATAGCAGCATCTGCAGCGTGTTTTTCAGTCCATGCCTGCTGTTTCCTCCCTGCATTCGGGTGGGTCTAGGGGAGAGGATATGTCTGGAGCAGGGTGACAGCGGCTGTGGGCAAAGAGCAGTGGGGGTTAGAAGCGTTGGCAAAGAGCTGGGAAATAGCAGGAATTAATGGATTGCTCATTTTAATATTCCTAAACCTGGGCCTGAGGGGATGAACAGTCCCCTCCAGAGCTGAGTCAGCACCATCCTGCAGCTCTTAAGGAAACTAAACCCCTTTCAAGCACAGTGTCTTTGGTCTTGCAGAGCTGCTGGAACTGCGGCCGCAAGGCCAGCGAGACGTGCAGCGGCTGCAACATCGCCCGGTACTGCGGCTCCTTCTGCCAGCACAAGGACTGGGAGAGGCACCACCGCATCTGCGGGCAGAGCCTGCACGGCCAGAGCAAGCCCCTGGCCCTGCCCACGGGCCGGGTGGCAGCGGCAGCCAAGAGCCTCGATGGCATCCCCAGCCCGGCCCTCGAGAAGACCTCGGCGACCACCTCGCGCTCCTCCACCCCTGCGTCCGTGACAGCCATAGACACGAACGGACTCTAGGGGGGAGGGTTTGCTTCGCTCCCCTGGATCAGTTCCCTGGGTTTTTTTAAGCTGAAAAACGCCCCACAGCAACTGTTACCACTTGACATATTTGACACAACTGCACCGTCTCCTCGTCTCCTCGGAGGGCTGACACTCCGGGTTAGTCCTCTCATCTTGCCTTTGCCTTTGTGGCTCATGAACTGGGGTGAGCCTCGCCTGCAGCATCTCTCTGCTCCTCTCAGGGGGACACCAGGAGCGTCGTCAGGACCTGGGGGACACTGGGCACCCACTCGGGAGACCTGGACTTGGGCAAGAGCGCTGGCACAGGCCGGAGATGCTGAGAGTGTGGTGCCCAAGCAGGGGGCCCTGTCCTTGTGGCATGCTCAGGCTCGCTTCCCGAGGTGTCAGAGCCACCACTGCCTCCTTCAGTCACCTTTCCTCCATAACATCCATTGTTTTTCCCTTGCTCCCAGACGGCAGTGCCTCAGGTGGCTGTGCCCGGCCGGTTGTTTCTGTGATCAGACCAGAGCCAATTTCCCAGCGGGAGCATCTCATCCTCTGTGCAATGGCAAAAGCTGAGCCCACTTCTCCTGCCTCCAGGCTGGCAGCTGAGGGTTGCAGGGGGAGAGGAGAGGATTTGTCCGCTCTAAAGCAAGTGTCAGTGGCAGGGAGGTACTGCTGGATGGCCTGGATTTCATCCCGGGCTGTGGTGAGACAGGCAGTTGGTGTTTCCTGGTAGGCCGTGTGCTGGGGGAACACGTGCAGAGCAGAGCTGGGCTGGGTGCAGGTGCCCTTTCCACCTGGGCGCTGTTGTTTTGCTGTGCAGAAAGCGTTTGGTTTTTTCACTGCCTGGGAGCTGAGCTGCTGGTTTGGGAGCGGCTGCTGTTGTTTTTGAGCCCAGGGATCCTCGCTGCTGCGAGGGGTTATTTACAGCCTGTGCTCTCCACACACATCGGCCAAAGCAGTAAGAGAAAGGCAGCACTGGGTGTCCCGTGTCGATTCTTACCCCCAACCCCAGGGGTTCCTGCAGTGCTGCATCCAGAGATGCCCAGGGATGTGCATCCACCTTGGAGATTGTCCCAAAGGCACGGGAATGAGGTTCTGTGGGGATATGGGCACAGCCCGGGGAGCCCCGTCCAGAGCAGTCCCTGCTGCGGTGTGGAAGGAGGGGCTGGGGCAGTGCAGGCTGTCCAGGGGCACAGCAGGGCTGTGGCACAGTGGCACAGAGGGCGGGCGGTGGCACAGCCCATGGGACAGAGGGGCCGTGCCCTCCAGGAGCCGCTCCCAGTTCCCAGAGCCGCACACAGGGGCTCCAGAAATCCATCTCTTCAGCAGAGCCGTGTTTCCCTGACTCTGTGTGCGACTGCTGGGCTGCAGCCCGATGAGGCGAGTAATTCCCAAATTATTTTTGATCACTTTTTCAATTGGAGGTGAATAATGGAGCTGTACTGAGTTGTCACGGCGCTGCCGGGGGTGAGCGGGGGCCCTGCTGCTCCAGCCCTGATCCCTTGGGAAAGCTCCTTGGGAAGCTGCTGTTGTGGGAGAGAGCTGCTGCTTCCCTGTCTGCACGGTTTTATTAAACAGCCACGAGGTCTCCTGGTGCTGCAGAGAGCTCCAGTGGCCCTGGGGATGCGTCCCCTGTGTCCCCAGGAATCGGGGCTGGAGCCCAGCAGCCCATCCTAGGGGTGCTCACCCCAGGGCACACGGGGAGGGATTTCCTGCCCTAAGGGGACAGGGACACGTTTGGAGCAGCCTCGAGTCAGTCCCACGTGGTTGTGACGTCCCCTCCTCACCTGCAGGGCCCACGGTGACAGTGCCAAGGTGGGGTGGGCAGGGACAGCAGGGCAGGGCTGGAAGGAATTGCTTGTAAATAGATTGTCTTCCATAATTCTCATGCGACGTTGCTGGCCGTGCATTAAAATTAACCCCGGTGTAAATGAATGAAATACTAACAGTCATGATTAGAATGATCGCTTCTTTTCTTTTGTTGTTGGGTTTTTTCTTTTTAAAACATGGAATGATAAATGTGAACTTGGGGCGTGGGAAGACTTTGGGTTGAGGTTTCTATTTTTTTTTTTTTTTTGACATTTAATTCTGTAATAGAAATTTGTTACTTCATTCCTGTGCATAACTTATTTAATGTCCTGTATAAAGGAACCCAAACTGTTACAGATGTATTTAGTTTGTTCTACTCAAAAGTAGTCAATAAAAAGACTATATTCATCCTCCAGCTCCCCCTTCTCTCTGGGAAGGGGCAGAGGTTTTCAGCAGTGCTCAGAGGCAGCTCTGGGGGTTTTGGGGGAATGCTGCCACACCGTGGCTTTGGCCTTGGCCAGGGGACTCTTAGGGACAAAAATTGCCTCCGCTGTGGTGTTGATGCCGTGGGCAAAGCCTGGGAGGAGTGCAGGCAGAGCTGGCGTTCAGCCCTGTCCTCAGTGATGCTGCATTTCTGAGTTTATAGTTCAATGTGTTGTTTTCTGAGCTTTTTTTAAATGATCTTTTTCCTGTGAGCGCAGAGCAGCCTGCAGGGCACTGTCACAGCTGGCTGCCACTGCAGCCCCATGTGCTGTCCCAGCTGGCTGCCACTGCCAGCCCTGTGCCCCCAGGTATGCCCCCTGCACACACCCTGGCTTCAGCTGAGGATTTTGGGCTCCAGGCTGCTGCAAATATTAATCCAGTGGTGAAGAAACCCAAGCCTGAGGAGTAAACCCCACACAGGACTGGGGAGGCAGCTCAGGAGTCCCAAACCAGTGCCTGCTGCAGCCCCCTGCCTCTGTGGCTGCCCTGGGTGCCCCTCTGTACCCCCCTGGTTGTGCCTGGCACAGCTCATCCTGGACTGATGGCCCACAGTCCTGCTGTGGCTCCAGCACATCCCTGGATCCTTTGGATGTCACTGCCAGGGGCAGGAATGTCACCCTGGGTCCAGCAGCTGCCCCTGCACGGGGCTGGTGCCACTTCTGCTGCCCCGTGACCACAGCAAGTGATGGCTTTGGCCAGGGAAAGCAGCAGCTTTTGATAACCAGGTAAATGATGGGGTGCTTGGAGGATGGGTCCCCGTGGGAACAGGGACGGGCTCTGCTCCCCCAGCCCTGGGAGGGGCATTTGGGATTTGGTGCCCAAGCCTGCCCTGGGCTGGGGGCTGGCAGTGCCCGGCTGAGCTGGCAGCAGCAGCTGCTGTTCCTCCCCTCCTCCAGCCAGGAGTGTCCCTGATCTCATCAGCCAGGTCACCCCCAGCACCCCAAACCCTGGAAGCTTCTGCTGGAGCAAAACAAGACCCCAAACCCACTGACCCTCCTGTGGTGTCCCCCCCTGGAGCCAGGGGTGCCACCCTGTCAGACCCGCCCAGCACAGGGTGTTCGAGGTGTCCCCAGGATGGAGCTGCACCCCCTGCCCCTCCAGCCAGATTTTACTGACTGCACCCGGGGACTGGGGCAGGAACACTCTGCTTAATGTTTCTGGTGGAGCAGCACCCACAGGGACTGGGAGAAGAGGTTGGGGGTGGTAGCAGGTCCCAGGTGAGCGAGGATTGGGGGTGCAGGCCCCCATGATGACCCAAACTGATGACGTTTTCCATGCCAGGGGGGTCCCTCCTGCCCCCTGTGCCCTGGCACTCCCTCCACCCTGGTTGTGGCAGAGCATTTTTCCCCGGCTCAGCAGAGGATCTGCTGCTGCAGCACCACCACGGAAAGCCCCAGTGCAACCCAGGGAGCAGCTGGGATCTGCTCCGGCCTTGTCCCCTCCTTTCATGCTCCCGCCCCCAGACCCCTCCCCATTTACTCAGCTCCAGCTGCTGGCAGCAACGCTGGTTTATGGGAACTGAGGGAGCAGCAGAGCCTGCAGCCACTCGGGATGTGCTGGGTGCAGGCCCAGCCCCGGGCACAGCTGCTGGGGCACAAAGCCAGGCTCACAGCCACAGCACGTGCTGCCAGCGTGGCAGGGCAGGAGCAGGTGCACCTTGCCAGAAATACTTCATGGAATATTTTTTTTCCCTATGAAACACTTGACAATCCATGTCAGGCCACCTGGCTCCCGGGGCAGGATGTCACAGCTGGCCACAGCCGTGGCCCCCTGCCCATCGCAGCACCCCGTGGAGCCTGGGAGCCAGCAGCAAGAGGGACCGAGGGCTCCAGGGATGCAGCACCAGCCCGGTGCTCCCCCAAAGGCCACGCTGCCACCCCCACACGGCTCCCCCAGGCAGCTCGGACACTGTCTTATGAGCAGGATAAATAAATAAATTAACATGAAAAGAGCAAAGGAGCAAAACACTGGCAGGGCCGAGAGCAGGCAGCCCCCGCTGGCCACAGGAGGGAGGGAGGGACAGGGAGGTGACAAAAGTGATGGCTGTGCCCAGGGCTCCACGTCCTCCCGCATGCTGATGGTGTCCTGGAGACGGCTGCCCCGGGTCAGTTGTTGTTCATGATCCACCAGGAAGCTGGGAAGAGAGGGAAAGCAGGGAGGCAAGGGCAGTGTTAAACTGGAAATGGGGGTTTGGGGTGGCAGAGATGGGGGACCTGGCCCTGCTCTAAAGCACCCAGCCCCACCCATGGCATGGCCTGGAGAAGGGTGATCCCCTGGAGCTGTGGCAGCTTCTGCAGGAGGGCACTGGGAGTGTGGTCAGTGGGACTGGCAAGCCAGGAGCAGCACCAGCAGTGCAGGGTCAGTCCAAATTAATGTGTGTTTTGTGGACTAATTATTTTACAAGACCCTGAAGGGATGCCTGAAAGCATCTGCAGCATGCATATGGTTTCCAGTTCCCCACATCTGGTCACGCTTCTTCCATGGGAACATGCACATTCCCTGTGCTGGCCTCTCCCCTGCCCCAGCCTGGGCTGGAACCCTGGCTGCAGCCCCTGGGACTGACCCAGGAGCACCAGCGCTTTGCAGAGCGGGTTCAGGGCTCAGGTGAAAAACACAACGAGGCACCAGGTGTATTTGGGACAGCACTCAGCCTATCTGCTACCCAGGAAGTGTCCCTGCTCCTGCCTGTCCCCACTGCAGAGCACCCTGGGGCAGGGGACAGACCCCAGCTCACACAGCCAAACCTGCTGGGGACCACGGGTCTCACCCTGGCTTGAAAAACCTCATTTAGGTCACCCCCAAGCAATCTTCTCCTCTGGAAGGAGCCACGCTGCCTGTTCCTGCCCTGCTCCTGCCTCTGCAGCATGCCCAGAGCAGCCCTGAAGAGGAAGGAACACATCCTCACCTGGGAAGAGCATGGTGGTCAGCAGCTCCGGGGACTCCAGCAAGCTGAGGATGGACTGCTGGAAAGTCTTGCTGCAGCTGGACTGCAAGTGGCTGTAAAGCAGGGCAGAGGGTCAGGGGGATGTGGTGCTGGGACCCCTCTGCCCACACAGGGGGACAGGGCAGCTTCTGCACCCGCCAGCACCAGACCCTGCTCCTGCCCTGCTCCCCAAAGCCTTTATCGGGGTGTTCAGCCCCTGTGAGCTGCAGATGGCCCCAGGGCACGCAGGGCAGGGCAGTGGGACGGGCTGGGCAAGGAGGGGGAGCAGTGGGCAACCCCTTTGAGGCACCCAGGCCCACACTTGGACACCGCCCCACCTTCTCCACGAGGTCACGTCCCGCCAGAACTCGTACAGGATGAAGCAGGCCTCGTCCGTCAGCTTGCAGGCAGAGACACTGTGGGGACAGAGAGACCCTGAGCCGGGCCAGGCAGGCTGGCACAGCCCTGGCACGAGCGTGACACGGCCCTGGCACGGCCCTGGCATGGCGTGGCCACATGTGCCCCAGCAGCCTGGGACAGGGGTGGCACTGCTCTGCACATCAGCCTCACCACGAGGCTTCCAGAGCAGGGTTTGGATGCGTTCACAGTTTGTGAACAGCTCCAGGGATCCCAAACCCAAATCCTGCCTCACAGCGCCTGTGTCCAGGTGGCAGAGGAGCTTCCCAGCTCTTACTCTGGTCTCTGCTGCTGCCCAGGAACCAGCACGTTCTGTGTTTTATTATTTCTTACTCACCCTAGCACGGGTACAGCTCAACCTGCCAGCCCCTAGGAGGAGGTGTGTGTCACCTGTCACCCCTCACACGGGGGAAACTGAGGCACGGGTGCGGGAGCTGAGCTCACAGCACCAACCCACTCTGTCCCCGAAGCGATGCTCTCTTGCCAGCGATGCTTCCCACATTCCCCCCTGCCACGGGAAAGGCTGGGGCTGCCCCCGGCCCGGGGGAAGGTGGGTGGGAGGCAGCAGCGGGGTGCGAGAGCAGGGCTCGGGGCAGGGCCGGGGGAAGCAGCAGTGCTCGGCGGCTGCAGCAGCAATTCCAGCCGAGGAGCGGCCTCTCCTCCAGCCGCTGCCCAGGGCTGCTGGAGGGGGCCGAGCCCCGGGGGACAGCACAAAGTGTCACCCAGCAGCTCTGGGACCCCCTGCTCCCACCGGGGGCTTGGCAATTCCCTGGAGTGAACCAGGCCCGCGGAGCCTCCCCGGGCTCGGCTCCAGCTCCCCGCTCCCGCGGAGCGCCAGCCCTGGCATCGCCGCCCCGCCGGTCCGCAAACAGCCCCGATGACAAAACAGCCCGTCCGTTCCAAAGGAAAAGCCTCCCCTTCCCTCCGCCGCGCGTGTCACAGCCAGCACCTGCCCTCTGTTCGGGCTGAAAATGGGACTTGGTGCTGCTGCAAGTGAAGCGCTGAAAAATGACCGGAGCGGGACCGGCCCGAACATTCCCTGCCGAACGCGGCCCCGGGTGTCCCGCGGGAGAAGGGAGGCCCCGCTCGGGGACAGCTGTGCCACCCCGGGGACAGCTGTGCCCCCTCGGGGACGGCTGTGCCACCCCAGGGACAGCTGTGCCACCCCAGGGACAGCTGTGCCACCCCGGGGACAGCTGTGCCATCTCATCGGGCAGCTGTGCCACCCCAGGGACAGCTGTGCCCCCTCAGGGACGGCTGTGCCACCCCGGGGGACAGCTGTGCCACCCCAGGGACAGCTGTGCCCCCTCAGGGACAGCTGTGCCACCCCGGGGGCAGCTCTGCCACCCCAGGGGACAGCTGTGCCGCCTCAGTGCCGTGTCCCTGCAGGCAGAGCAGCAATGCTGGGGCAGCCTTGGCCTCACACTGGGTCAGCTTCAGGCGCTCCTGGCAGCTTCCCACACGCTCTCCATAAATGAATGCCCTGCAGGAGCTCTGCCCTTGGCCTTCCCGTCGCTTTCGAGTCCTTCAGTGCTGGAGGAGCTCGTGCCTTCGCTCACAGGAACACGGCACAGCCCTTCCTGCTGGCCTAAACCTCCCCCACTCCTTGCCGGCACTGGTTCTTACTGGGAACGCCTGCGGCAGGTGGGCTGATAGCGCAGGGACACTGCGGCAGCCGTGACACTCGCCCTGCCTGCAAGGTCCGAGCCCACCCTTGCCCTGGCCAGCACACAAAACACCACCCAAACCCTTGTGTCCCCCAAACCCCCACTTCTGGGGCAGCCACCACCCAAAACACCCCACTTACTGCAGGCAGCTGCTGTGCCCGGCCGTGCCCTCGGTGTAGGAGCGGAACGCCTGCCGGAACTCCTCGATGCCGCTCGTGGCCACCGAGATCTGCCTCTTGGCCACCAGGATGTGCTGCTGAGGGACAGTGTGGCCTCAGGGCCCGGCCTGTCCCCTCCTGCCCCCCCTGCTCCCACCCGTCCTGTGGTGGCACCGCAGTGGGTCTGGCACCACCGTGCTGGGGACAACGGGGACACAAAGCGGCTTCTTCCCACCCGGGCGGGTTGTGCTTACAAGGACCGCACCAACAGGAGATGCTCCATCCCCCAGTGGGGCTGCTGCAGTCCCCAGTGGGGTTCCCCCAGCAGAAGGGGGCTTGGGGACCCCTCCAGCTGGGTCTGGGGGCACTCAGAGCACTGCTGGGCGGGTTGGGCACTCGCAAGCAGAGTGTCCCACCCGTCTGGGCTGGCTGTGGGCACTGCCCGGGGCGGTCAGGGACATGAGGGAGCTGCCCTTGTCCCGTGGATGGTCCCACACCCAGCTCACAGCCCCGAATCCCACCCTGCTCCATCAGCAGGGCACAGCCAGAGCTCGCCCAGCCCCGGGGCACAGGGGCAGCGTGTGGGAGAGGGGACAGGTCACCTGCAAACCACGGGGACAGGGACGGGGGCTTACTGCATCCTGGCCTTTGCTCACGGCTTCCTCCTTCAGCGGCTCCAGGCGTGGGCTCTGCGTCAAACACCAGGGGAAACACGAGGTCACCGGGAGAGCTCTGCAGCAGGAGTGGCCGTAACCCGGGGGACAGGGGGGCACCGCTCTGGGGACATCCCCTGCGGCACCTGGGGGAGGGCAGGGCTGTGCCCTGCTCCTCTGTGGGGTCAGTGGGGCCTGAAGGGCTCAGCAGCATCCTGGGGAAGCCAGGAGAGGGCCCCCAGGGCTGAGGGAGAAGGGTGGCTCTGCAGACCGCAGGGCTGGGGCGTGGGTGCAGCCCTGTGACAATGCCAGGACTGAAGGGGGGGGCTGCTGGCCCCGGGGGTCTCAGCGCTGCTCTGGCCATGCCCAGGTGTGGGGCAGTCCCAGCCACCCCCCCGGGCACACACCTTGCACTCCAGCTTCTCGATGAGCTGCTGGAGCCTGTTGATCTGAGCCATCCACTGGCTGCTGTCCTCCACACAGACACCTGCACGGCAAAGGGCACGGGGATGTCACCCAAAAAACCCCCAGTTTTGTCATTGCCAGAGCTTGCTCAACACCTCACAGCCACAAAAGCTTCTAAACCTCTGATTTAATCCAAAAAGCTGGTTTCTTTTTTTTCCTACTGAAACTTTTCCCACTGCCTTAGAGACACAACATCCCACAGAAGCTCCAGCTGGCAGCTGGGTGGGATGTTCCAGGCTCCACTCTGGAGAAGCCCTCACTGCCCAGTGCTGCTGTGGATGTGGCACTTGGGGACATGGGCTAGTGGTGGCCTTGGCAGTGCTGGGGATGGTTGGACTCAATCTTGGAGATCTTTTCCCACCTTACTGATTCCGTGATTCTGTGCTGGTCCCACACCCCCTCCGGGCTCCAGCAGGGCACAAGCAGCCGGAGGGACAGCAGGTACCTGTTGTCAGCATCCCAGAATAGGGGTCTGTTGGGGACAGGCACATGTTCTTCTGTCCCCTGCGCCCACACCGCCTCCCTGACCTCAGGCCAACCGAAGTCTCCGATTTCTTGATCTCCTTCCTGGAATTTAAAAAAAAAAAAATGCAAAAGGAGGGGTTGAAGTCATTCCTAGAGGTGCCAGCTCCACGGCGGGCTTGGAAAGGGCAGGCCCCGCTCCCGATGTCCCTCCCAGTGCGTGGGGCTGGGGACAGGGGGACATCCACCCCCGTACCTCTCCCGGCCCGCCTGCTCCTCCACAGTGTCCACGGCGCACTCGAGGGACGCCTGCAGGGACTGCAGCTGGTGCATGGTCTCCCGCAGCAGGAACCGGGTCAGGAACTGCTCCATCTTCGAGGAGGTCTCGTACCTCTGGGGCAAAGGGGAGAGGCTCTGTCAGACACCTCTGGCTCCGTGCAGGGGCAGCAGAGCCGTGCCTGGAAAGGGGTCATCCCTGGAGTAAACCAAACGGGGTGGATGCCAATCAGATTTTTAGTTATGGCTAAAAGTGACGCCTTAGGGCAGAGGAACCCTGGGGTGCACTGCCTGTGAGATCACAGGGGGAATGCAGGCACGGTTCCACCAGCACCCCGGCCCCAGCACCCACGGCCCGGCCCCAGCACCCTCAGCTCCAGGAGCCGTGGGGGAGGGCAGATGGGCACAAGCCACAAGGTAAAGGGCACCTCCAGGGGCAGCCCCCAGCCCCAGGGAGGGCTCCAGAGCTGGCACAGCATCCCCTGTGCCCCTGCTGACACACGGCTCTGCTCACTCCAGGGCTCTGGGACAAGGCTGGCAGCCCGTGGTGGCCCCGCAGGTGCTGGCAGCTCCTTGCAGGGACCCACCCAGGGCTGACAGGCCCGGGCAGGGGTTGGCTTCGTGCCCTCTCTGCCCAGGGAGACAGCACCAAGCCTGTCTGCTTCCATGAGAGCTTCCCTGATGAATTCCTGATGTGTGCTTACACTGGGGGCTGTAAAGGTGGGTCCAGAGGGGCACATTAGAAGCTCTGGAGAGAATGAAGGGGTCACCTGGCCTGGAGGGTACCCAAAAAGTGGGTCAAGAGGCACACAGTGCCACAGGAGCAGGTCAGGGAGGCACGGAGAGCTGGGGGAGTGCTGAGACACACATCAAGGCACCCCAAACGCCTTCCTTTCTTTGCCAGCTGGGATCACAGATCCTCTTGGCTCCTCTCCATGTGCTATGGGCTCTGCTGGCAGCAGCATTCATAGAATCACAGGATGTTAAAGGGATTGAAATGGACCCTAGAGATCATCCAGTGCCACCCTCTGCCATGGCAGGGACACCTTCCACTGTCCCAGGCTGCTCCAAGCCCTGTCCAGCCTGGCCTTGGACACTTCCAGGGATCCAGGGGCAGCCACAGCTGCTCTGGGCACCCTGTGCCAGGGCCTCCCCACCCTCATAGGGGAGAATTTCTTGCTGATATCGAGCACAAATTTCCCCTCTTTCAGTTTGATCCCGTTCCCCCTTGTCCTGTCCCTACAGTTCCTGAGGAAGAGTCGCTCTCCTGCTTCCCTGCAGCCCCTCCACCCCCTGGGAAGTTGCTGGGAGCTCTCCACACAACCTTTTCCTGTCCAGCCTCAAGAGCCCCAACTTTCTCAGCCTGTCTCCAGAGGAGAGGTGCTCCAGTGCCCTCAGCAACTCTGTGGCCCCCTCTGGACCTTCTCCAACAGTTCCATGCCCGTCTTAGCTGGGGAAACCTAACTGTGCACAGTACTCCAGGTGGGATCTCACGAGAGCACAGTCCATGGGGAGAATCACCTCTTCTTACNTTCCTGTCCAGCCTCAAGAGCCCCAACTTTCTCAGCCTGTCTCCAGAGGAGAGGTGCTCCAGTGCCCTCAGCAACTCTGTGGCCCCCTCTGGACCTTCTCCAACAGTTCCATGCCCGTCTTAGCTGGGGAAACCTAACTGTGCACAGTACTCCAGGTGGGATTTCACGAGAGCGCAGTCCATGGGGAGAATCACCTCTTCTTACCTGCTGGCCACACTCCTTTGGATGGAGCCCATTGGGTCCAACCACGCAACTTTCCTGTCCACTTTTCACTCGCTCCCTTAAAGCCACCTGAAGTTCTGTCCCCGCTCTGTTAGAAAATCCCTGGGGATGGAGACGAGGTACCCAAGGAGGGATGCTCGGCACGCCAGGGAGCGAGGAGACAGAAGGGAAGGCTGTGACACTTCCAGAGCAGACACTGCTGTCCTCCGGTGGGGCTGAGCCAGCCTCCCTCGCAGAGCAGCTACCCGAGCCCGGTTTGCCCTCACCAGACCCCTCTTGTTCCTCTGCAGGCTCTTGCTCTGTGCCCGGCATCCCCGCAGAGCGCCAGCCATGCTGAAGCCCGCGGTGGTCATTGACAGCGGCAGCTGCTTCACCCGCGGGGGCTTCGCAGGCCAGGAGCAGCCCCAGTGCGTGCTGAGGACCGTGCTGGTGCACCCCTGCAGCACGGGCAGCCCGCGGGACCCCTGGCAGCACCCCCTGGCCATCGAGAGCCCCGGGGGCTCGGCCGTGGCACCCCTGTCCTACCCGCTCAAGCACGGCGTCGTGGAGGACTGGGACGGCCTGAGCGCCCTGTGGAGCCACCTCTTCTGCTGCTGCCTCCGAGTGCCTCCCGAGGAGCACCCGGTGCTCCTGGCTGAGTCCCCGTCCTGCCCCGCCGCCGACAGGGAGAAGGCGGCCGAGGTGCTGTTCGAGAGCTTCGGGGTGCCCGCCCTGCACGTGGCCAACACTGGGTTCCTGTCGCTCTGCGCCCACGGCAGGGTCACCGGGCTGGCCGTGGAGGCCGGGGCAGCGCTGTCCCACGTCACCCCTGTCTGGGGGGGCCGGACGCTGAGGAAGGGCAGCCGCAGCCTGGGGGTGGCCGGAGAGCAGCTGTCCAGGCACCTGCAGCGGCTGCTGCTGCACAGCCCCAGGGAGCCCTCGGTGCTGCAGGCCCTGACGAAGCAGGCGCTGACCCAGCTGAAGGAGCAATGCTGCTACGTGTCCCTGGACTACGAGGGGGACCTCCGGGAGACAGGGTCCCATCGCCCAGCCAGGTTCCAGACCCCCGATGGGCACTGGATAACGCTGGGCAAGGAGCGCTTCTGCTGCCCCGAGCCGCTGTTCCGGCCGGAGCTGCTGCACCACAGCTGCCCCGGGCTGCACCAGCTGGCCGGGCAGAGCCTCTGGGCCGTGCCTGACCAGGCCAGGAGGCTCGTGCTGGGGAATATCGTGCTCTCAGGTGGTTCCTCCATGTTTCCTGGCTTTCCCGAGAGGATGTGCTTGGAGCTGAACTTCCTTTTCCGAGGCGCGGGCGTCCACGTTGAGGTGCTGGCGAACCCCAAGAGGGGCACAGCAGCCTGGGCCGGGGGCTCCATGGCAGCCTCGCTCACGTCCTTCCAGCACACGTGGATGACGAAGGGCGAGTACCAGGAGCACGGGGCCGAGTACGTGCACACAAGATTCCTGTAGAGAGGCAGCAGCCATCCCAGGCTGTCACTGCAGGAGGAGTGACCCCAAAACACTGCCCTGCTCCGGGCACAGCTGCAGCAGCAGTGACCAAGCGGCTCCTGCGCTGCTGCAGGGGTGCCAAGTCAATTAAAGTGCTCCAAAAGAAACAAAGTGCTTCTCACTGACACTCCGAGTTATCTCCTATCCACCGTCTATCTAACAAGGGTGTGGCCCCTCGGGCTGGAAAACAACTGGGGCTAATGCTGGGGTCTGGGTACGTTTAGTCAATCCCAGTGCTCCAGGCTGCATTTTCCAACTGGAAATGCAGCTGCCAGGATGAGGAAGGGGCCTTCTCCAGCTGTCAGCACTGCAGGACCCCCAAGGGGAGCCACCACTGCGGGAGGAAGGAGCTGAGCAGGGAAAGGTCCACACAGCACCTGCACTGCAGCCACCTGACTACAGGAGGGGATTTCTCATCCTGGTGCTGGAACAGGTCAGCACTGGGTAAGGAAGATGAGCTGAAAACCAGGGAACTGCATCCACTCCTTGTAATTTTGGCCTAAAGGTCGTTTGGTGCTTCAGGGAGCCGATCCAGCTCCCTGAACAGGCATTTTCTCACCTGGCTTTGCTGCTGCCTCGCTGGACTGACTCAGCTCGGCAGATGATTAGAAAAGGATCAGAGGTTGCAAAGGAAGCAGCTGGGGAGCACAGCCCAGCTGTCACAGCAGACTCCTGTCCCCATGGCCAGCCCCGTGCCAGCTCCTCAAGGGACACAGAAACCACAGGATGTCACTGTGAGCACTGAGAGAGAGACAGGACCAGCAGTGGGAGGTCGGGGAAGGAGCCTCCACACGATGCAGGAGGGCTGGCTGCTCCCCAGGAGCATCCACCAGGAGAGGTCAACCCCTTTCCCTGACAAAATGAGGAGACAGGCTGGAGCAGCATCCCTGCCTTCCCCCCGGAGTCCTCGTGTGACCCCAGGGCTGCAGCACCCGGAGCCAGGCTGCCCTCACCCCCCCAGGCTCCATGGACCATGTCCAAAATAATGTCCAGCAATGCTACCCCATTACTCGGGTCAAATATTTCCAATTCCTGCTGCGTTTCTCTCCAGCACACTGAGGATCTGGAATTCCAGAAGCTCTGCACAGAAGGATTTTCGTTGTAACCCTTCCACTGCTGGTGCCAAAGAAGGGGGGCAGCGGGGAGGGTCCTGAACCCCTCATGGTTTTCTGGTTGCTCTGTGCCGCCAGCCCAGTCCAGGAGCTGGGTCTGACTGGGCACAGCTGTGGCTGGATGGGAAGAGAAGGGGAGTGGAGAGGATGGATGCTCATCCCCCAAGCTCTGGGCTCATGCTGGAGTCAGCAGAGGATGGTCACAGCCCCCCCAGCTCTAGGGGCCAGGGGTTTTCATCCCTGCTGGAAAATGAATCTCATTTTCCTGCCTCAGGAAGAGGATGGCAGCAACACTGACAAGAAGCAGCCATAGGGAACTGAGTTCCAGCTCTGCATCTCCAGCCTCTCCCAGCCCAGCATCCCAGCTGCTCCCACAAAGCCTTCCTCACCCACAGCCCCAGGAACGGAGAGCTCACGGCTGGGGATCCCTGCCCACCCCTTCCCCTCCTCCTCCCAGGGTGTGCAGGCACAAAAATCCCTGCCAGCACTGCCTCCCTGTGCCTGCCCAACTCCTGCCAGCCTGGGCACACGTTCCCTGCTTGAAGGGGAACCAGAGACACTCCAACCTCCCCAGGACACAGCTGGAGCAAGCGAGTGAGTGCCCAGGGGGGCACAGCAGGTACAATATTCACCCACCCCACCGCCCTGCACAGCCCGTTCCGCTGCCCAAAATCCAAATCCAAACACTGCCACCCCTCTGGCGACACCGAGGGCCCTGCCCCCAGCAAGCAGCCTCTGCAGCTGGGGGTGACTGAGGTGTGCTCCCACCTCCGAATGTCCCCCCAGCCCTGCCACAGCCCTGGCACAGCCCTGGCACAGCCCTGGCACACGGACACTTCCCCTCGCCTGCGGGATGGAGTCTTCTCCCCAGGCACATCACTCCCCGTCCCAGGGCCAGCTTCTGGGCTAAGCACCAGCCCTGCCTCCCAGCACTGCCCATCCTCTCAGCTTCCACCCCGAACAGCCTCACATCCTCCAGGGATGGAATTTCACGGCAGGAGCAGAGCTGCTCTCCCTGACACCACGTTCCGCCTGCCCCGAGCCCCACAGCTCGCCCTGGGCAGTCCCTACACCCCCAGCACACGGGCACAGGCACCAGCGTGGGGTGACAGCCCCCAAAACCCCACTCCCAGCCCAGGGCACGCTGTGCCTGGAGGGGACTCGGCTCCAGAGGGTCCCACGGGGACATGGCAGCACTGCCAGCTGCCTCCTGCCCCGTCAAACACGGCACGCCCAGGGCAACTGCTGCAGACAAGGATGGAAACAACCATCCCTCAGGAGAGCTCCAGACGCTGCCTCACCTTTCTGCATCAGCTTGGAAAATTTCATGCCAGGGGAGAGAAAGAACTGAAAGCCCGACCCCCGTCGCACGCCTCGTTTTGGGGCAAAAAACCAAAATCCTCTCATCAGATGTGGCACAGAGGTCAAACCCTCTGGTGCCTCTGTTGTCATAGGTCCAACAAACTCACCAAGCACAGCATTTACTGCTCATGGCAAAGCCCCATGGCTGGGAGTCACAAAGGAAATAACCCAGCAAGCACGAGACAAGGAATTTTGGTGGTGCACTGGTATTTCAGCTCTGTTTACCCAGATAAAAACCACCAAGTTGCCAAGAGCTGACATAATTCTGCTTTTGAGGGGTTTTATTGGCTTCTTCTGATGATAGTTAAGCTCAGGACAGAATGGAAGGGGTGGCCACATAATTCCTGTCAAAGGATAAATACGGCTGCCTGGCTTGGAGAGGTATTTATGTGAGGGTTTGCAGTGTTTGCTCACTGGGGAATGGAAAGATTTTAGCATGCAGGCCCCCTGTGAGGAACATCAGACTGTTTTCTGAGCTATTCCCACCGCTCACTTCCTACCCTGGGGCAATTATATTGCAAACATGAGGTTCAGCCACAAAACAAGGGGTAATCAACACACTACAGCACAGCTACCAGGTTCTATTCTACAAATAAGTGGGAATGACAGAATCTGGAGGAAAAACCCCTCTCTTCTTGACAAGGCATATTTTCCTTAGCATGTTCCTAGCAGCCCTAGAGGAAGGATGGAGGCACAGGAACCCCTAAAGGTTTGGTTTGCTCCTGCTGACCTGTAGATCCACAAAAACAGCCACGAGCAGGTTTAGCTGCTCACACACACACAGAGCTTCCTGCAGCAACCCTGGCCCCACAGGACAAACCCAGCTCGTGCTTCCCACGCTTTTTCCCAGGGTTTCTCCTGACAAGGTGCACGGGAGCAGAGCAAGGAGCCTGCCAGCCAGGAGGCAGCTGGGAGATGGGCCAGTGATCCGTGCCAGGTATCCTGGCCCCCAGCGACAAGCACAGAGCTGGGAATATTCGATACCAAAAAGGCTTTTGGCAGCACTGCTTCAAACCACAGCTCCACCCACGGCAGGTTCCCTCCGAGCTTTGGTTTCCTTGTTTCCCTCCTGGCTGTAGCTCACTGGCACGGTCTGAGCAATCCCCCACGGAGCTGCCCGGGCTCTCTGTCTGTTTTCCTGCTCGATTTCACATTTCCAGCTGTGGGTCCCTGGAGGATGCAGGGCTGAGCATCCCTGTGGCTGCAGCAGTGAGGAACTACTGGAGACAGATCATGCCCTAACCAAGAGATGCTGTGGTGAGATGCAGCTCAAGCCAGAGATCTCCTCCTTCTCCTTCTTCCAGCCAGCCCGGGCATCACTGCCTGCTCCAGAGTCAGGCGAAGTCCTCAAAAATACAGCCTGGGAAGAACAGGCAGGGACTGCAGATCCTTCAGCAGGGCTCTTCCAGTTTTCTCAGTGCACAAGCAGCTCCCCGGGATGAAAATTCATCTGGTTCTTCCATGAGGGTGCTGTCTCTGCCCAAGTGGGGCTCAGACCTCAGAGAGGTGTTTGAACCAAAAGATTTGAGGGGCAGGTGTAATTTGGGAAATCTGCCCTGGCTCACAGAGGTGTGAGCTTTGGCTAAAATCCAGCCCATTAATCCCATAATTACTCAAGCCTGAGTCCAACTCTGGAAATACAAATGTGGGAATATATTCAGGTCCCAGCAGGTAGGAATGCAGCATTTATCATCTCTGGCAGCCTGCAGCAGTGGCAGGTATCCCACGGCTCTGCAAGAGCCCTGCCCACTCCTGCCTTCCCCCCAGCTCAGAGCCCAGCACGGCAGGGCAGAGCAGGGAGACAATTCCCGGCAGGATCAGTATCTGCACAGCAGGGCTGGGATCAGAGCACCCGGTCAGCACAGAGCTCTCCTGGGTGAGAGCAGTGCTGGGAACGCTGGGCTGCCCTGGCTCTGGGCAGATCCAAACAGGTGCAGAAATGAGTCCATGAAAATTTGTTTCAACAGGAAAAACCTGCTCCTCTTTTCCAGGGAACTCCAGTGGCACCCGAAACTACGGAGGGAATGAATGCATGGAGGTGGAGCAGAGTGACTGTGCTGTCCTTTGGAGAAATACGTGACTGTACACATTCATCAACCAAAAAAACAGGCCAGAAAGGAACTGAAATAAAGCACAGCTCTCTGGAGAGGATTCCTCCTCTCCCTCTGGACTTGTATTTAATAGCTGTGAGTGGGGCTGGGGAGCTGAACCAATGAGAAAAAATGGATTTTCAAGAGATCCCTGGCCAGAGGAGAGCTCAGAGAGGGACTGACAGTGCAGAGGCACAAACAGCCCTTGGATGAGCGTGGGACTGAGCCCCCTTCTCCTCTCTTTGACCAACAGCTCGGAGTGTTCACACGCGTGATGCCCATCATCTGCTTCAAGCAAAACATCGAAGGCCAAGAAAGGCTCTTCCCATGGCTCAGCAGCAGCCCAAGCACACAGCTAAGCCATTTTACACATTCCAGGTGCAAGGGGGGCTGCTGCTCCCTTCCCCGCTGTCCTCACCCCGGCGCTGCCCGGCACAGCCGCGGGCTCGGAGCTTGCCCTAATTAGCAGCCTGCGAGCTGCTTCCCATCAGCACGGGCTGCGGGCAGAGGAGCGCGTTCCCGCAGGGACGGACTGCCCCAGGCTGGGAGACAGGGATCGCAGCAATCCCCGGAGCGGCTCCTGCCCCGCTCCCGCAGCCGGGCTTTGGTGCTGTGGGGAATTGTTCCTCCTCACATGCCAGAGGCACGTCCTGCACCCCAGCAGTGCTGTGAGCACGGGCTGTGCTCGGCGCAAGCTGCTGGGGTCCCTCCAGAGCAGAATCAAGCCTGCAGCGCACACCTTGAGCCGCGCTGCCGGGTGAGAAACGCTTTGTTTCGGCTCGGAACTCAACAGGGACTCTCGGGGATGCTCCCAGAAAGTGCCCGTGGGCAGGACCCTGCACGGAGCTGCTGGAACAGCCACTGCCACAGCCCTGCAGGGAGGGAGACGGTGTTTCCAGAGCACAAAAGCTTTGGGTTTACCCTTCCCCTGCTCGGGCTTGGCTCCCCATCCTGCAGGCTGCGCGGCTGCAGCACTGCCCGCACATGCGGACAACCCGAGCAGGCACCGGCACCGCCTTGATTTGAGGGGTTTGCTGCCTCCGACCCCCAAATTTCACACTAGGAGGCAGCTGTGCTCACCACGGCTCCGATTTCACACCCACCCGCCCCGCTGCCCTCCCCCGGTCCCGTCCTCACCAGCTTGGTTTTGTCCATGGCTGCCAGCACCGCGGCGTTCAGGGTTTCCAGGGCGGACAGCACATTCCTGTATTCCCCCAGGTACGCCGAGAAATAATCTGGAGCGGGAGAGAACACCATGGTCAGGCTCCCGAGCACCTCCATCCCTGCCTCCCCTGCTCCCCACACACAGCCCGGAGCCGCAGGGGAAGCATTCCCCTCCCTTTCCAGAATCCTTCTCCCACTTGGGCTGAAATGAAAAGCCCTTCCGTATCCCCTTGGGAAAAGCAGCTCTGTGCTGGGAGTCAGGCACAGGGGCTGCCGATGGCACCCAGTCCTGCCCAGGTCACACACACACATCCTGGGGAGGGGAAGTTCTCCAGGGCAGGAGCAGCCCCTGACTTACCACACAACTTCTCCGTGTCCACGTTACTGCAAGAAACACAAAAAAGCTCCTGTTAAAAAGTGGGGCTGGTGTGGGGGAAACAGCGGTGGTGAGCAGGGGTTTGGGGGGCTTCTCCTGAGTCCCAGAGGATTTACTGCTTGTTCATGTATTTTCAGAAGGGTTTAGACAAATAAGAAGCTGCACAGGTTCAGAGCCAGCAGCTCAGGAGCCATTCCCAGCCCCTCAGCTTCATGAGGTGGAGGAGTGAAAAAAATCTGCTCCACCAACATCTCCTGGAGCTGGAGTGTGCAGGGAAAGCATCTGTGACAGCAGGGTGGGGTTGGGATGGAGATGCCCCACACCCCTGGCTGGCCAGCTGGGTTGGCAGCCCCATTTCTGAGCCCTGGAGCTGCTTCTTCAACCCAACCTCTTCCCCCAAAGGTGGGAAGCATCCAGCCGGGGCCCCCTCCTTGTTCATCCTCCACCTCAGCCCAGCTCCTCCCCCAGCTGCTCCTCTTCCCTCAGAGCCCAGGTGGAGTGGGGCTGCCTGGAGGCTCCCCGGGGGCTGGATGGCTCCACGGCCTATCAGAGGAGTTGTTCCTGCCCTGAAGGTCATTAAAGCAGGGATCTGAGTCCAAAAACCTGGAGGCAGAGGCCAGGCCCCCACCCCTTTCACTACCAGAGAGCACAGCACTGCAGAGCCCACCCTGGCATCCCTGCAGGGCTTGGCCAGGTCCCTCCTGTGGCTGCTAAAGGTGTTCCTGGGGTGGGGAGGGAGGAGGAAATGTTCAAAACCAGCCGCAGGTTTTGGGGATGGGTTTGCATGGTGCTGAGGCAGCCAAAGCCACAGAGGCAGAGCTGCTCACGATGCCCAGCACCCCTCAGAGCCTGCAGGGACAGACCCCAGGATATCACCGATTCAAATCAGCCTCTGCTCAAGGCATTCTGCTGCCTCCAAATCCCCTAAATGGTTACAATAATTTTTAATCCTGACTGGGAAAGTAGAAGAGAGCCCAAAAGAGCTTTTGAAGTGTTTAAGTGCTGTCACACACGGAGGCACTGGTGGTACCTGGAGCTTGCCAGGCTCCAAGCATGAGGAATGCTGCAGTGCTGCTGCCCAGGGGGTGTGAAACCACGGCTATGCCACCCTGTCCCCCCTCTGACACTGCTCACAGGGCAAAGGGACAAAAACACCCCAGTGTAAAATCAGAGGACAGCATGTGAGGTGTCCAAAATGCCATTTACAGTGAAATAATTAAGGCAAAATCTTCCTACAGCTTTTTCCAGGACATCAAAGGCTGGTTTCTGTCTCTCTCTTTCTTCTGGGCTTCCATTCAGTGCACTCTAACACCAGGCAGTGGTTCAAAGCAGGGGAATATTTTGGTGTGAGGGCTGGCAGAGCCGGGGCAGGGGGACTGCAGAGCCTCTGCAGGCAGCAGAGAGGGGCAGTGTGAGGCTGGGATCCAGCTCAGCTATTTTAAACACGCAGGAGCTGATTTAGGCAGGGCTCTGCGCACTGACCTGGCACTGCAGGCACTTTTTAAAGTGGATAAAAAAATCGTGTTTCCCTCGAGACACAACACAGATAAACCTGCAAAGCCACAGCCCCTTCCCCTGCCAGCTCCCCTCCATCCAACTTTGCTGATCCCATCTCTGAGCAGCTCTGCCAGACAGAGACGCTGGGGTGTGGAGCACCAGTGCACACTGGAGGAAGGTTTTGCTGCTTCTTAATTGTTCCCTTCCATTTCTGGCAGCTGCCTGGAGCCTGCAGAGCTGCTGCAGTGCTGCAAGAGCCCTGGCACTGCAGCACCCAGCCCGTCAGAGCTGTGCCCCAGAGCTGCCACTGCAGGGAGCCACCGGCCCTCACCTGAGAGAAGGGCAAAAGTCACCAGAGAGGGGACGTGGACACCTCCTGCACTCGTTACCCAGGCATTTGCACTGGTCCCAGTGAGCACCTGGGGCTGGGGCTGGTTTCAGCAGGAGCAAGGAGCCACCAGCTTGACCCACTGCCAGCTCCCACCTTGGCTCCAGCAAGCTGTGACAAAGAGCTGCCACCAACTCCCACCCTGTGGCTCCTAAGGAGAGGCCAGAGGTTACTGATAACTCTTTATATCTTGTCTGTTGGCTGCTTAAAGAGAAACGTTAACAAATCAATCACTAAACTGCTAAACACTGAACCAATCAACAACACCTTGTGGCAAAACCCGTCCCTCTGGGAGCTGTCCAGGGGAAGATCTGCGCCCTCCCCTTCCTGATGCAGCCTGTTCCACCAGCAGCCCTGCCTGGGAAGCTCTGCCCGGGTCCCTCAGCCTGCAGCAGCCCCCAGGGCACAGGCAGGGGCAGGACAGAGCCCAGCAAGCAAACCCCAGGGCTGCTGGTGCCATCCTCACCTGCCAGAACTCACTCCCACGAAAAGCCAGGAGGAGCCCACGGAAAGGGCACGCACACCAAACCCTGAGCCATCCTGCAGGGCTGCCAGGGGCAGCAGGCTTTCCTCTGCTCCTCTCTGCCATTCCCACTCCAAAAGAAGAGCCATCCTCTGCCTCCAAAGCACTCATCCTGAGACTCTCCACATTTTCCACAGCCGTATTTTGACTGTGCTCAAACCACTGATTAACTGTAATTAAGCCTGAACTGATGATGAAGGATCTTGTCATCATTATGCTGTTGGGATTTTGTCAGAATGTGCCTGGAATTTGTGCAAGAAAACAGCAATCAGCTGCAGAAAAGCAGACGGGAATTTTTTTTATTTTTATCATTTATCATGTTGGGAACCTCCACTGCCATCACAGATCTGGTTTCCAAACCTTTTTTTCATGTTACACGGAGTGTTTCAGTCACTCTCCATCACCCAGGGACTGGCAGATGCTGCAGCTCTGAGGCTCTGAGTAAAGAGAGGGGAGGGAATTCCCTCGGATCCCTTCTTCCAGAGAATCACAGGCTCGAGGTTATTTCCACTGAGAGACTTTAGAGCCACCAGGTCAGCACTTCCCACCCCTTGTGGCTGCAGCTCAAAGGCTCTGAGCAACCTGCACCCAATTCCTGAACACCCTCACGGAAAGATGCATTTTCCAGACCTCATTATTCCAAATCTCCTCAGCAGGGACAGGACAGAAGGAGATAAAATCCAAACACCACTTCCCTGGGCAGGTTTCGCAGTGCGGGCATCCCCTGCAACACCACAGCACTCAGCCCAAAGCCCTCTGCAACCAAATCCCCATGGATTGTCCCAGGGACACTTCGGGATCTGCTGTCACCCCAGGGACACCCCAGGATCTGCTGTCACCCCAGTGACACCCCGGGATCTGCTGTTATCCAGGGATCTGCTGTTATCCCAGTGACATCCTGGGATCTGTTGTCACCCCAGTGACACTCTGGGATCTGCTGTTATCCAGTGACACCCTGGGATCTGCTGTCACCCCAGTGACACCCTGGAATCTGCTGTCACCCCAGGGACACCCCGGGATCTGCTGTTATCCCAGGGATCTGCTCTTATCCCAGTGACACCCTGGGATCTGCTGTTATCCCAGTGACACCCTGGGATCTGCTGTCACCCCAGTGACACTCTGGGATCTGCTGTTATCCAGTGACACCCTGGGATCTGCTGTCACCCCAGTGACACCCCGGGATCTGCTGTAACCCCAGGGACACCCCGAGATCTGCTGTTATCCCACCCAGCTGGGCTGCAGATGGACACATGACTGCTCAGAGAGCAAATCATCCAGTGCAACTCTCCAGATGCTTCTGCATGCAGCCATGGAGCTCTCATCCCTCCAACAGCATCAGTCTCTTCTCACCCAGATATTTCAGTGGATGAAAATGCTCTTTTTTCAGGAAGATGAACCTTCCTGTGCCACTGCCAGAGCTGGTGTGGAGCTCTGGACCAGCCAAGCAAAACCATGGACCTGCTGTTGTACCAGCTGCCATCCAGAGATGAATTTGGTTTCAACATAAACTTCTAAATGTCACAGAATTGAAGTGAGGGGGTACTTTATGCCAAAATGGAACTACTTTCTGAAAGGCAGAACAAAAACAGCCTCGTGTGGAAATGCAGAATCTGAAGTGACCCCCCCTGAGGTGTGCGATGCACAGGCCCCAGTGTCCCACCTGAGTGCCAGGGGGTGGGAGGTGGAAACAGGAGAGCTTGGGGCTCTCTGGGAGGAGAACGAGTACTGTGGGAGACCTCTGAAATATTCATCTCCCCAGCTGCCAGCTCTGGGCCCAGGGGAGCAGCTGCACGTTCCAGTGATGGGTGAGGGTCAGGATGGGTCTGGGCAGTGCTGGACACGTCGAGGGCTGGGCATGAAGGTCTCTGGTACTGCCCCTCCTCGGGTCAGGCTGGCAGGGACAAGGAAACACAAATTCCAGCCTAGACCTGACAAACACAGCACCAAATCCACCCGCTGGGTTAAGGGTGAGACCTTCCCATCATCACAGAAGCTACAGGACATGAAAGCAGCACGCCAGGTCCGTGGAGCTTGGAGCTGCTTTCCAGCTTTGGAATACTCTTGAACCTGGCAGCAAATTTTGGCCAGCTCTCTAAAATATGGAGTTCCTGCCAGTGCAAGGCAAGCCCAGGGGAGAGAGGCTGTCCAGCCCCCCACCACGGGGACAGCAGGGCACCAGCACAGCCCTCACATGACCCCAAATCCCACACACCCCAAACCCGGTGTTTCCTACATTGGCCGGAAGCCACTGAAGGCAGGGATTTGGAAACAGCTCTGTCTGAGGGTCCCTTCTGCTCTTGGTGGCAGGACGAGAACAAAGACCCAACGCTCATGCCCTGCTAAGAGATGTCACCAGCTGGATGCTGCCATTGCCACGTTGCCATGGCTACGGCACCCTCGTCACCATCACGAGCTGTGGGGGCACCGCTGCGGCCACGGCTCCCCGGGCAGCACAGGCCCCACCGGGCCTGCTCAGCTGCTCCAGACAGATGGAACAAGCCCGACCTGAGGGCAGGAGACCTCCCCTGTTCGGTTTTGAGCCGGGTTAAAGCTCCCAGCTTGGCTGCACCCTGTGTTTTCCAGGGGTGTTGTGACTCCAAGGTCACCCCAAAAGCGGAGCAAGAGGAAAGGAGCGTTTCCAGAGGAAAGGGAACACTCACTGCCAACCTCCAGGGACCACAGCCCACAGAGACAGAGATGTTTTCAGCAGACACCTCCTGCTGCCCACATGCACGAGCCCAACCAGCAGGAGAGGCAGCATCGGGCAGCCAGGCCCCAGGGAAGGCAGCACAAGGCTGCCCACACCTGCCCTCCTCTCTGCCCAAGGCTGCCCACACCTGCCCTCCTCTCTGCCCAAGGCTGCCCACACCTGCCCTCCTCTCTGCCCCTCGCTGCAGCGGGAGCTGAACCCGGCTCCAACACCAGGGCAGCCCATCCTTGCCACTGCCCCTGCCCTGAGCTGCGTCTGCTGCTGGTGGCTCGGTGGCATTTGGTGGCTGTTGGCATCTCAGGGTGACAAGGTTTAATTTCTATATTTTAGGTTTAGGTTTTAATTTCTATATTTTTCAAATCCTGTACTGCCTAGTGTGTAACTCTGAAGTTTCTTGTAGCTCATGAGCTGCTCTCTTAGGCCAGACAGACACAACAAAGCCTCTCTGAGCTGTTCAAGGACACTCGGGCTGTCCTAGGCCCAAAAGGTGTAAACTAGGACCATGAAAAAGGTGGAGAAATTGAAGAGAGCTAAAGTTTTAATTGGTGAATTTATGCTGAGATGCAAATGGACCAAACCTATATCAGTGTCAAGAACTCGTGACCTGTCGTTCATCTTGGGGTCCATTGTATGGGAGCAGCCTCTGGCTCCCCAGGGTGTGCCTTGAAGGCCTTCAAATAAATCCCTGCCTTTATTCCCTTACTGCTGTCTGGTCTCTGTTTCTAGGTGGCTGGGAGAAGGCATCAAAGGGCCTTCTGGGCCACTGCCCTGGCTCCTGCCAAAGCCCAAATTCCCTCGGCCTGGCCAAGGGTGTCCGAGGTGCAGGAGATGCTTCCTGGGGTGCTGGGGAAGTGGCACGAGCCAGAGCCAAACCTGCCACACAGACTGGGGGGAAGCTGCAGCCCCTCGTCCCCCAGCAGCCCCCCAGGGTTTGAACAGACCCCAGCCAGGCACCTCAGCAGCACCCAGCTCCTCCCAGGGCCAGGACACACACACCCACGGCAGCCAGCTGGGCACAGGGACCCCAGCCAGGCCAAAAAGCACCCAAAAAGCTGGGATGAGAATCCCAGCTGAGCCCAACAGACTCCTCTGGATACCACCACTCACGAGGAGACCAGGGTTAAACACAATTCCTTCTCCTGCTCTTTGGGGCTTTCTTTATATTTTTTACAGGTAGCTTGCCTAAATTCCCCGTGACACACACCGGGCCCACTTGTGTGGAAAGCAGCTCTTACATAAGTGAAAAGCAGATCCCTGTGTCAGCACTGGCAAAGTCCAGGACTTTGCACAGCCCGTGCCTTGTCCTCACACCACCACACACTCCTGCAGACACACGACCCGCTCCACGGGCTGGGTATTCCTGGAATCCATCTTCCAAACCAAAGAGAAAATGGCATTTTCAATGCTTGCTTGCTTTCTGGGACTGCAGTAAACCCGACTGCTGCTCTCAAAATGTCTGACTGCTCTCAGCACCAGCGCTCGCTGCCGCTGTTCAATGGGTTTGAACACCTGCGTGTGGCAAGAGGTGGGTTTGTCTCACCCTGACTATTTATCACACCCGCCCCCAAACGTCCTCCATCTCCAGTCGGGCAGTTTTAGCTTCTCCTGCGTCTCCTCCGTGCCACCACGGTACTCACTCTGAGTGACGCCTGTCAATGCCACTGAACAACTCCCACAGCTCCTCCGAGCTCAGGATGCCATCAGCGAAATAGTTCTTGAACTCCTCAAATGACAGCTTCCCATCATCTGCAGTTAAATAAAGGGGAAGAATAATTATATATCTGCAGAAAGCAGCATCCCGGCCCCGGGAGCCTCCAGCGGGTGCGTGGGACGGCTGGGCGTGTTGTGCATGATAATCACAGAGATCTCCCTGAAAGCCTGGCCCACCAGCCCAGCACAAACACAGGAGTGCTGCTGGAATTGCGGGTGGGAATTGCAGCCCTTTGCAAAAGCCCCCTTTGCTGTGTTCTCAAAAAGGCACGCAGACTGTCCAAGAACAAACCGCACAGTGAGGGCAGCATCGAATTTTCATGGAAAGAAAATGCTCTGCACTGACTCAAGAGCTTTTCCCTTCCTCTCTGTGGAGGACTTCAGCTCTGGGGCTGCATTGTGATCTGCAATAAAAACATCTTCCAGAACCTCCAAGCTACCATGAAGGAGAAGAGCCCAGGAGAGTGTGGGAAGGCTCAGGAAAACCACTCGTGATTTGGGATCTCCTGGTTTATGGGTGCTGAATTAAAAACTGGGTAGCAGAGCCTAACTCCCAAAAGCCAGGGGCTCCAGGGGCACCCAGAAACTGGATCACCCAACCAGGGCCACCTGTAAAACCCTGGACTGAGCACGGAGACAGCACCAATCCTGTGAGGGCCAGAGGAGAAGCCTGACAGCCCCAGGGCCAGGAGAAGGGCTTGGAAGGGTCTGTGTCCTGCGTGGTGCACGGAGAGGGAACTGGGGGAGCCCATTCCCCAGCCCCTGGCCAGGCCCTGGGATCCAGGTGAGGCAGAAAAGCATTTTCCTGCCTCCCTCTGTCAGCCAAACCTCCCGGTGGGAAGGAGCCACGCTGCTTCAGCCAGAGCCGGGCAGGGAGGGGGAGGCAGCAGCAGGAACAAAGCACTCACCGTTCTTGTCGGCTCGCCGGAAAATCTGCAAGACAAAACACAGCAGAGCTCAGTGTGGCAGCAGGGAGAGAAGGGCAGCTGAGCAGTGAGCCTGGCAGCACCCAGCACCATGGAAAATCTCCTCCGGGAGCTCAGGGAGCCGTGGAGAAGCCCCAGCTTTGGGGCTGCACAGGCTGTTCCAGGAAATTCGCCTTTGCCAATGATTAAACTCATTTCTTGCCTCTGATGCACAGAGCCCTGGGCCGAGCGAGCCCGGCACTCACAGCGAGCACCTTTTAGAGAACACAGAGGCAAAGCAAAAAGGACTTTGCTACATCCTTGTGAAAGCAACCGTTTAATTTTTCAGTCCATTTAAAAGAAAGAACATGAAGCATAAACCCACTCCATAAGGAAGCACTTTGTGCATCACCAGCACTCAACCACCTGCACCGAGGAGCAGCTCCTGCCCTGAGCTGTGCAGCCAGCCCTTCCTGCAGCACCTCGGTGTGCACACGCACTGGAATCAATTATTAATGAATTAATTAATCTGTAACTAACTCTGCCACAGAGCACAGCTGGAGAGCTGCTCCGATTCAGGGGCTCAGCGCAGGTTCCCAACCATGATGCTCCTGCCCACGACCCAGGAGAAGGCTGGGGCTGCTCATCCCTGCTGGGATCTGTTCCACCAGTAACTATTGGAAGGTCTGGGGCTGACTCCAGTGAGGAACAGCATCACTTCCGAAGCCTGGGAACGTTTCCCCAGACCAAAACATACAAGGTTTTGTCCGGCACATCCTAATGGAGCCAACGACAGAAAGTTGGCAATGTGGCAACTCTCATTTATATCCTGGGTGGTGAAGAAATCTGCAGGTCTGAAGAAAGATTAGGAAAGAAAAAGGGCCGGGAAAGGAGAGAGAACTTTTATATTCGTGGCCGCAGCCCGCCCCCGGAGCAGGCAGGGGCACCGCTGCCCCCTCCACCCCGGCTCCTCCTGCACCGCCCACCACCGGCTCAGCTGCGTGTTCCGAGGGCACAGCCCCCGATCCGGGCACCGAAATCTCCCTGAGAAACTGAGGTAAAGCAAGAGCTGCCCAGGAAAACCCCCGAAAGCCTCTGGCTTGCAGCTGGGCAGAGGCTTTTCTAGCGCCGGAGCTCCCTGGTTCGTTCCCCGTGACCGAAGCAGGAGCAGGGACAGCTCCTTGGAGGATGCTTTTGGGAACAACGCGAGCTCCTCCTGCCCCGAGCTGCTGCAGGGCACGGGGCTGCCTTGGGCCGAGCAGCATTAGGCACCCATCCCCCTGGGATTCCAGCCGGCCTGGCTGCTCCCCTGGCAGGAAAGCAGGGCCAGCACTCCCTGAGCACCACGCAGGACGTGGTGGATGCACTTTGGAGCTGAGACGGGAACCTGCAGCTCCCAAACAGTGGCGATTTCTCTGGATTTTAAACCAAAACTTCCTCCAGGCTAACGGGTTCCTTGTGGGGCCTCACGGCTGCAGGGGCAGCACCCATGGGTCCCACATGTCCGTGCCACCCTTTCTCCATCAAGGGAAAAGCTTCATTCTGCAGAGCTCTGTGTCATCAGAGGCACACATGGCTCATGCAGTGACACCTCTACAGCTCCAGATGTCACGGAGGCCACCCCGCTCATCCCAGAGACAGTCGGGTGTCACCCAGGCGCTGGGTGCAGATTCGAACCAGGGCAAACATTTCCCACTCACAGGCTGGCCCTGCTCAGCAGGGTTTATCTGTGGGCTCAGAGGGAAAGCACGGTTTCAGGGAGGATCCCCTGGGGCTGAGAAGGTCTCTAATCCGGGGTGAGCCCATCCTGGGTTCAGCAGGAACCTCAGCAAACAGAGTGGATGCCTCTCCCTCACACACAAGGCTCACTGCTCCAGCAGCGTGTGACACGAGCCAGTGCTCACACGACAGCTGCCTGGAGCTCAAAATAAACACGGCACAAGCAGGGAGCTGTGGGAGCCCCCCGAGGCAAGGCCATGTCTGCTCCAGAGCCCCTGGGAATGGCAGGGCCCCGCAATGCCTGGGGCGAGCCCGTCCCTGTCTGACCCCGGGACCCAGCTCCAGCCAAGCACAAACAGCACAGAGCCACTTTGTGCTCCTCAGGGCGGATCCTGTCCCCTCCCTGGGCACAGGCTCACGCTCAGCCCTGGCAGGTGAGCGCTGCTCCCAGTGCGAACAGCAGCCCTGGGACAAAGCCAGGGAAAAGTGATGCAAAGCCCGGCTGGGAATGGGATTAGGTCTGCGTGGGCAGCTGGAGAGCCCTACAAGCAATCCCTGTCTTGCCTCGGCGTGGACTGGCAGCCTCAGGAGCACAGGGACAGTGCCTGGAGCCCGGGATGTTTCCCTCAGCCCTTGAGCTTGGGTATGAGCAGCCACAGCCTCACCCAGAGCCCGCAGCAGCCACGCTGGGACTGAGGGAAGAGGCACTGATCCAGCATTTATTTGTGGGATGAGCCCCCCACGTACCCGGGAAAGAAGGAGATTATAGGATTTCTCCCTGCCTGCAGGTCTGGAAGCAACCACGGCTGCTGGACAGGCACCCAGGGACGGGTGGCTGCTGGGGAGGGGACAGCTGCCCTGGGGACAATGCGCTCACCGACCCGCGGCAGGCTAAGGCAGGCTGCAGCCAGGCACCTGAACCTCCCGTACCCTGGCAGGGGAGCGAGCAAGCCCCGGCACCAGCCTGGGGGACAAATCTCCCCGAGGCTTGAGATGCTGCACAGGGCGATGGCAGCACTGCGGTTCGTACGGCGCCTGCAGCGAAGCGTCTCAGGCAAAGCCCTCCTCCTCCTCCTCCTCACTTCTCCCAAAGGCAGGAGGTGTGCAGGCAGGTCCCAGGGGAAGCAGCAGCCTCTGGGATCTGTGGTGGGCAGCGCTGCCGGGATGGCAGGAGGGGCTCCTGCCCCGCTGCCGTGGGATGCTCACCCCGACAAGCCTGGGGGGCAGCTGGACACCGGCCAACTGCCCAGACCCGAAAGTGCAGAGATTAAACTCACTCTGCCAAGCTCTGGAGCAAAGGTGGGAGCAAAGGAGTCACAGGGTAGAGGAAGAGAAGCCGTTAGAGCCCGGAAAGCAGCTGCTAGCGTTGTTAACATTTCCCATTTTAATTGCCTTAATGACACCCTGAGGGATAGATGTGCGACTGAACGAGTGCCCTGAGGAGCTGAGCTGGAACACAGCTGTCACTACCCACCCCCTCCAGCCCATCTTCCCTCAGCCAAGTAATTAGTGCGGTTAATGATGCTGGCTGGAGAGCTTTGCAGCCTGAACCCCCCCGAGCAGGAGAGAGACCCTGACCCCCAGCTGGAAGCTGAGAGCAGCCCCACGGCCGAGGAAGCCGTGCTTCCCAGCGCCTCCCTGGGGGTCTTGGACTGGACCAGACGTGGCATTCACCTTCCCAAAATGCTGCCCGAGACCTGCTGTTGCCCTTCTCTGGGATGGACTGGGACACGGGGCTGAACCTGGATCGGGACAAGACGGAGATGACAGCTGGGAGGTGACAGCTGGCACCGACCTGGGCTGTGCAGGTGCCGGGGCACCACCAGCCCTCATCCTTAACCCTCGCTGGCTTTCTCCTCCTCAGTCCTGCGGCAGGGCAGGGGCAGCACCTCTGCCCCCACATCTCCTTGGTCCGCAGGGTGACTCGGACCGCAGTGGCGCCGGACATATGGGAATGCCAGGGCTCTCTCACCAGGGAGATTTGGGCGCTGTCCACCCGCGCCAGCTCACGGAGGACAGCCAGGAGCAGGAGGGCCGAGCACCAGAGGTGGGCTCTGGCCCGGGCTGTGCCACTGGCCCTGGGAGATGGCCGGGATGCAGCCGCCTCCCCCGGAGCCCCAGGGCGCGCAGCTCCCTCCCACATGAGCGGCGCGGCCGTGGCCTGGAGGGGACGCGGCGTGACAGGAGGAACTGTGCCAGCATCTCTGAACACAAAGACACCTGCATCTTCAACTCCCCCGTGCCACCCACAGCCGCCAGGATGCCCGGACGACCTCCAGCCTGCACGGAGCATCCTCCTCCACAATCCCGGCGCGTCAGGAGCGGGCAGGGACAGGGGCTGCATCCGGGGGCTGTCGGATCCCATGGCTGTGAACGGCTCCAGGGAACCTTGCACAGCGCTCCTGCCAGACACAGCTCCCGCTCCAGGAGTCACGACAGCCTGCTCTGGATGAGGCGTGGGCTGTTTCTAGCCACCCCAGCACGCAGCCGAAGGACACGACACCATTATTTAAGCCATCACGATCATGCACAGCTCCGGGCTGGCATGGCCGCAGAGCCTCTGGCGCATCCCTCGGGCCGGTTCCTCCGGGACCAGGAGGGAAGGAGACTCACCCGACGCCCACACGTGCCGCGGCTGCCCGAGGGGAAGCACGGCGGCCCCGGGGCTGGGCAGGGGTGCGGGGGTCCCTCCTGCGGTACTCACGTCGTGGAAGATGGGCAGCGGCTGGCGGTGGGGCTTGGGGCCGCGGTCTGCTGAGAGCAGGCACACGGCCAGCAGCTCGGCACACGACATCATGGTCCCGCCGGGTGCGGGTGCTGCGGGCTCCGAGGGCGCGGGGCCGTGGGGAGCGGTGCGGTGCCGGAGGGTGCAGTGCCGCGGGGCGCGGTGTGGAGCGGTGCGGTGCCGCAGGGCACGGTGCGGTGCTGTAGGGATGGGTTCGGTGCGGTGCCGCGGGGTGCGGTGCGGTGCCGTAGGGAAAGGTGCGGTGCCTTAGGGCACGGCTCGGTGCGGTGCCGTAGG
>VYXC01013165.1:423412-435033 GCA_013397175.1 Platysteira castanea
TGTCCCCCCCCGGGGTGTCCCCACCGGGGTGTCCCCTCCCGCGTCCCTGTTTGTGTCCCCCCCCAGAGGTGCCCCTCCCGCGCCTCTGTTTGTGTCCGCCGTGTCTCCCCTTGGGGTGTTCTCGTCCTGTGTCCCCCTGCGGATTCCCCGCTCCGAACCGGCCCGGGCTCCCGCTTTGCCCACCCGTGGGGATTTTAAGCCAGATCACGGCCCGGGCTCAGTCCCGCCGGGGTGATGGGCTTCCGGCTGCGGGCGCGGCTGCTCCCCGCTCCGGATGGCCCGGGAGGGCAGCGGCACACACCCACGAGCAAAGTTCGTATCGCTCCCCTGCTCTTCGGACTCTGCCCACCCACGGGTATCACTGGTGGGGAAGAGGGTGGCTTTGGGCTCTGCGGGGTGTCCCAGGCTGCCCTCCGTGTGTTCCCCTTCCCCGGGTGTGACAGCAACCCCAGCCCTGACCCAGGCCCGTGGCATTCCCCGCAGCAATGCCTTGCTTTGGGGGGACATCAGTGGGTGCTCAGCCGTGCTGGGGCAGGAGCTCTCCTGTACTGCGGGGCAAAGAGTCTGCAGGATTTTCGCCTAGAACTGTTGGAGCGATGAAGGGATCAATTCAGGGTTGTCCCTCTCCCTTTTTCAAAGCTGCCCCCAGACCATGGATGGGGCTGTCAGGCAAGTCTGGAGGCTTCAGGCTCTGACGCTGCTCCAGACGTCCAGCGCGCACGGAAGGATTGGGATGCTGCAATCTGCTCCGTCCGTTTGGCGGATGATTCACGGCATTCTGTGTTTCCAAACACCAAACAGCTGTGGATCTCGGCCGCTCCTTCAGGACGCGTTGATAACCCCTTAAAGGGTGGAGGAAAAGCTCTGCTGGGAGCACAACCTGCACTTGACCATGCCAGACGCTATCTCCGGCCGTGAGACCGTGTGGCTGGGAAGAGGCAGGGACAGCAGACGGAGCCGGGAGTGGCCCCATATGCTGAGAGAGATGAAAGTCCACCCACGAGACACGGGACAGGCGGCTCCCACCACCAGTATCTCCCGCCTGCAGGACACTGATAACCTCCTGCTGCATGAGGAAGCAAAATTAAAAAGGAAAAAAATACATCCTGCTAATAATAATAATAATAAAAAAATTAAAAAGCATTTAAAGATTAGGCTTTTCACAGGGCCCAGACACAGGGAAGCTCATGAGGAACGTGTGGAGCAGGGTCTGAGCCAAGCACCCAAACCCCTCTAAGCAAAGCCCAGGGTTTCACTCTTCTGTGCCCCCCATGAGCTGCCCCATGTGTTCCCGGGGGTCCGTGGTCGAGCACAGTGGCCCCCAGCCCCTTGCTGCTGCCAGGCAGGGCTGTGAGCCAGCACTGGCTCCTGCCCCGGCCCTGCTGCCAACCCCGACCTGCCTGGGATGCAGGAGATGGGCTGTTTTTTCCAGCGGTGCGTGGGATGCAGGAGGCATTCGCGGGGATGAGTTAACTCCTCTGCTGCAGAGCAGATCCTGACATGCAGTGCCCCTGTGCTGGCCTAACAGGTTTCTGGCTTTAAAGGATTTTATGCTGGATACTTTGGCAGTGGTTACAATTCCCCTGGGGACAGCCAACGCAGAGCAGTGCCGTGATTTCCCTGGCTCCCTACGTCCTTAAATACAGCAGTAACACGGTGCGTGTCCGTGACCAAGCACATCAACTCGCTGTGCCTCATTTCTTCATCAGCAGAGAGCAAATAGAAACGCTGCCTTGCTTAAAGGAAATTAATACAGTTAATTAACACTTGGCCCTTCTAATATTGCAGGGCCCACTCTCCAGAGCCCTTCCACTGCAATATCATCATTACTGCGAAGCATAAGCAACAGTTAGACCAGATGTTTGCACACAGTTAATGCTTCTTCCATCTGGGGAGGGGGGAAAAGGCAACCCCAGCAGCCGGGCGGGAGCGCATGGCTGGCGGTGCTCTCCCCATCCCTGGGGAGCCTCAGGCCGGCGCTTCCTGGGATGAGGCAGGGTTTGGGACACAGCTGCTGCACCAGCTGCTCCCGCTCGGCTCACAAAGGCTGGGCTCACCCCCCCTAATTCATGCAGGAGCTCATTCGGGGGGAGCAGGCTCTGCTCCCTCTCCCGGAGGCTGCGCTGCAACTTCTCCAAGGCTTTCAGCGCTGGCGGCGCGAAAAGGGGCGGCTGTGGAGACAAATGAAAGGCAAACGCTGGTGGGAGAAGGGCGGGCAGGGGCTTTCCTTGCATGTGGATGAGGGGAAGCAGATGAATCCCGTCTCCCGCACAGCTGCAGCCTCCGCCCGGCCCCGCCAGCCCCGCTAAGGAGTGCAGACGTGCTCCCCAGATTAGCTGTCTGGCAGGTGCTGCTCACAGATAAAGCCCTGTCTGCGCGGCCCCGCTCGGTCCTGGAGAGCATCAGGAAGGCTGTTCAGACACTTTGTGCTCCAGCAGGGTTTAGCCCGCGGCAGTCACCGGGTTCGGGTGGGTTTGGCTGCCCCGCACAGCGGGAGAGACTCAGGGCGAGGGGTGTGCGCTGGGAAAGGTCTGCAGGTGGAGCCGGGGCTGGGACCTGCGCTGGAAAATCATCCCCTGGCAGCGGGAGCCGGGTGGGAGGAGAGGTGGCAGGATGCCAAGAGGCACCCCTGTGCTCAGTTAAGGGCAGCCTGTGGGAGTCCCCGGAGCGCATTTACTGTCCCTGTCATCGCAGCTGGTCCTGCCTCCAGCAGCTCCCGCACGGACCGCGCTGAGCTGTCACACGGAATGTGTGCAGGGCATGGACTTCCCTGGGCTCTCCTGCCAACGCCCCTGTTCACTGATTTGTTCACAAGGTGGTGAGTTGGCAGTGGGGCACAATCTTCTCGTGGTGGGGACAGGCAGCTGGGGAAAGCCCAGAGTCCCCCCCAGTTCTGCTGCCCTGCCCCTACTGCCCTCTGTCACCTGAGCCATCACCGCTGTTCTGTGGAAACCAAAGCCATTTCCTGGAAGCACGAATTGAGTACCCAAAGCTGGCTTGTGGCAGAAAGGAGCTGCTCTAGTTTAGGTGTCTCCTCCCAGATCCCAGTCCCAAAAGCCAGGCAGTGTCTGTTCCCTTGCGTCTTTTACAGGAGATGACACCAGCCCTTCTTCTCCCAGGACACCAGGTCAGCTCCTCTTTTGGATGCTGGGCACAACAGACTCAGCAGCGTGACTCCCTCCTTTGCTACGGTGGCATCTGTTTTTAAAGCTCACATCGTGCAGAGTCTCTCTCAGTGGAAGCGACAGGCACAGAGCCTGTTCCCCTCCTGCTCTGCTCTTCACACCCAGCCAGGGCGGTCTTGTCTCATTCTCTGAGCCAGAGCACCACAAACTCTAAAAGCCACAAGGCTCTTCCATTTCCTTCACTCAAACCCCATGGAAGAATGGAGAGCCTGAAGTGTTTCTTGGGAGCCTGGGCGTTATCAAGGAGTGATTTGGGAACAAGCCAAGCTTTAGCTTCTACCTACCCTTAGTGCCTCCAGCCAGCCCAAGTTCACTTGGCAGCACTCAGAGCATGGTCACTGGCACTGAGAACCCAAAACGTCAGAACAGAACCTATAGGTCACCCAGAGCTTCACCTGGAGCAGGGCTCAGACAGAGGATGATGCTTTATGAGGAGGAAAAAACACTTGAAGGTAGGACTGGCATCAGTTTGGAGGGGTTAATTTGGCTTCTCATGGGCCCAGGCTGGACACTCCATATTCCAGCAGCTACAAAGCTGGAGGTTTGGTCTTACAGACACTCAGCAACTGCTTCATCCCCACTATCACAGCAGTCACCTCTACAGCACATTCCCTCTGAACTTTTAGCTTGGAAGAGGCAGCAAAATCATCCATAGATATCCTTATTTTCTTTATTTGTGTGTCATGTTTAAAAAATCAAAAAAAGGGGGAAGGGGTGACAGCCACCCCAATTTGTTTCTGCAGCTGGCATCCTTACCCCTGCAGGAATTAAATCTGATGGTGGGGTCAGAGCAGCACTGGCTGTTGTTTCCAAGCTGGTAACACCAGAGAAGCTGTATGCCAAAACTGCACCTTGTGCATGGTTTCTCTACATCGAGGACTACAGACATGCAATAATCAAGGACTGCTTCATAGATGTTAGCTTAAAAATGATGACAGTAAAAAAAAGACAAAAAATTAGGATTTTTATTTTTAGAGAAAGCACAGTATTGTAATATTCAGTGATTATACAGAAATAATGACCACAAGAAGGCAATTCACAGTGGACAGAGCTACATCAGCAACCCACTGCCCCCTCTTTTTACTGTTTTAAACCCAAAACCCGAGATATTTCTACAAGCATTCTGATCAGTGTCACACAAGTTACCTGAGTTTATGTTCTTTATTTTATGCTGTCAGAAAATCAGGGCCTGGATTACACAGCAATTATGAACACAAAACACGTATCAAAAGCAGAGGTAATAATACCTGTATTATAGAGTTTTTAGTTTGTTTTTCTCCCTCCTCATCACCAGAGACATGAAAATTCTTCTAAGTAAAGAAAAAAGTTTCCTCCTCCACCAATCTGGTAGGAACACACAGGTTGAAAAGTCAAGATTAACACCCCAAAAATATTAACAGTGGCAGACAGACATTACGCCTTATTTTCCCTCCTCCCTTATCTGTTGGGTTTCAAAAGCAGCATCAGAAAACACGTTCTGCTCAGGCTGGCATGAGCCAGGGAGACAAACACAACCTGACAAACAGGGAGCAGCACATGGCGTGGGGTATTATCCAAAGGTCACCTCTGTGCTGATGCAGGGAAAATGAGTTGGAGTCCCAGCAGTTTCTCCTGGGTGAGGGATCTGCCCAGGGTTCTGGTTACTCCACCAGCACCAGCCACCCACGGCAGCTCCCAGCTGGCTGCAGAGCTCAGTGTGCACAGGGGGGGCCCATGGATGCCTGCTTTGGGTCTCTTTCACCAGCCAGGGATCATCCCTGCTCTTCTACCCACACCCAGCTCGCTTTAAAGCACAGCTTGATCTACTCTATGAGGGCAGGAAAGTCTCACAGCACCAGTATCAAACCTTCTCTGCACCCTCTCCACCCTGGCACAGGGTGCCCAGAGAAGCTGTGGCTGCTCCATCCCTGGGAGTGCCCAAGGCCAGGCTGGACAGGGCTTGGAGCCACCTGGGATAGTGGAAGGTGTCCCTGCCCCAGCAGGGGTGGGATGGTTTTTAAGGCCCCATCACAGCCAAACCATCACACAAATCTGTGATAAATGCCCTGAACAGGGAGATTTCTCTGGTTATTGCACAGACACAGGGATGGTGGCCAGGACAAATCCCACTGTCCCATTACAGACACAGGCTCTCACCTTCCAGCAGCCCCAGCCTCCTCGAGCCCTTCTCTGCAGCACTAAATGGACAAACACAGGTTTTTCTTCCAGAAATATCCTCTCCTTCAGTGCCAGCATCAAACACAGCACAGAAAGCCTTCTCTAACCCAAATGTCAGGCAGCTGTCTAATTTTCACCTTTGTTAAATAATGCAATTGTCCCGGAAAGGGTTCTCCAGCCATCCCCAGAGCCAGCCCCAGCACACAAGCTGTCCTCCAAAGGGAAGGGAAGCACAGTGGGTATGCCAGGGCAGCAGGCAGCGGCAGTAAATAACCCAGAGCCTGCTTTGTTCCTTCATAAAATAAATGATTAATAGCCCAGGATAGTCAGTCTGCTTGAAAAGCTCAGGATTGCTGAAAACTTTTGATCAGTTTGATTCATTAACCTTTCAAACTGCCTCTAAAAGAGGCTTAAAATCTGAGGAAGCATCATTTTAAACACTTCAATTTTATCCAGTGATCCTCACTTTTGACAAACTGAGCTAAGACTGAGACACTGCTCCCCTTTAGAGACACTCGGCATCAGTCAGGTGTCAAGGAAGAAATAACAAGGGAAAATAAAGTTGCCGTAGACAAACAACCCCATGTTCATCTTAAAATTCAAAACCAGTCGGGGCTGGGGGGAGAAAATGGCCCTTCTTTGTGATTCTTAAGCACTTGGCCGATTCGCAGGTGGCTTCCCAACTGTCTCTTTATTTCTTTTGCTTTTAATGCTAATAAAAAAGGAACCCAAACAGGGCACTCAATTCCCCCGCACAATGCCCTGGGGGAGGGCAGGGAGTGTCACTTCCATATCCCAAAAGTCTGACTCAGACAAATTACTTCTAGTTCACTTCCCTACTACACGCCTGCATTGTTCCAACACCTTGGCAGCAGAAGGGGCTCATCCCCAGCTATCTGGTCCCAGGAACGGCCACGGGGGCTGATGTCATTAAGGAACCGTCCCAATTACTTCCCTGGGGAAAGCAGGGACTTGCAGCACAGCGGGAAAACCAACCGTCAGCAAACCCCCAAGGGCTGCGTGCCCGGGAGGAGCCGCAGCTTCCAGGGATGGCAGCTGCCTCCTGGAGCTCAGCTACAGATGGTTGGAGGCTCGGGCAGAGTTTCCTTAGAAAGTGAGAGGTTCCTGAGAGAAAAAGGGCGTTTTGGACCAAGGACAAGCCGTGGTCACTGCTGCCGGGCGGATTCCAGACACTGGGAATTTCGGGGTTTATTTTCTAGAGAGGACAGAGAGCAGTGTGAAAGGGCAGGAAAGGGCACTTGTCTTTCTTGTGGACACAGAAGTGCTTCACCAGCAGCCACAGCAGCACAACTCCCAGCAAAGGAACGTTATTGCACCTCTAAGGGAATCACAAGCCTTGCTCAGAGAAAGAAATACCAGCTACAAATTCAACCTTCTCACGGACACCCAGCTCACAGAGCCAGCCCACAGCATCTTTTGCTGCAGTAATTACACATGGTCAAGGATTTGTGAGTTTAATAGTTTTAGGGAGCAATTCCCAAGCCACAGCTGTCAGCTTGTGGAACAGTTTTCTGAAATCCCATCAAAGCTTGTAGGAATTCAGCAATATTAGCAGAATACCAATGCTCTTATTTGGAACAATATTGAGGCTCCTGACAGAAAAATTTTGATGCTTCAAATACCCAGCAGTGGTGGAAAGAAAGATGTTTATAAAGGAATCAGACCTCACCTGTAGCTTCAGCAATTTTTCTGCATTGAATCTTTATGCTCATCTATACAGAGAAAAACATTTAACCAGAAGAAACAAACCCAATTCTTAATTTTTCAGCTTTCCTGATTAAATACTGATGGATGTTCCCATTCAATTATTCAGTCCAGACTGTAATAGCAGTTAATTAGAAGTTAGCAATGAAATTACAAGTTAAAGGGATCATAGAGAGTTATTATGACAAAGAAGTATCTTGGTTTTTGGGCACCACGTACATCATGGATTTGCATGGATGAAGAAAAGTGGAAAAAATAAAGAGCAAAGAAGCACTCTGAATATGTGCAACAATAATAAAGGAGTCTAGAAGGACAAGGAAAAATGATTTAAGAAGAAATAGAGAATTCTTTTCTACTTAGAAGCTCCCTGAAGTTAAATGTACTGTTTCAGCTGTACCAGTGAATAGGAGAAATTGCCAGAGCCTGGAGGGTAAGGAGAGTTCAAAAGATGATGAAGAGAGCATCAGCAGGATTATGCAATGACATGGGCAGGTCAGGAAAAAGCAGGTGGATACAGGGAAAGTGAACAAATAGTCCCAACACAGCAAAAAGGGAACAGGGAACTTCATGATTCTCTAGGAAATATCACCACATCAAACCAGTGTGCCAGGAATTATTTCCGTGCACATCACTGAGTGAACTGCGTAGTGTTATACAGCACTGTGAATGCCCTGCATTACTGGGTTTGAATTTATTAATTAAACCAGTTTTTGTGCTTTCTCAGCTATCTAGGCAATCTTCTGACACAGCCCGGGGTGTGCCTGCCCTATCCTGGGGCTCAGCTCAGTTTTTGAGAGGAAGATAATTCATAAATTAATTCATGGCCTCAGCCCGGCACAGCGACAAGCCTGCACAAACTACAGGTACAAAATCAGATTCAAATCTGGTTACAGCCAACACGTGCCACTGGTGTGAAGGGCAGATCCTGCACCTCAGAGAACCCCTTTCGTGTTCTACCAAAATAAAAGTGCTTGTTAAATGTTGCTCCCTTGGACACACGAAGTTCCCAGCATGAGATCCAAGGCCTGGTTGTAGAGGAGCCCAAGTTGTGTAACTGTTTTTGGTATTTAGTTCAAGCAGCTTTTAAGAGCTTTACAAACAAATTTAAAATAATTACAAGGTATTCATTAGTGCACTTTGCAGAGGCACAGATTCAGCCCAAGTGCATGAAAGAAACCAAGTAAAAAAAGTCTTTCCAAGCCTGATTTACCAGGCTTGTGCAAGACAATCTTAACAGTTTTGTTCTCACACATTTTATCATCTCCCTGAGGGAAAACTCCAGAGGAACTCTCTCAAGGAGCACACAACTGCCCTTGTAATAGTTTAAAACAGGATTTCCAGCCATCCACAGCAATCAAGAAATGATGGCCATGCTTTCAGAGCTCAGCAGGTTCCCCCACTCCCTTCACTCCTCGATCACACCACGGTGAGCACAGCAGCACAGAAAAAAACCACTTGTGAACATTCAGATGAGCTCTAGAACACGTTTTCATACTCTTCACTTAGTGTCAGGCTGTCATTTTATAAATACATTTAGTTTTTAGAAAACAAACCGCAACGCCACACTTGTAGGGAAAATAAGGCCTCTTAAAAAAGACTGTGACAAGTTTCTGTGGGGTGTGTGCTTGCTCTAAAAGGAGCCAAAAGACTGAGCAGAACATCCTGCCCTGGAGACAACAACCAACTCTGCTTGAGAGATGTTAATTTTAAAAAATCACAGGTCAAGAGTAACAGAATAACCTTTTCCCTCAGCTGCTGGGAGGTCCCATCCCATTCGGAGGTGTGTGACAGTGAAGCACCTACTTGCTGTCTGTCCTTTTGTTGTAAATGAGGAAGTCAGACAGGTCGTGCCACACCTCGCTGTCCTCGTACAGGTAGGTCATGGAGGACTGCAGGGAGGGCTGCAGGGTCTCCTTGTGGTATTCAAAGAGCCACAGGACTGTCCCCCACACCAGGGCAGCCACGAGAGGGAAGGGGTCCTGCTTGGGCTGTGGGATGTAGCCCTTTTCCACAGCCAGCCGAGACAGACCGAACAGGATCCGGGACAGCAGGTACATGATGATCTGCAGGAGGACAAACCCAGAGAGCAGGGGGTAAGTACTGAGCACAGCCAGCTCCAGGGATTCAGAACTGACCATCCAGGCAAGAGGGGTGGGAACAAGTCACCCACTTCAAAGCAAACAGGCCGTAATTTCCCACATCAGCAGGCTGCAAAACCAGGGGTGTTTGTGTCTTCCCCACGTCCTCAAAGTCCTGCTGCTCTGATTTAGCAATCAACACGCTGCACTTCATGCAACACATCTGTGCAGTTGCACAACTTCTGTCTTTGCCCAGTTCATGCCACCTCAGACGATGCTGATAAAACAGCCCCAGAGCAGTCCTGCCAAGCAGGTGTGAACTCAGGAGTCTGGACACAGCCTAACACCACACTGAAGGCCTGGCTTAAGTCGAGAGCTTTGGATTAATCTGCATCTCTGTGTTTCACTCACTGGTTTGTGACTGTGTGTTAATGACCAGCTTCAAATCAAACACCCCCTGAGCAGCTGAGATGCCAGTTTAACCAGTTTAGATGTCAGTTTAACCAGTTCAGCTCCGTGCAGCTCTAACTGATCAAGCTCTACACTCACAACACTCCAGGTAAAGAGTTTAACCCTGCGATGGCCAGACCAGGAGCACACGGGCAGTGAGCACAGCTCAGGTGACAGGTGGGATAACCCCACATCTCTGGATCACCTGACTGCCTTCCTAGGAACTCAGTGCAGCTCTGGAGGCAAACCTGGGCTGCCAGCACTCCACCTGCCCACACTGCTCATGGAGACACACAACCACCTCTGGGATTTGAGTGCAGAGCAGGCAAAACAGCAATTTGTGCAAAGAATACGATAAAAGAGCAACGCTATGTGGTCAGAATCACCAGCAACAGGTGCCACCAACGACTTCCTGGCACACCTGTTGTTTTTCCTGGCCAAAGAAACTTTCAGCAAGTGCCTTTACCTGGCTGTTGATGGGGTTGTTGTCACCAAACACCAGCCAGCCCCCAATGCAGGCTGCAAGGAAAGAATGAAATGGGATTTTTTTCCCCTGCAGCCGGGACTGCGCTGCCAGGAGCCCCTTGTAGGTGAACACAAAATAGGCCAGGTTCCGGGAATGCGCGTACGTAGCCTGGGCAATGGATTTCAGTTTCTCCCTTAAACTGAAGGAAAGAAACAGACAATTAGGGGAGAGAAAAGGCTGGACCCTTGCACTCACACAGCCTGGTCACTGCACTCCTGACCTACACTGATGGCTTGGGCGTCCCAGGAATGTCTTGGGAAGGAGGAGAAATCCCCTCAGCTTTGGCTCACTCATCAGAGCACAGCCCTAACCAGAATGTGGACTGTGCCTCTGTCTAATTTTATCACTACTCAAACAGTCCTTTTACTTTCTTTTTTTGTTTTTAACTAAATGCAAACTTCTGGCACTCAGGGAAAGGCACAACGTGCACAGGCATAGCCTGGGTTTCCATATTTCAACACAGAACAGAACATTGCTGTCGGCATCTGCTAATTCCCCCTCTGTACTCTGGTTATCATCAACCATTCCTTGAGTGATTAACCCCTTCAGTTATATATATTTGTGGGTGCTTCACGTCAGAACAAGGCTCAACCATGGCTCACACATCCTTCTGCTTTTCAAGCCCTCTAGAAACATGAAAAACGGACGGCTGACATGAAAACGTTTTAAGCAGCAACACAGAAATGCAGAATTAGGGTTCATACCTTCCACTCTTGAACAGGAAAGTCATCACCAGAGCGTGTGGGGCACGGATTTTGGCTCCATAACTATAAAGGTGGACAGATATTTCACAGAGTTTATTTTATACTATGAAATGACTGTATTTCCATTCTAGCAGCGGAAAACGGCAACTTACTCGAATATCTGTTACTTTTACACCAGCCCAGAAGCAGCAGCACAGCAAACCGGGAGGAGCCCAGCCAGAAGGAGAACAGCACACGCACCTGAGCGAGCCAGGCCCGAAGGGGACCCCAAACCCAGCTCAAACCACCCCAACTGCAGGTGAGGGAGGCGGAATCGCCTTCCCCGCACCCCCGCCACAGCCTCCCCACCGACCGGGGGGACCGAGAACCCGCCCCCCCGGGGCCGGCACTCACACGGCGCCGTTGCGGAAGCCCTTGATGACGGCGAGCGCGGCGTGGTAGCGGCGCTTCTGCAGGAGCGCGTTGGCGGCGCGGAGCAGAGCGCGAAACGAATCCGCACCGCCCGCCATGGCCCCGCCGGCCATGGCACCCCGCCGCACGCCGCTTCCGGGGGCNGGCGCCGCTGCCGCCGTCGCTCCAAGATGGCGCAGGCGATCTTCGAGGCGCTGGAAGGTAACGGGGCCAGACCGGGGCCGCGCCGGGACCGCCCGGGCCGCGGCGACAGCCGGGGTGCGTGACCCCCGCTCCTCCGAGCTCCCCTTGTTCAGCGGCGCCGCCGTGCGGGACGAGGGGTCGCGTTGGGGCCGCCCGTGAGGCCCGGCCCGGCGCGGCGTGGGGCGCTCCCGGTAGACCCGGG
>VYXC01013165.1:442208-564095 GCA_013397175.1 Platysteira castanea
GGGCAGCCCGGCACTGGCAGCGGGGTGGTGGAAGTGTACAGTGCCCCTGCTCCCATGGCAGCATCCAGCACCGTGGAGATCCAGACCCTGGGCATGCAGCCCTATCCGCCCATGGAGGTAAGGCCAGGGCTGCTCCTAGGGATCTGTGCTCTGAGAATCACCGAATGGGTTGGGTTGCAAGGGACCTTAAAGCTCATCCAGTTTCAATGTCCTGCCTTAGGGAGGGACACCTCCCACTGGACCAGGTTGCTCCAAGCCCCATCCAATCTGGCCTTGAGGAATGTGGAATTATAGTGTGGGAAGATGGGTTAGCTTATTTCACAGCAGTTATTTTCTCTGGGAGAAGGCAGCAAACAGAAGGAGATCAGTAAGATGATGGGGATTTTGAGAACAGGAGAAACAGCTGAGAGGGACAGAGGGCTGGCGCAGGCTTAGGAGACCTGAACATTTGTTTCTGGCCGAGGGATACCTGCATATGTTGGGAGTGAGAGGGAATAGAGGTGAGGGGCTCACCTTCTGTAGAAGCACAGAGCACCACACTGCACACTTCAGGCTTATGTGGAGAGAAGAATTCAGTATAAAACTCAATGAGCTTGACAAGGTGNGTTCTCCCTAGGCTGGCTAGGCTGTACACACTCTCCATACTCTGAAAATATTGCTTGTAAACAGAAGGATTAAAAGCTTTAAAAACAAAGCAACAAAAGCAGTGGGGCTTGAGGGCTTGGATTTTGGAGGAGGCAATGTGTACCTGTGGGTCATGCCAATCCTCCAGCACGGTCTGCTCCGACCTGCCGGTTGGATGTGCTGTGTTGTGCCAAGGCATCGGCTGTTCCTGCAGGCAAATTGGGATTTGGAACGTGTGTGAGGGAGCAGCCCCTCCAGCTCCTGGCTGCTGCCTTTCCAACGTGTTGTGTGTCTCTCTGGTTGCAGAGCAGCATGAGTATGCACGCGGGGGCTGGCTACCTGTCCCAGCCCCCCCCGCCACCGCCGNATCTGTGCTCTGAGAATCACCGAATGGGTTGGGTTGCAAGGGACCTTAAAGCTCATCCAGTTTCAATGTCCTGCCTTAGGGAGGGACACCTCCCACTGGACCAGGTTGCTCCAAGCCCCATCCAATCTGGCCTTGAGGAATGTGGAATTATAGTGTGGGAAGATGGGTTAGCTTATTTCACAGCAGTTATTTTCTCTGGGAGAAGGCAGCAAACAGAAGGAGATCAGTAAGATGATGGGGATTTTGAGAACAGGAGAAACAGCTGAGAGGGACAGAGGGCTGGCGCAGGCTTAGGAGACCTGAACATTTGTTTCTGGCCGAGGGATACCTGCATATGTTGGGAGTGAGAGGGAATAGAGGTGAGGGGCTCACCTTCTGTAGAAGCACAGAGCACCACACTGCACACTTCAGGCTTATGTGGAGAGAAGAATTCAGTATAAAACTCAATGAGCTTGACAAGGTGGCTTTTGCTAAAGAATGACACAGGCAAGGTGAATTTACTGGAATTGCCAGTGGTCAGAAGTGGATGGGGATGTTGGACAAGTAATGGTCTGTGTTAATTTATCAGGGTGGGCAGCAGAAATGCCCTCAAACTATCACCCCAGACTGATCACTCTGTCTCAAAGTGTCCTTTCCTAATCTTGATGCTGACATAAACAGCCATGCTTTGGCACCTAGAGTTTCCCTGTGTCTTCCTTCCCTTCTGCAGTCCTGCCAGGGCAGGCAGCAGGACCTGCCACAGGGTCAGCAGGGATCCTTCTGGTAGCCTGCTCCAGAGGGATAAGAAATTCTTCCAGACATAAGACATAGAGGAGGGACAAGACAGCTCCCTCAGAGTGTTTCTTTACTGTCCTGTTCCTGCTGTAATAACTTCTGAATGCTTTTTGATGTTCATCAGGAGAGTTTCACTCTGTGCAGGCTCTTAGTTTTGGTTAGAGACACATTGCTGGACTGGTGAACCAGAAATTTGATCCAGTTTGGCAGAAGGCAGAAAACAACCCAGCTACAGCGTGGTGTGGGTGGAGATGGAGGTTAGGGTACGGTGTAACTCTCTGTAGCAAACATGTTCCACTGATGAATTGCCCTCTCACAGGTACCGAGCCAGTGCGTGGAAAGCCCCGTGTACCCCTCTCCCCCTGTGTACAGCCCTGGGAAGCAGGGGTTCAAGGCCAAGAGCACCAGTGCACCCACGCCCCTGAGCGGTGCAGGAGGAGGCTCCGTGGTTGGCTTTGATTCCCCTGCTGCTGCCAAAACTCGCCGCTGCAAGAATGAGAGTGGGCTGCAGGAAGGTGAGTCCCTTAGAGCACCTGCCCTGCAGGTCACTGTGCTTGTCCCAGCTGGGCTGCAGGAAGGGGAGTCCCTTAGAGCACCTGCCCTGCAGGTCACTGTGCTTGTCCCAGCTGGGCTGCAGGAAGGGGAGTCCCTTAGAGCACCTGCTCTGCGGGTCACTGCTTGTCCCAGCTGGGCTGCAGGAAGGTAAGTCCCTTAGAGCACCTGCCCTGTGGGTCACTGTGCTTGTCCCAGCTGGGCTGCAGGAAGGGGAGTCCCTTAGAGCACCTGCCCTGCGGGTCACTGTGCTTGTCCCAGCTGGGCTGCTGAGCCACGGGCTCCCCAGGCCCTGAGGGGTGGCACTGGCTATGCAGCTCTGGAGGGGGAGCACAATGCCCTGCATGAAACTGATGGGTGACCTGGTGAGTTCACAGCAGAAACAGAGCTGAGGCTCTTCCTCTCACTCAGGCTGTATCTCTTCTCAATTGCCAAAACACCTTTAAGGTGGGTGCTTTATAGCTGGAAAGGTCCCTGGAAGGCAGTGGTTGTTGGAAGACAGTGGTTGTTGCCTGAGGGGGATGCCCTGCCTCACCAGACTACACTGCTCAGGATTTGTAGAATGGCTCAGGCTGTGTTCAGTGAATGTTTGTGCCCAGAACCACTCCCCAGTCTGGCCAGGCAGATCTTACCTTTCCATAAGCTCTTTATTCTTGGTCCTGAACAGTCATGTCTTGGGGTGAGGGCCCTGTGACGCAGTGGGGACAGGGCTGTGCCACGTGACCTCATTCTTGTGTGTGCTCTTCCTTTCAGGCAAACCCAAGTCCCCCAAGCTGAAATGCACGTACTGTGACAAGGCCTTTACCAAGAACTTCGACCTGCAGCAGCACATCAGGAGGTAACAGTGCCCTTCCCTGGACACAGCAGAGTGGCTGGGCTGGAGAGGGGTACAGCTCTGCTGAGGGAGTCTGTGCAGTCCAGCTCGTTATGCCCCAGAATCTGTGCTGCAACGGGACGGATTCTTCATCCTCTCACCCCAGGATACCATTTCCCCAGTGACAGGAATCAAGGCTGTATCATGGATGTAATCGTGCTGATTATGTGCTGGGACTGGAGGCTCATTTTCCTTGCTGATGAGACCTTGACAGCCAAACCTCTCGTCATCTGATCACTGGTGTATCAGCATTCCCACTGCTTGCCTCTGCCCTTCCCCTTTCCTCTCTCTCCCTAGCAAGCTGCAGCCTTCCTGTTTGCTGCTGTTAGCAAAGCATAAGCCAAGCTCAGTGTCTATACGGGGAGCTCTACTCAGACAGCTTTTCCCTGGCAGGAGGAAGCTGAAATCTGCAGAGTTTTTTCCCCCAGTGGTGTCAGCTGGACTCAGAACAGATGGGAAGGAACAAGTGGTGGTTTTTGCACCCCTTCCCAGCCTGGACTCTTCACTTTCTGTTGAAGCAGAAAGGCAGAGTAGAAAGACCTTTTTGCTATGGACAGCGGAAAGCAAATTCAGGCAGATCAGAGGTCTGCAAGCTAGAAGAGATGTGTGCAGGAGAGAGAAGGTGACAGGGAAGAAAAGACTTATACCCTTGAGGAAGTGATGAGATCCCCAAGGTCTGTGCAGAGACCCTGACAGTGAATCCCCTGATGTTGTTGCAGAGGTGTTTTCCTCCCCTGCTTCTTCCTTTAATCCCCGTCACTCCCGGACCACAGGTGTTTTGTCTGTGCACCAGCCTTGTTTCCCCAGGCCTCTCCCAATCCACCTCCTCTGGTGACTCAGGTCTCAAAGCCCTTGTTTGGCAGGCCCAGGTGTGATCTGCCAAACCCAGTGACCAGCACTGTCCTTTAGCAGCCACCCCACCACGGGCCCTGCCTGGGGGCTGCCTCCTCTCTCCGCCAGCTGCTGACCTGCTGCCTCCTCCTTCAGTCACACAGGTGAGAAGCCCTTCCAGTGCATCGTGTGTGGCCGAGCCTTTGCCCAGAAGTCCAACGTGAAGAAGCACATGCAGACCCATAAAGTGTGGCCTCCAGGGCTGGGCTGCACCATCTCCCGCAACTCCATCACTGTGCAGGTCATGGCCTTGAACCCCAGCCAGCCTGAGGACGAGGAGAACACAGGTTTGGTGCCTGGGGATGGTGTGTGCGGGGCAGAGCAGTGGTGTGAGGAGCCTGCAGGTCTCTGCACCTCCACACAGGGAGGGAGGGGAGCTGTTTGCATTCCTTGGTGCCCTTTAGCAGCTCACATTAAGTGGCATTTGCTCAGCTCCAGCTGGAAGCTGCATCCTTTCACACCCCCATGGTGGGTTCAGGTGCTGGTGGAGAACATGGCTCCAAACTCTGTGCCAGTATGTGCATAAACAGGGCAAGGTGTCTTCCCCTCCTCACTCCCTGGCAGCAGAGCTTTGGCAGTGCACGAGCCACACCTGACAGCTCTGGCCTAGGGGACAGACAGCTGCACTGGGATAGCCCAGTGCTCTGGCTTTGCCCTGCACAAGTCATGCCCAGGCTGGATCCGGCCATAGTGGCCACCTGTAAATACTTGAGACAGAGAAGAGCTCCTTGCAGGTGTCTGATCCCCTTTCTGCTGGTGGCCCCAGTCCTGGTAGGGGAGGGAATGCAGTGACAAAATAATGTCTAGGACAAAGGGACAACTGGAGCCATTCTCTGCAGGCATCATGGACTGTGAACTACAGGCTGAGCTTATCTCCTGCCAGTGGTGGGAGTAAATCTGACTCTGGTTCACTGGTGGAGGCCTGTTCTCTGACTGCTCCACAGAGCAGAGTTATATCCCCAGAAAAAGACAATGGATTAGGGAAGGGAAGGTGGAGTAATCAGAGTCCTTAATAATCTGTCAACAAATTTTAAACAACCCTGTTGGTGAGATTCATGTGATCTAAAGAGTCTGTCTTTGAAAGGGAGGAAGAGCCTGGCCTGGTGTGTCCTGGCAGCATGGTGCTTGCAGAGCAGCTTTCAGAGCAGTCTCATGGCAGGCCGTGACTTTCCCTCTCTCTCCAGGTTTGCCCCAGCCCTCCAGGAACACGGTGCCCCCACCCCAGGACCTGAGCCCCTTGGAGGAGAGCGAGGAGGGCAAGCTGGAAGCCAAGCAGGTTGTCCTGATCGACAGCTCTTACCAGTGCCAGTTCTGCCCCAGCAAGTTCAACACCTACTTCCAGCTCAAATCACACATGACCCAGCACAAGAATGAGCAGGTAGGGACAGAGGGTGCCTGTGTGGGCAGCAAGATTGGGATTGGCTTCATATAATGCCCCAGTTACCAGGGTCTGTCCTGAGCCTTTTGGTCTGTAGAGCTGCCAGTTCTTCACACGCAGCTCAGCTCTCAGGGTTGTAGCTGTGTGGTCTGGATGGCTTTGAAAAACTCCTGTGTCTCTACCCTGCTGAGTGAGAATTCAGCCAAGCAGGTTTGGGTGGCTGGAGAGGAAGCAAAGAAGTGAAGTGTGTCCAGTTCTGGGCTCTTCACTTCCAGAAAGACATGGAGGTGCTGGAGTGTGTCTGCAGAAGGGCAGCAGAGCTGGGGAAGGCTCTGGAGAGTCAGGCAGAGGAGCAGTGGCTGAGGGAGCTGGGAAAGGGGCTCAGCCTGGAGAAAAGGAGGCTCAGAGGGGACCTTCTCGTTCTCCACAACTCCCTGAAAAAAGAGTGCAGCCAGGGGGGAGTCAGGCTCTGCTCCCACAAGGGACAGGACAAGAGGAAACGGCCTCAAGCTGTGCCAGAGGAGGTTCAGGTTGGACATCAGGAGGAATTTCTTCACTGGGAGGGTTGTCAGGCATTGGACCAGGCTGTCCAGGGAAGTGGTGCAGTCATTGTCCCTGGAAGTGTTCAGTAAATGACTGCACCTGGCATTTGGTGCTTTGCTTTAGTTAACAAGGTGGTGTTTGGTAAATGATTGGACTTGATGATCTTGGAGGTCTTTTCCAACCTTTATGATTCTATGAAATCCAAAATTTTCAGCATAGCTGACAGCTCTTGGGTCATGGGACAATCACTTCTGGGGTGCTGTGGTCCCATCCACTCAAGTGGTTACAGTCTGTGTTTCTTCCCAGAAAGGAAGGCAATTCTGCCTGCTGGCAGAGGATTTTCCCTGTTTGTTTCCTTGGTGAGCCTCTCTAGTTGCTCTCCCTTCTCCCAGGTGTACAAATGTGTGGTGAAGACCTGTGCCCAGACCTTCCAGAAGCTGGAGTCCTTCCTTGAGCACATCAAGAGCCACCAGGAGGAGCTGAGTTACCGCTGCCACCTGTGCAGCAAGGACTTCCCCTCGCTGTACGAGCTGGGCGTGCACCAGTACTCGCACAGCCTGCTGCCCCAGCACAGCCCCAAGAAGGACATGGCCGTGTACAAGTACAGTACAATCGCTGCTCACAAGGCTTGTAGGAGTGAGTGGGTGCAGAGCATGCTTGGTGGGACCTTAGAGGGGACAGGGGGCCCTGTGTCCAGTGGCCGTGGTGCTTTTGGACACCCAGGTGGCACACGGGGGGGCCCTTCCACCAGACTGCAAGGGCCAAGCACTTTGAATGCAGGGAGTCTCTTTGAAGGACAGTGAAATGCTGGGATTGGGTATGTGGGAGGATCCCATCACTGCAATTCCTCTTAGCACCAGTCAAGAGTGAGATGGGCATGGCTGAATCTGCCCCAGGCTGGGTCAGAGACCCAGGGAAGCCCTTCCCAGCCTGTTTTCTGTGACTCTTCACCCACAGCAAAGGGATTGTGGGTTGTAGAAGCTGTGCCTAGAAAAAAATTTCCTATCCCTTTGCTGCAAAAGGGTCTGTTCCTTGGAAAGCTTTTCTATGAGTGTGGAGGGAAAATGTGAGGAGTTCCACAAGGAGCTCCACAGAGCTTTTGAAATGCCCATAGAGATGTTCAGGAAGAGTAGGAAGCCCAGGAGACACTGGAGTCACTTAGGAGCTTCATGGAATAAATACCTGCTAATTCTTGCCTAGACCATGGTTTCTAGTTATCCTTGCACTACAGAGATTTGTTCTACAGCTTGGTAGTGGGGATCCCTGAGATCAGAGCCCTGCTTGTGCTTGAGGAGGTTTTAGTCTGACCTAAGGAGAGGGGATTTCACAGCAGGAACAGGGTGTGAGTGCCTCTGACCTCACTGCTGATGGTGCCTGTCCCCAGTGCCCACTGTCAGTCAGCTTGGGCAGAGCCCCCTGGCAGAAATACTGCCATGCTGGGTCCCCATTCACAGCTCCTTCACTGGGAGCTGANAATACTGCCATGCTGTGGGACCCCTGCCATGCTGGGTCCCCACTTGCAGCTCCTTCACTGGGAGCTGATGTCTTCAAGCAGTGAAGGTAGAAGGAGGTGTTTGAAGAAAGGTGAAGTCCTCCCCTAGGGCTTGTCTCCTTGAGGAAGCAATGTGCAGTATGTGCTCGGGGCTGGGTGCTCCCATGGCAGCCTGTGGGAAGTGCACGAGTGTTTAAAGGCTTCTCCACCCAGTTTTCCAGCGTTTCCCTCTCTGAAGGATCCTAAGTGTGAGTGTGAGCTGGCATGTGGGTTGCTGAGGTTTTAGAGCACCTGAGTGGCTATTTTCTGTATCAACCCTGTCAAAGCTCACCCTGGAAGGTGGCTGGGCTGGGCAGGTCTGCTGGTGGTGCGGGGTTTGCTGCAGGAGCCTGGCTCACAGGCTCTGTCCTTTCTCTCCACATCCAGGTGTGTGAAGTGTGTCAATAAATACTCCACCCCAGAAGCCCTGGAGCACCATCTGCAGACAGCAACGCACAACTTCCCCTGCCCTCACTGCCAGAAGGTGAGTGCTGACCACGGCCTGAGCCGGGCCTGGACACCTGGCAAGGGCTCTGAGGGGGACAGGAACCCTTGGCTCCATGAACAGGAGCCTTGGGTAACAGATTATGAGGAAGCAGAAAGTGAAGTTAACTCTGTGGGGAAAGTAGCAACTCCTGGGGTTCCTTGCCCAGCCCATCCTACTGCTGGCCTTGGTGGAAGACTGGGCATCCTTCTGGGGAGCTGGTCCTCAGCTCTGTGGTGTTACACACTTGACTGCAAGGTTTCAGCTTATGTGTTTCTTAAGAAAGTTTTGGCTTTTTGTTTTGAGTTTTTGTTGGTTTGTTTTGAAAGCTCTATTCTGTACTTTATTTATATAATCCTGAAGTGCATTGCATCCTTCCTGGGAAAGCAGTGACTGAGCTTCTTGCTCAGGTTGCCCAGAGAAGCTGTGGCTGCCCCATCCCTGGAGTGTCCAAGGCCAGGTTGAACAGAACTTGGAGCAGCCTGTGATAGTGGAAGGTGTCCCTGCCCACAGTAGGGTAGTTGGGACTGGATGATCTTTAGGGTCCCTTCCAACCCAAACCATTCCATGATTCTTATGTTTTTTATCCAGGCTACACCTCCCGTGCCAGCTCCACGATGTCTGGTGCATGATGCCAGCTCTGAGCCGTGTTTTTGTGTGTTCCAGGTGTTCCCCTGCGAGCGGTACCTGCGCCGCCACATCCCCACGCACGGCGGGGGCAGCAAGTTCAAGTGCCAGATCTGCAAGAAGTTCTTCCGGCGGGAGCACTACCTCAAGCTGCATGCCCACATCCACTCGGGTACGGCTTCCCGTGCCAGCCACCTCTGTGCCACAGCCCTGGCTACCCTGTGCCCTGGTAGCAGGAATGACAGAGTTGGCTCTGAGTCATTTGTAGTAACTTGGTTTCAGATCAATGGGTTTGGTTCAGCCTCATGCCCAGCACTGCAATAGGGACACAGGTGGCTTCCCCACTTGCTGTGGTGGCAGAACTAAGGAGTTTGGCCCTGGAGAGCAGGAGCAAGCATGGGTTGTACCCACCCATTTAATGTTCTCTTGAGAAGTGACTGAGGGAGTTGGGGTTGTTTGGCCCGGAGAAAAGGAGGCTCAAGGGAGACCTTATCGCTCTCTACAAGTCCCTGACAGGAGGGTGCAGCCAGGTGGGGGTCGGGCTCTTCTCCCCGGCAACCAGCGACAGGACAAGAGGACACAGCCTTAAGCTGCACCAGGGGAAGTTCAGGCTGGATATTAGAAAGAAGTTCTTCACAGAAAGGGTGATTGGGCATTGGAACGGGCTGCTCAGGGAAGTGGTGGAGCCACCATCCCTGGAGGTGTTTGAGTAAAGACTGGATGTCTTTTCATGTGGTCTGGTGACAAGGTGGTGTTAGGTCATAGGTCAGGTTCTCAAAGGTCTTTTCCAACCTAGTTAATTCGATGTGATTCTGCGTGATTTATCCATCGGGCAGGGAAGTTTGGGCAAGTTTATAGTGTGGCACAGCTGGCCTGGTGCCCTGTCCATGGCTAGAGCAGCCCGTGTGGCTGGACTGTCCCTGACCCCTGGTCTCTCTCCTCCCCAGGCGAGAAGCCCTTCAAGTGCTCGGTGTGTGACGCAGCGTTCAATCGCAAGGACAAGCTCAAGCGCCACATGCTCATCCACGAGCCCTTCAAGAAATACAAATGTCCCTTCTCGTATGTAGTGTGTCTGCACATGGCAGCTGTCTGAACGGGGTTGGGAGGGGGCTTGGCGTGGAAGGAATGGCTCCTGCAGGTATCCTCGGGGACACTGTGGCACATACCCAGCCACTGCTGCTTGGGGAGGTTGGAATGCTCTCTGCTGTTGAACTGGGAACCCAAGAGTCCCAGTTCTTTGTTACTGATTTCCTGGAAGGCCACATAATTTCATTGGTTCATCAGCCCTGTAAAATAACTCCTGCCTTCCTGAGAGGCTTGGGGGAGCACTAGAAAGGGAAGGAGCATTATTTGCCCACAGAGGTTGCCTGGATGATGGGCTCTCACTCACTGCCATGTCTCCAAAAGCACTTGGCAACATAGGACAGCACAGGACTTGGCAACATGTACAAGCCAGAGGAACCGAGTTTAGGAAGGTGCACCCCAAATCCATGGCATAGCCATGGGCCTTCTAAGATAGCCAAGATTGACTGGCTTCTCCCTGCTCCAACCACTTTGTACCTTCTTCCAAAATATTTCTGTCTCCAGCTGGGATCTTGAACTTGCTGCTTTTGGGAGGATTTATAGTGAGACACAGACCATGGGCAATACAGGAGAAGCCACATGTCCCTGTGGCAGCCTGTTTACTCCTTGCCCCTCCCCAGAAAGGCTGAAATAGTGGAACTCCTGCTGAGGCTGCACCGAGACAAACACCTGGGTGCTGCTAAGAAGGGTCATGGATCTCTTTAGGATCTGGGCTCTGTTTATACTTTGCTCCTCAGCTGATTCCCACAGCTCACCAGCATTTGTTGTTGTTCCAGAAGCCACACGGGCTGCAATAAGGAGTTCAACAGGCCTGACAAGCTGAAGGCTCACATTCTGTCCCATTCCGGTGAGTGGTTGGGAATGCAGTGACTGGGATTCCCCGTGGTGCTGCAGGAGCATGTGACAGAAGGACTAAGCCTGAGAAATAAGAATCATTTACTAGCTTTAGGTTTTTTCTCTCTGTTTTGCTGCAGGCCTGTTTAAATGAGTGTCTGTTCAGGATTATGTCTAAGCTTTGGGCTGTTTTCTAAGACAATATAATCTGTAGGCAGGGCCTGCTGGTGAGACTCAAAAGCTGAGCTGGATTATTCAGTCTGTTTCCTATCAAGTGAATATCCAGCGTGCTTTGTCCACTCCTCCCCAGTCCCATCCCACATGCAAAAAGGAGATCTCAAGGGATTTGATTCCCTTCTGTGTTCCAAAAATGATGCCCCCGATCCCAATAAAGACAAATAATTTATTCCCATGATTTATTCCCATGCCCTAGGGAACAATCAGACTTTTATCTCTTGGGGTAAAACTGGAAGTCTTTCCTTGTGCCCAAAGCCCTGCAGAGTGGGATCAGATGGGCTGATAGTGCAGTTAAGGGGTTGTTTCAAACTGTACATTCCCATATTTTTGGAGGGAAAAAAAAGTGAAAATTTCTTTATTTACTAAATACACTTGGAAAAAACAATACTTCAAGATTGTTTTGTATTTTCATCACAATTACTTGACATGTTTTTCTGGTGATATTTTAATGCTCTTACTTGAGGCAAGAATATTTATTTGCAGTCTGCAGCTTCCTCTTGAGGGGCAGTGGAGGGACAGGCACTGATCTCTGCTCCCAGGGACAGCACCCAGGGAATGGCTGGAGCTGTGCCAGGGTAGGGTTAGGCTGGAAATCAGGGAAAGGTTCTTCCCCAGAGGGTGCTGGGCACTGCCCAGGCTCCCCAGGGAATGGGCACAGCCCTGAGGCTGCCAGAGCTCCAGGAGCATTTGGACAGCGCTGCCAGGGATGCCCAGGGTGGGGTTGTTGGGGTGTCTGGGCAGGGCCAGGAGTTGGACTTGGATGATCCTTGTGAGTTCCTTCCACCTCAGGACATTGACTCTACAAAGGGCTAAAACAATGCTTGAACACAGACATTCAAGCTGTAGCCACCCACCCTTTACAGTGTGAGGCACAACCTCTCTTCCCTTTTATCAGGGAGGAGGTGAAGCTGTCCTGCTCTCCCTGGCGGGGTGGCTGGCTCTCTAACTGAACTCTCTCTGCAGGGATGAAGATCCACAAGTGCCAGTACTGTAACAAGTCCTTCAGCCGCCGCGCCCACATGGTGGAGCACCAGCGCTCGCACACCGGCAACTACAAATACCGCTGCCCCACCTGCAGCAAGGGCTTCACGCGCCACAAGTACATGAGGGACCACAAGTGCCGCCTGGGCTCGCCCAAGGACAAGGAGCTGCAGCTCAGGAAGGCCCAGAAGAAGCGGGTGGCGCGGGGCCGCAAGGCCGGGCTGGCCCTGCCTGGCGCGCTGGGGCTGCCGGAGCTCAAGGACGGCGCTGCCGGGGACAGCCCCCCCGAGGGGGGCCCCAACAAAGAGCCCTTCCAGGAGTCGGACGCCGTCCTGTCCATCGTGGTTGGCGGGTCGGGAGCTGCTGACTCGGAGCTGGTCCCTGGGCAGCCCAACAGCATGGCCTCCAACCTGGCCCTGGCGGAGCTGCAGACGGCCTCGGACGGGCCCTGCGCCATGCTGGCTGTCCCTGTGTACATCCAGACCTCAGAGTGACAATGCCCGGAGCCACTGTGTGGCTGGGGGCTGCTGCTGGCGCTCTCCGACTTGGTGCTCAAATTCATCCCCGTGGAAAAGACCAAAGCTCTGCTGGGGAGGTCGATGGATATGGGAGAGAATGGCTTCCATCTCCACTGGTTCTTCCCATCATTGGGCAGAGGACTGCTTGGAAGCCACTGATGCCTACAAGGCACTGAAGAGAGTGGCTCCATTATTTCTTGTCCCTCTGCACCATGGGTCAGCTTAGGGCAAGAAAGACAAAAATCCCTGAATCAGGGTAAGAAGAAGGACCATGCAACCTTGCAACAAACAGAGCTGCTGAAATCAGGTGGCTTTGCAAATCACAGCCTGTCCCATCTGTGGTTTTTCTGGCCTAAAAGCTGTATTGCCCAGTATTTGGGTGGCCCTTCTCAGAGCAAACATCCTTCCTAGTGGAAGCAAGTTCATCCTGATATCCTTTGGGAACACTGTTCAGAAATACCCTGATAGACTTTTGTCTGGTATCTTCTCTGTCTCTCAGTAGAAAGATCACCATGTCTGTACTACATGTTATAAACACCCTGGACCTCACGTGTGGAGTCAGTGTGTGGGAATGTGTGTGTGTGTTGGCTCTTCTCTCTGGGGGCTGTTCTCTCCACGGTGTTTTTTCATGGTTTGTCCCCAGATTTCAGAGTGCCTTAGACATCAGTGAGTCAGTCCCTGTGAGCAGTTAAATGTGACTCCTGTGTTCAGTGAGGGCACTGAGGGCTGGCTGAGGTGACTGTCCAGGGCTGCACAGGAAGCCTGTGATGCATCCAGGAGCCAGTGTTCCAGTATCAGCTGTGGGCCAGGTGCTGCAGGGAAGCTCTGGTAGCTGCTCCCCAGCCTCTACCTTCCCTCAGCTCAGCTCTTGTCAGTAGTTTCAGTGGGGAGTTGGTGTGGGTGAGCAGCAAGGAACTCTGGTGTGACTGGGACACTTGTTGCCCTCTTGGCTTCTCTGATTTCCCAAGAAGAAATCCCAAAGCCAGCATGGGAGCACCAAACCCAGGAACTGAAATTGTGCCCTGTTGGTGCGGGAGGTGCCTGGGCAGGTCTGGAGCCTGGATAGATCAGGGAGCAGGCAGGAATGCTGCTGCCTGCTCCAGTGCCCTGCCAGGCTCCTTCCTTCCTGTAATACCCTCAGCCTCTGGTTTTCCACTGCCACAGGATGCACTGGCTTTTGGGGAAGGATCTGCACCCAGACCTGCACATCCCTGCTGCCTCCAGGTCCTCCTGGGATGTGTGTCCCCATGCTCTGCTCTCCCACGCTTTCTCCCTGCTCCAAGTGCAGGGCAGGGCAAGCCAAGCTGAGCTTTCCCTGGCGAGTTTGTGTGACGAGCTGCTAAGGTGTCTGTGGATGCAAAGTGCTGCATTCCCAGCCTGTTCATCCAGAGGTGCTGCAGGGTTCAGCCAGTCCTGGGTGCGGAAATCCTGGCTGTGTCTGGGACTCTGTGGCTGTTCTGGCCACTGCAGCAGTCAGCCCAGCATTACTGGTCTGACTGGTCTGATCCAGCCCATTGTTTGACCTCAAGGTGTTCTTCTTGTTTCATTCCTTAAATCTTAAAATCTTAAGTATAGCAGCTTGCAGAGGGCTGCACCCTGTGCTCCCAGACTGTGCCATCTAACCATGTATGAGAATGTCACTCCTGGGACAGTCCCACAATTCCAGTCAGGATGGGTCCTGCCACCAGTTCACTTTGCTCACTCACTTGCTAACTTACTTTTTGCTCATTTCAGGTTTTTTGTGATGTTTCTGCATGTCCAGCTGTTGGTGGGTGGGAGGAAATGGAGCTCAGGGCTTCCAGGGAAGGCTGGGAGAAGGGGTTGTTGAGGGTTTACACGAGGTTAAGGAGAGGCCTTGCCCCTGGCTCATAGGAGGGGGTGGAGAAGCTGGAGCCAGGCTCCAGAGGTGCACAGGGATGGGAAGAGAGGTGATGGGGACATGTGGAAATGTGGCAACTTCCAGTACTTAAAGGGGCTTATGAGAAGGCTGGAGAGGGACTTTTCACAAGGGCCTGGAGTGACAGGACAAGGGGGAGTGGCCTCAAGCTGGTGGAAAATTTAAATGTGATATTAGGAAGAAAATCTTCCCTGTGGGGGTGGGGAGGGCCCGGCACAGGGTGCCCAGAGAAGCTGTGGCTGCCCCTGGATCCCTGGAAGTGTCCAAGGCTGGGTTGGACACGGCTTGGAGCAACCTGGGCTAGTGGAAGGTGTCCCTGCCCATGGCAGGGGGATGAAACGAGATGATTTTTGGGGTCCCTTCCAACCCAAACCACTCTCTGATTCCATCATTCTGACTCAGTATAAGGAAGGAGGCTGCAGAGTGGTCCGGAGACCTCAGCACCAATTTGGACTGAGCATCCTGCCCTGAGCAGATGTGCTTGGGATGAGCTGACTGGAGCAGGGACATCCAGGTGGTCCTTGCTCCTTAGGTGTGTCTGTGCTGTGAAAGCTCTTGTCTGCTTTGAAGGCAGAGTTTATTTACCCACAGTGTTTGTTTTACTCTGTGCTCCCAGGAGGGGAACAGGATCAGGAAATAGTTGGCTAAATATACTTTTCCTCTTTCCCTCCCCTCTGTACCACACTGTACGTGTCATTATGTGGTCTCTGCAGTCCGGCCTATTTTGGGCTGCTGATGTGTGGGTGCAGCTCCTTCAGCTCAGAAGCACTGTCGGGAGATCTGGCCTGCCCTTCCCAAATCCTGCTTTCCCCCAGCTCAGCAGGATGCTGGAACCCAGCTTGCACTGGCTCCACTGGGTGTAATTCAGGGAGTGGGAGCAGAGCCACACAGCTGCCTTGTGTGTGACTGGTGAGGGGTACAAGGCCACGGACTTTCCTGAACATAACTGGGACACGAGGGCTCAGAGATGCCACCCTGGACGCTTGATAGGTGTTTGCATATGGGGCGGTGTTGAACCAAAACAAGTTTTATCTTGAGCAAAATGACTGTCCTCGTAGAGTAAACCTTGGAGTGATCGTCCTCCCTGCCCTGCTCTTGTCCAGCTGCTTCAGCTCCTGCCAACTCAGGTGTCTTCAAACTCTTCCATTTCCTGCAGGGAAGATTTCTGCCCAAGTTCTGTTTCTGTTACCCCGGCAGAGCCCTGCCCACTGGCTGAGGTGGATCAAGGATGCCCAGGGCATTGATTTTCTCCCAGACTGGCTCCATCCTGTGTCCTGGGCACAGCTGTTTTCTTTACAAACCCACCTCCGGAAGCATCTTGGCATTTTCTGGAAGTTGCCAGGACAACCACAGAACCAGAGCCATGCCCTGGGAGAACTGGATCAGAGCAAAGCTCTGTGGTGCTCAGTGACAGCAGACACTTGTGTGGGAGAAGAAAAGGGCAGGTAAAAGCTCTCCCTCCCCCCGTTCTCCTCAGCCTCCAGTGCTGTCAGCCGGGAGCTTTCCTGCCCTGGGAGTGTTTCCATCAGCCTCGGTGGATTTTTCCTGTGTATTTGCCTTTCATCTGCACGTTAGGGAGATGGAACAAGGCAGGAGCCATTACAGGGCTCTGTTGCTGAACTCCCACCTGCTACGTGGGATGGTCTTTGTGTTTCCCAGAGCAGTGCTTTTCCCTCTTACTCAGGGCACAAAAAAGCTCTCTTACCCAACAAGCATTTGTTTGGGTCATTTTTCCTCTTTTCCATGTGGTGTGTGATATCCCAGCTCTGCTCCAAAGCAGTGACTAATTTTCTTGGGTGATTTCCAGTGACAAACACTATTATTGTCCAAGTCTGTTGTTAATTAATGTTGTCACAACCCTGCTGTGACTAGAGGTGGGGGTTTATCACTTTTACAACAGGTGGTCGAGGCCAAGCACAAAGAAACAGAAGTCGAAAGTGTCCAGGAAAGGCTGGCACCAGGCTGAGGTACTCAAGACTCAATTTCCTCGTGGGATTTCCTACGTAGGTACTGTGAAATTAAGGATTATAGCATGGAATTATGTCTGTGCTGCCCCCACAGCTCAGAGCATGTGACTCAAAAGTCCAGGAAGTGACTTCACAGCTAGTCAGCACCAATTAAACACCCATAGGTTTAAAAGCTTGCTTTTGTACACTTGGCAAGTTAGAAAGGGAAGGTTAAAAGAATAAATTCTCCAACACGTTATCTCAACACCAGAGCAGGCTGGAGGGGCACATAAAGGGGGGTCACCCCAGCAGTGGGGATGGGTGCTGGGGGAGGAGGGGATTGGCTGGGATTCACACCCAGCCCACTCCAGGCTCTGCTCCCAGCTCTGGTCCTGGGCAGGCTCCCGTGGTCACTTCTTGGCCACTTCAAGTGTGTTCAGAGAAGGGAACAGAGCTGGGAGGGGGCTGGAGCCCCAGGAGCGGCTGAGGGAGCTGGGGAAGGGGCTCAGCCTGGAGAAAAGGAGGCTCAGGGGGCCCTGGTGGCTCTGCACAAGTCCCTGACAGGAGGGGGCTCAGGGGGGGTCGGGCTCTGCTCCCAGGGAACAGGGACAGGAGGAGAGGAAACGGCCTCAGGCTGGGCCAGGGGAGGCTCGGGTTGGACACCAGGAGGAATTTCCTCCTGGAAAGGGAGCTCAGGCCTTGGCAGGGGCTGCCCAGGGTCCCCATCCCTGGAGGTGTCCGAGGAAGGACTGGACGTGGCACTCAGCGCTCTGGGCTGGGTGACACGCTGGGGATCGGTCACAGGTTAACCCCTCAATGACCTTGGCGGTCTTTTCCAACNGTCGGTGTGTGCGGGGAGCGGAGCGAGGGGAGCGGGCACCGCAGCTGCACGGCCTCGGCCCGGCCCCGCGCAGCCATGTCGGGGCTCCTGGGGAAGCTGTTCGGGACGGGCGCCGGCGGGAAGGGCGGCGGGAAGGGCCCGTCCCCGCAGGAGGCGATCCAGCGGCTCCGAGACACGGAGGAGATGCTCAGCAAGAAGCAGGAGTTCCTGGAAAAGAAGATCGAGCAGGAGCTGGCGGCCGCCCGCAAGCACGGCACCAAAAACAAGCGCGGTGAGCGGGGGGGGGGGGCCGGGCCGCGCCGCCCCGAACGCGGGCAACAGGTCGGGAGGGCCCTGGGGCAGCGCAGACACGTCTGTGCTGCTCTATTTTACACCTGGAGCCTTTATTTTATGCCTTCGTGCCTTTATTTTGTACCTACTGCCATTATTTCACGCCTCTCCGCGGGCCGTGCCGCCCTTCCCGGCGGGGTTCACGCCCCGGCCGTGTTTCCTCACTCGGGAAGGGAANCTCCCTGCGGCCGCGCCTGCATCTCCCAGTAGCCCCAGCGCGCAGAGCCCGCCAGCGTGCGCGGAGCAGCGGCACAAGGCACGCCGGGAGTTGTAGGCGGCGCGGGGGCGGTGGGGCGAGGCGGGCGGGCGGAGTCGGGCGGCGGCGGCGNAGCGCCGTGCGGGGGTCGCGTCACTGCCTCGCGATTCCCATGTCGCGACAGTGCTCGGCTCCTCCGTGGCCTTCCCTTCCCGTCCCGTGCCCGTCTCACTTCGGGGAGAGGTCAGGACAAGATCCCAGCGCTTGGGTGCAGCTGGAAAAGCAGGGCAGCACCGTGGGATCAGGCCTTGATTTGCCCTGGTGGTGTTTTTTAATTCCAACCGACAAAACTCTTCGCCAAAACCCTGCTTAATGCAGGGGTTTGGTTAAATCTGTGTTTGTTTTTGTCAGCTCTTACCAAAAGTTCTGAGCGTGTTGGGGAGAGCAGGAATTGCATCTTTAATGTGGTGTTTGTTGTCCATGGGGTGAAGAACTTCCAGGGAGAAAACTGGCCAGCATTAAAAGGGTTTCTTGAAAACAGGCAAGTTAATATTCCCTCTTCTGGGAAGAGCTTGGGTTTTACTTGTGCTTTGTTTTGTGTCCTCAAGGAAATATTCATTCTTTTGGAAACAGTTTGTTCTGGGGTTTATTCCCACTCCTTTACCCGCTCCAAGAGGCTCTTCAACACAGGCTCCTAAATCTTATAAATGGAATTGGTGTTTCCCAGGTGGAACTTGGCTTCCCTGGGCAGGTCTGGCTGTGTTTTCCTGGCAGTGCTTGATGTGTCTGCGTGGCTGGAGATAAGGCACTTGTCAGATTATGTATTCCAGTGCTCTGGAAACGAGCTTCTTGCTTGTTTTAGCGTGGTCATTAAAAGCTTTCAGGAAAGCACATCCTGATTTCTATGTGGATGTTGCCCTCTCTGTGCAGGAGTGGCTCTGCCTGTGGCACAGGGAGCTGCCAACACAGGTCTAGCAAGGGTTAATTGGCAGTAATTACCCTTAGGAGTTTCATGTCACTACTTCAGCCAGCCCTTTAAGCCTCCTTCCACACTCCAGAACTTCCCTGTGTGACGTGGATGGAGCTGGCGCACAAGGGCTCAGGGATGTGTCAGAGGACCTCAGCAGAGCCTGACTTCAGGCTTAACCAAGTCAGTTCTAAATCAAATATATTGCAACAGTTCTAGTAAGTGAGTCTGTGCTGTGTTTTTTGGCCTAGTTTGGTAACGAGCTCAAAAGGAGAACTAAAACACATCTCTGTCTGCAGTTTCTTCATCTTCTGGGTTACACTGGGCCTCTCGAACTTCTGAACTTTCTGTTCAGGTCTTTGTCTCACTCCACTGTCATGCCATCTCTCCCTCCCTCTCTGCTGCCCTTCAGAACCGCGGGTAGGGGAGGGATTAAATTTCCTTGGAGGTGGAGGAAGGAGAAAAACCTGCCCATTCACCAGCGGGATTCTGGGTCAGACTAATTGAGGGCTTGCAGCAGCGCAGGATCCTGAGGAGTAATTAAGGAGCTGGGAATAGGAGAAGGGTAGGGATGGGTTTCTGGTGGAAAACGAAACCACTCCTTTTCATTTCTGGAAGTGAGAGGCCAACTGTTCTTACTGGGCTGTGAGTTAAGGCAGCTGATTGTCTGTGGCTTGCTGGGAAGTGAATTCCCCTCAGGACACACTCAGTTTTTCTGAGTTCAAGTTGTCAGTCATCAGCTGAGCTCCTACAAATTGCATTTTTTATATCCAGTTATTGGATTTTTCCCTGTCTGACTTCAGGCTGGTTTATAATCCCTAATCTATGCTATTTTAATGCAAAGTCACTTAAAACCATATTTTAACTGAAAATAAAAACGTATTTGTTTTATATATAAAAGTCTGTCATCTTAATGGAAATACTTTGATATAGTTGGAATGCTTTCCAGTAAAACTGAACAAAAAATAATTAGCTAGAGATTATTTTGTTTAAGTGTTGGATTAACTTTAAAAAAATTAAATTTGAGGAATCCTTAGGCTTAGTTCTCCAAGATTTAATCCCTTCCCTCTGGAGAAGCTGCGTGTCCCTATTCCTTGGGGATCTCCTGTGGACGGTGCACATTTGCAATCTCAGCTGGGCAGTGCTGCTGATGGTACTGGAAGCTGCTGTGGGAAAGCCAAAAGAAGGTGATACAGAGGGGCAGGGAACTTACCTGGAAGCTTAAAGCCACCTTGGGAAAACTTGGAATGGCGTTTTTGTTGTCCCAGAGGAAAGGCGGGTGTCTGGCACACTTGAGGAAACAAAAGGAAACATTCTCTGCTCCCCAGCACACTGGGTGATTGTTCAGGAGCCAAGTGAGCTGCTTTGCAAGGGCTCATTCACTCATTCCTGCAGCACTTCGGGAGTCTAAGGAAAGCCTAAGTCTAAGAAACGTAGAGGCTTCTGGTTCCCATGCCTGTCTCAGGCATGTGCAGGGGTTTGTTAATTTATGAACTTATTTTACGTGTGTATTTTCATAATCTGCATTTAGAGTATCCAGGCTGTGTAACCAGACAACTCATGAAATTCTGAGGTTATAATAAGGAACTTTGCAGTAGGAATTTCCTCAGTCTGTGTTGTTTCTTGGCATGGGAGGCTTTCAGCTTGCATGAAAAGTTCTGACTGTGCTGGGGAGACCAGCAGTGATGGCTTTAATGTGCTTGCCAGGTTTTGTCCATGGGATGAAAAACTATCAAGATTAATCATCATTAGGAGGGTTTTTTGAAAACAGGCAAGTTACCCTTCCCACTTCTGGGAGGAACTTGGGCTATGCTTGTGCTTTGTTTTGTGTTCTCATGGAAATGTTCAATCTTTTGAAAACCCCACCCCTCTGAGAGGCTCTCCCCCACTTCACCTCATGAGCAGTCGATTTACTGCTCTCAGTGAATTTCTAGAAGCAGCAGCAGTACTGACTGATTTGAACACTAATCAGCCAGTGTCTCACTGCATTTTACATCTGTCCTGAAAATAAACTTTGCTCTAACAGAAGCAGAGTGCAGCTGTGAGCCTGATGGTCTGGGAGCCCTGTGCTGCTGCCTCCTTTTATTCCGCTCCAGTTTGTCCATGGTGTTGTTTCATCTGGGATGTTTTCTCAGCGCTCAAACCTCATGATACAAACAAAGCTGCTCCATCTCTTCTGAGGGTTCTGGAGCTGTGGGTTTCAGTGTTCAGCTTCAGGAGAGTTTAAGCTGATCCTAATCACTGCTGCTCTGGTGTTTCTTCGCTTTCCTGTGGCTGTGCCTGATCACGCAAAGCTGAGCTGCCAGAGGAAGGGCGCAGGCACACAGAGGAACAAGGGGTTAATTCCTTGAGCTCTGCCTATCTTGGGTATAACAATTCCAGAGTCTGTTTCTCCTGGAAACACAGCTCAAGTGATGTCTCCATGTGAAGATTACAGCAGGGAGAGAAACTCCGTGCTGCTGTAGAGTGCCAGTGTTAAAAGCAGCTGGCTGGAGCTCAGATGCAGAGTGAGTGGATGCAGTTATGTGCCTGCCTGCCACTGATCTTGCCTCTCTGTTAATTAACACTAGGGCCACAAACAGTGGAATGGGTGAAAAGCCAATGCTGTGCCAAAACAGAATCAGACTTTAGCAGGAAAGTGACATTTCATGGATTTCCGCTCTGCTCTGGTTTCTGTTAGCGAGTGGTTTTTCTTTCCTGATGTCAAAGTTTCTCTCTTCACCGTACATAAATATAGTGTTGGGGTTTTTTTCCCAGCACAAAATAGATGCAAACCCACTGCTAGATTCCTGCTGTATAATTCAGGCTTTTCCTGGAGAGAGAATACTCCTATTCTCCACCCAGCACTAAAACTAAACAAACCTGGAGGCTGGGTGTAGGCTGAAGTCCTGACTTTAAGCCCACTTAAGGGTCTCTCAGTGCTGCCTCAGGTGATGGTGTGTGATGGAAAATGATCTGCTTACATCCCTTTACCTTTTTTAAGCTGTCCCATCAGTCTGTTGGTCTGATTTCCCTGCAGCTGGAGGGTTCTGGAGTCAGAACTGTCCCTGCCAGGGAACCTGCCTGGAATGTCCAGCTGGGGCTGGCTGAGCGAGGCTGCTCCAGGAGCAGCTCTGCCTGGTCCTGCCCGCTCCTCTGTGCTGCTGCTGGTGTTTGTGTGGGCAGGGCACCACTTGGATTAGCTTGCTGAGCCAGACAAAACCCAACTCCTAAAAAAAAAAAAAGAAAGAAAAGTTGTTTTGCACACTTAACCACACAGATGCTGGAGCTGGCTGGGAGAGGGAGGCAGGAATGTGACGGGAAGGAGGAGGGAGGGCAGTTCTGCCTCTCCTGGCAGCAATCCCTGCTCAGAGGCTCTGTGATAACATCGGAGGGTGACGTGGGATCTCCCAGCAAGGGACACACGGATCATTAATTTCGTCATGGCAGCAGTGCCTGCAGGGTGGCCGGGATGGTTTTGTTCAGGACGCTGAGTGGTTCAAAGCCTGGCAGCGATCTGGCACTGAGGGAGGGGAAGCTGCAGCCTCAGCTCTGGGCGTGGGCAAAGACTCCAAGGGCCTCTGAGTGTGTGTGCGAGGCCTCAGATGTTGTTTGTGAGCGTGGTTTCAAGATCCTGCTTGGCTCTTGGCAAGAGAAGTGATTCTGCTCCCAGGATCCAGTGAAGTGACCCTGGTTTTGTTTCCATGGAGTGTCAGATGCTGATGTAGGGGGAGCAGGAGTCCTGCAGCATTTCCAGCCCATCTCTGGGCCCTCAGCCTGCCTTCTCTGTGTTTTAAGTCACAGTCTAATGCAGAATTGACGTTTGAGTTCCAGGTGCTTATCCATAACCCAGGGCTTCAGTGCAGGAATAATGATGGCAGTGCAGGCCTGAGTCCTTCATCTTCCCTGAGGTTAATGAGATGGGCATTCACCACCTGCTTTGGGGAAACTGCTAATTGCTCTTTTTAATTAAATCTTAAAAAACAGGAGGAAACTTCTCCTTTGGACTCTACCCTACCTATGTTTAGTAGAGCCTTTTGGAGATGAGACTCTCTGGTATAAAACAGTTTGGGAGCAGTGGCGGGATTCACAAACACCTTTTTAAAAACTGCTTTAAAAGGTGGCATAAACAAACTCCAAACCCCTGTGATTCTGCCAGATACTGCCAGCTTTAGTAACTGTATTTAGTGCAATATATCCTTCCTCTCCTTCCTTCCTGTTTTCTGTCAGGAGGGAAACCTGGCATGTTTGCAGCCACTGACTTTGTGTTTACCACTTTTTCTCTCAAAACGTATTAGATGTTGGATTCTGGAATCTCATTAAACTCCAGGCCTAATTACTGAATCCTGCTCCAAGGCTGCCAGGCTAGTTGAAAAACTGTAATTTGCAGGTGATGCAAATTGTCAGTTTGGTTTAACCCTCTTTTACTTAGACTTGTGTTGAGCTGTGGAGTGTTTATCTGGACTGGGACGTTGTTGGGCTTTGCACTTGTATCATTCAGGTCTCTCTGCTGATCCCTTCTTGCTCCCAAAAACCCAAAATTGCACTGCCCTTTCTGGTTTTTGGGGCAGTATGTGATGCTTGTCCCAGAGGCTTTGGGCTGTGCTGTGAGCAGCAGGATGTGGCCTGACTTTTGCAGCCAGGAAGGTGTGGGAGTGAGTGGGGTTTAAAGTAAAATCCTGTCATTTATTCACACCGCTTAAAAATAGATGATTTTTGCAAAACTAAAAGCCAGAGCAGCTCTCATCCTTGACTTTCCATCAAGTTTGCAGCCAGGTGTCCAGCAAACTGGAACTCCTGGCACAAAGTGCCCGAAACAAACAGGATGCAGTTGGAGAATCCTAAATAGGCCAGGCATCAGTGTTGACAGACTTTTGCTTTTCCCTGAGAGAGCCCAAGGCCGTGGCAGAGGTGGTGATAAGGAGGTTGGTTCTGCTCTGAATCATCCCTGTGAGTCTTTGAGCAGGAGCAGGGATACAGCTCCTGAAGGAAAGGCTGGAACCCCTCTGCTCTGGGACAGGCTGGGAGAGCTGGGGGTGTTCACCTGGAGAGGTGAGGGCTCTGAGGAGACCTCGGAGCCCTTCCCAGTGCCTAAAGGGGCTCCAGGAGAGCTGGAGAGGGACCTGGGACAAGGGTCAGGATGACAGGGCAAGGGGGAATGGCTTCACACTGACAGTGGGATATTGGGAGGGAATTGTTCCCTGGGAGGGTGGGCAGGCCCTGGCACAGGGTGCCCAGAGCAGCTGTGGCTGCCCCTGGATCCCTGGCAGTGCCCAAGGCCAGGCTGGACAGGGCTTGGAGCACCCTGGGACAGTGGAAATGTCCCTGCCCATGGCAGGGGGTGGCACTGGCAGATCTTTAAAGTCCCTCTCAACCCAAACCACTATGATTCCATGGAAACCTTCCTCATGGCCAGTACCACGGGCAGTGGAGTGGCCACAGTGACCCAGCACTGGTGGGACACAGAAGAGCAGAAGTTTCCCCTGGGTGGAGCTCAGTGCCAGGCTGTGGCAAAGGCAGTAATGGTTCTGTCCATGGTGTCCTCCCAGCTGGAAGCCCCACTGGAAAAGCTCTGCTGTGTGCTGCAATGAAGCCTTGCCAATAACCAGTTTCCAGGAGCTAACACAATTACAGGATAATTCTGTGGGCAGCTGTTGTCCTGCAGCTCTGGACTGATGGCAGTTTGGAGTTTTCAAAAAAACCAGTATCCCCATCTCTCTTGCATTTACTGGACTCAGTGATCTCAAAGATCTTTTCCAACCTAGTTTATTCTGTGTGATACCTGTGCATGAGGATCCACGTGTGCAGCAAGGCAGGGCTGTTTGACTCCTGTGCTGGGGTGTGTGTCACCAAACACCCACACTGTGTGTGCTCCTCATGGCTTGGCAGGGTTTCACCCAGATTTAGGGACTCTGTTTACTTCAGCTGAGTGCACAGAGGTTGCTCAGATACAGTTGAACTGAAAAGAGAAATGCCAGAGTGACAGGAACATCAGTGGTATTCCAAAATTTGGAGGGGATTTTGGTTGGTTATGAAATAAAACAAGTTAATACAAAGCAAACTTCATAGTGGGCTCCCTGGGAACTGTGCACAGTCACTGCATCCCCAGCGAGGGTGGTACCTCCTTAAAATGCCTGGCAGCCTCTCCGTGGTGGGCTCTGCACGTGCCCTGTGCTGGGAGGACACTGAGAAGCAGAAAGGCTTTTTTGTGAGTGCTTCCCTGGCAGCCCCATCAGCAAGAGCAGAGTTTATTGCTGAACCTGGCTCTGGAGCTGATCCCAGCCTCAGAGCATGGGATTGCCATTAAAATCTGCAATTCACCTCGAGAGAAGGACTGCAGTGTTGCCACTGGAGTGTTTGGAGGCTGAGTCAAGAAGTACAAACTTTTTAAAAATAAATATGGCTTGTCTTATTTGCTTTATAACTTTTGGCTTTCTAAAGGTTTGTGTTCTCAGCTTTCCCCCCGTAGTCGTCAGTGTTGGAATCTCAGCATTCATGAAAAAAGTAATTTTTCACATCCCAAAATATCTCATCTGGGGAAGTTGGGCTGTTAAGAGAATGCTAAATATTATGACAGCATCAGTGAAATTCTTAGACTTGGCAACGCTCTAATAATAATGGTTCAAGGCTGGAAAATGCCTGCTGGATTCCCAGGCAGCCACTCTTTGAATTCCCCAGGAAGAAAAGGCCTTGAAATGTGCCACTCCAGGGTAGGATCTTCTGAGTTTTGTGAATTATTACAAAAACACTGTTCAGCTTAGGGAACTGGGTTGGTTGTTTTTTTTTTTCCTGTGAGAAAACAGCATTTTGAGATACTTAAGAGCTACTTCTATTCCTGCAAAGCCGAGCCTGATGCATTTCTGGCAGGGATTCAAAGGAAGATGCTGAGTTTTCACTGGGATTCTCTTTAACAAGGTACCTTCAGCAACCACAAAATAAAGATGAAAACCCATAAAGAGTATTTGCAGGCTGTGAGAATCTCAGGGACACCTTAGGGAACCTAAAAGTTTAAACTTTTGTTGAATACTGAATAATTATTTCACATCAGAATTTTACATGTGTATCAGAGAAGGTGGAGATTTTTAACCAGCAAAGTTGCTGGCAGCTGGAAAGGGTCAGAGAGGATAATTTACTCAGGCAGCCTTAGAAAATACCTAATTTAATTTGGAAAGAAGAAATAGGTTTTGGGTAGATCAGCTTTGCGGATGCCTTGCAATCCCCTGCCATCATCCAAAACAACATGCAGGACCCCAAGGAGTGAGACACTGAAAATTTGGAAATGCAGTGCAAGCTTTGCTTCCAGAGGGTGGATCAGATTTCCAGTAATGTTTTGAAGCTTCAGGCCTGGATGTTTTTGGCTGAACCAGCATTTCTTAGACTCATTCTCCTCCTGGGTGGAACAAAGCTGTCTCTGTAACTGCGATTTCTCTTTCCTGGTTTTCTCATTTGAACTTCAAGGCTCACTGTAGATGACTTTTTTTTTTCCCTTTTTTTTTCTTTTTTTTTGACAAAACTGTCCCAAAGTTGCCTGGAGATTATTTTACAGAGGATTATTGACCAGAGGAGTGTTCCCTTGACACTGAGGGGACAGAGGAATCACCTTCCAAGGCTGAAGGAACCCCTCAGAGCTGGGGATGTGGGGCAGCGTCTGCAGTCCCTGGTGCAGAGGCTGAGCCCATGCTCTGAGCAGGGCCAGGGGTGGTGTGAAGGTGGTGGTTCCTCTTGTGTTTGGGAGTTGCTGCATCACAGCCCTGATTGCTGCTCTGCAGATGCTTTCTCCTTTATCTCAGTTTTTTCTCTTTTTACATTCATGGATTTTTAGAGCAGGAGTGTTCATTGTTTTGTTTCCTCTCTTGCACAATAGACTAAATGTTCTGGCACTGCTGTGCTCAAGAGGCAGTTGTAATCTTGTATTTTAAAAGATTAGGCAGAAACCTGCTTGTATTCTCTGCCTGGGTTTGGGTGCTTTATCGAAGTGGTTTGAATCAGTCACAATCTCTGAGCTGGGAATAGTTGCCTTTCTTTGAGGGTAGGGTTTGGAAACTTTATTAGAGATTTAATAAACAGGCATAGAAAGACAAGGGGAGGACCAAGCCTGAACTCTGCCCATGATTGCCTGCTAAAAGTGCACATTTCCCAAAGGAAAGGCACAGGAGGCTGCTGCAGGCTCTGGAGACAGGCGTGGGGAGAAATGTGTGATCGTGACTGCAGACATAAAGTGACTTTCAGACCCGAATATATCCCTGAGACAGCAGAGCTCCCAGGAGGTGATCCTCGTGGGAGAGGAACTCCTGCTGCTGTGCACGGGCTCAGCGTTGGAATTGATGAGGATTTATTTATAACCAGGCTTTGGTACCTCCGTGTCCCGACCACTTTGAGACCATGATGCTTAAAATCACACCTGACTCCTTGGACCTCTGACATTCCGTGTTCTGGGGCTCACCTGGCCTGGGATGAGCATTCCTTGGTATGGCCTGGATGCCTTTCTACTGACCCAACACGGGCAGTCCTGCTTTAACAGTTCCTGGAGGTACCAAACCTCTGCAGAAAGATTCTTACTCAAGGCAAAACTCAAAGTTTGGTCACTCTGTAGCGGGTTTACATCCACCTTTTTATCTGCTCATAGCACTGGGGGATAATTTGTCAATTGCTTTAGATTCCATTCTTAGGGTTTTTCTGGAGATCTTGTGGGCAGTTTGCTGGCTCTCAGCAGAATGAGAGACGAGCAGTTGCTGCCTGAGATAAAGCTCCTCACTGCAGGCACGGCAGGCAATTCCTCCTTCCACCTCCCCGTGCCCCTTGTTTATCCCGTTCCAAGGACAGCGAGGATGTTGTTCCTGATTAAATTTGCTGCCGAGGCAAGTGCCAGGAAGATGGAATGGTATTTTCAGAAGCAGCAAAAATAATGATGCTTCTTTCTGTGGAGCAAGTTACAGCTGGATGCACAGGGTAACGTGCAGAATGCTCTCCTGCTATTAAGTTGATTATCTCAATCCTCTTTAGTGCCTGGGCTTGCAGCTCGAGGGGCCAAGGCACCCCAATTTAGGAATCTCCTCTGCAGCTCTTGCACTCTTTATTATTATGTTGGCATGGCTGACATTTGGTGCACGTTATTTTCTGGAGCTGCTGTGGAACTTTCTCGTGCCATCCTAATATTGCTGCTGTCCCTGTGCAGTGGCATCTCTGCTGCTGCCATTTCTGCCAGAGAGAAAGCAAGAATTAGATGTGAGATTAGGTTTTTTCCTAATTATTTTCCCCCTCCCTCCGTTGGAGTAATCAGAGCTATTAACTCCAGTGTCTTCATCTGGAGGAGCAGCCTCTCTGTTTGATGGGGCAGTGTGAGTTTTGGGAGGGTTTTGCTGAGGCAGGAGGCACCTGCAGTGTGTGGGGACATCCTCTGGCAGCACCAGCACTTGGACCCTGCTCAGGTGTATTTTAGAATTCAGTGAAACTCCTGAGTTCTGTTCCCAGTGCTCTTTGTTCCTCTCAAGCTGAAATCTGGTTCTGCCAACAAAACTTGAAGTTCCAATTATGTAGAGAACGAAGCCTTGTTCTTCCAGGTTTTTATCTGCTGATCTGCACTTCTCTACTAATGATATTTAAAAACATTGATTCCACAGAATTGCTGTGTGCATAAATATCCCAGGAACACTGCCTGTCCTACCAGTGTGTAAGGAATGTTTATTTGCAGGAGGGCTGTTGATTTTTAACAAAACCACTGACATTCATAGTCAATTTTTCCTCTCTGAATGCAGTACCAGGTAGTAAAATTGTATTTTTATTATCCTGCAAACTGCTTATCACAGTGAACATTCATCTCATTTGACTAAAAAACTGCTGTAAATATTGCAAAGAAAATCATTAGACTTACAACAGCTCATTTAATAATAATAATAATAGTAATTTGCCTATACACAGGTTAAAAAAATTCAAAATACATCAAATTTGTACAGATAGCATTTCTGGAGGACAAAGTGAAATTATCTGGGTGAGCAGTGATGTTTTTCTGGTTGATCTGCTGACTGAGGAGGAGTGTCTGGCTGAATGACTCTGCTCTGTTCATTTTGGGGTGTTCATTAGTCAGGAGTAGTGGCTGAAAACCGTGACACGAGTTCCTGCTTCTCCGTCGTGTTGGAGGTCTGGGTGCTGCTGTGGTGGCCTCCCAGTGAAACCCTGGGATTCCTGGGAATCACCGTGGTCAAACAGAAGGTGTAGAACTTCTGCTGGAATTTCTAGCAGTGGGGGTTACCCCAGAAATTCAAATAAATAGAAAATTAAAGTAGAATTTTGCAGTTCAGTTGAAGACTTGAAATAAAAAACCCAACCAGTCAACAACCAATGACAAACCATCCCCCCCAAAAACCCCAAACCAAAACAGAATACAGAAGAAGGAACAGCTTTTTACATGTTAAAAAGTTGGTAAAATGTTCTTTGAATGTAGTTTTAGGCATGTTTTACATTCAGGAAATTGAAGCAGCCAGCCCAGATCTCCCTGGACTCAGCTGCAGTTTTATTCCTCCCTGGAATCTGGTGTTTCCTTTGTGAGAATTTCTCTGTAGAAAGGAACTGCAGAGATCACAGTCTGATGCTCATTATCAGAGAGCAATTTTACATTCCTTTGCCAATGGAAAAGAGGTAATAAACCATTGATACCCATTTAACTGGTCAGAGCTCTGTGGGGCAATCTTCATGAATAAAAATTGGCTCCAACATCCCCGTCATGGCTGATAATAAAGACAATTAATATATCAAAATGTCATATGGAGAAGGGTATTTTGAGCCTACTCACTGTCTTCTAATGGACATCAGCAGTCACCCAGGTAGTTTTAAATATATTACCTTGAATATAATAACAACAACAATAATAACAGATAAATATATAAAACTGCTTTGCCCCAGTCATGTATTCTCTGAAAGCTTTATTACAATTCAAGCAAAGTGCAGCTAAGGTTTGTTATCTGCTGTTTGTTTCTTTAGAGATCTTTTAAGTGCTTGCAATTCATGCTGCACATTGGACTTACAAGTTAAAACGCCCACTGTGCCTGTTAAGAAGAAGGTGTGGGTTGTAAAGGTTGTCTAAAAAACTCTTTATTGGTGGGTTCTTGCTGTTGTCTTGTGAAATTCCACTGCCTGTGGAATGATCCAATATTTTTGCTGTCATTGAGGGTTGTATTAAATGTTAAATCCCCTCTTGAAGCAGCCGGTGATGTGAGCTGGTGCCACTGGGTTTTTTTGGAATAAGGATATTCCAGAGTAAGTTCAACTTCTCCAGCTGAACCTCTGGCTATCAGGCCCTGGCAGCAGCTGCTGCGAGAGGCTGGCCCGGCCATCTGGAAACCTTTGGTGGCTTTTGGCTCCGAGATAAGGAGTTTGTCCCACTGCTGGAAAGCTGAGGTGAGCTGTTTCCAGAGGAACGCGCTGGGGATCTCTCGAGCAGCACATTCTAGGGCATGAGTGAGCTGTGGCTGCCCAAAGGAGAAATGCTCTAAACTTGGTGGATGGTCACAGGTCCTGCTGAAGCAGTTCCACAGCAATTAAAGCTGCCTATGAATTGCACTGGCCTCTGTAATTACTGTCTCAGAGGCAGTGAAGGCATAATTTGAGGTGTGGGTGCTGAGGAGAGCCTCCTCCATGGCTGTTTGATGTGACAGCAGCCTTTGAGAAGGGCACAGAGAGGCCCTGTCCTGCTCTGGTTTCAAACACGCCCGATTCTTGCATGTGCACAATGCCACAGGACGTTTGTACCCCACTGTCTCTGGTCCTTATTTATTTTAAAATTCTGGAAAAGTTTTTTTTTTTTTTTTGAGAAAAAGAGTCAAGGTAATCCCCTTTAGATTAAGTTTTTATAGCTTTGACTAATAAAAACTTAATAAAAATGTTACTCTGGCAGTTCATCAGTAGGTTCCTGATCTTTGTCCTTGCTTTGGCTTTAGGAAGGAGCGAGGAAAATAAGCATCTTCCCTGGCCTTAAGGGGTGGGAAATGTTTGCAGAAAATACAACAAATCCATGTGCAGTTTAAAGCAGTGCAGTTCTGGTACAGGAGTGGTGTGGGTGGGAAGGGGAGGGACAGGGTTACCCAACGATCCTGATAAGAACTTGTGATCATTGATGATGATTCTTGCAGTGTTGGTGTCTGAGCAGCTTGTTCTGAAGTATGTGAGCCTGAAATGTAGAAAACTGCAGCTGTTCCCAGAGAATGCTGTAGTGGGGACCTGTACATAAATTGCAGCACTTGACTTGGCTTTGTAGAGTGTTATATAATGCTATAAAAATCTCTGGTTTTGCCAGTAAATCTCCATGAGGCACAAAATTCTCAATAAAGAACATCCCCTTGTTGCCGGGCATTTCCCCAGCATCTGTCACTCTATAAACACAGCTATTAGCAGCTCTTATCTTTCTGAGCAAGAAAACTTCATGTACCCTTAATTAAACCATTAGTGCAGAATGAACCAGGCGAAATATCCCAGCAATGTGTTGCTCATCACTTCATGATCTGGCATAAAGCTGGAATGTTTGGGATATTTGTGCTCTGCCTCATCTGCAGAGCAAACATTGTGCTTTGAAAACCCCCTGTTCTCGTTCCTGTCCAACGAGTGGGTGTTGGACTGGCCCCAAAACTGGGGAGATTCACAGGGCACTGGAGTGGAAGTCAGCAGAGAGGCTTGTTTTGGGTCCTGGGCTTCTGTTAGGCTGTTCTGCTGGCTTCTCTTAAATCGTCCTGAGCTACTTAGTGAGCTTGGCATCCTTAGCTGGGCCTTCCCATTAAAAAGTGCTTTTTTTATTAACACATGAGTTAATATGAAATTAGCCAAATACAGCATGTTTATAACCGCTTGGAGAGCTGAAGCTCTGTTTAGGACTTTCAGATAGCAGGGCTTTATCTTGCAGGACAGCTTTTAGGAGAGCAGCTACTTCGTGTGTGCTGCAGAAACATATTGATCACATCACCGAGTTATCAGCCCTCTAGAAGGGGAGATAAGGGAAAACATGTCTCCTGTCAGGATTTCCTACTCCTTGTTTTCTGCTCTCCTCAAAAATTTCTGCTTGGAAATAACATCTCCTAGAGATTTAAAGATTTAAAGCTTTTCTCTGCCACCGTTCCTGGTGTGTGTGACTGAGCTTTTGGGTGGGCCAAGCCTGATTTTCAGCATTGCTGATCCTGTGCCACGTGCAGTGGTTTCTGCTGTGAGGCTCCCAGAGATGAGAGCTCTGGGGAAACGAAGTGTGAGTGTGGCTGGGTTCAGGAACGGAGGGGGAGGCTGTTGGAGCAGCAGCTTGGGGCTGAGGTGAGGTTTTAGAGCCCATGGGGTATTAAATGACCAGGACTGTCATGGAGAGGACAGGGCAGGACAGAGCAGGAGGGGAGGTGGCAATGCCATGAAGGGAAGCTGTACTTGTGTCCTACTCCATGTGACACTTGGTGTTGGTTGCTCCAAGCCCCGTCCAGCCTGGCCTTGGACACTTCCAGGGATGTGGCATCCACCGTGTCTCGTACAGCTACATGTAAATGTAGTTTGTGTTCCTGCCAGTGCTTCAGGAATGGCCATGCCTGTGATTCCTGTCCAGGTGTCCTGGGAAGAGCTGGCTGTGGGCTGTTGTCACCTGCTGGGTGCTCCCCTGTGTGGGTGGGTGGGCAGAGCAGGTTGGACCAGTCCTCCCACACTGATCCCAGGGGTGGGAGCTGGCCTGGGTGGGCTCTCCTGCAGAGCCCGTGGTGTACAAGTGCTCACAAGCAGCAAATTGCTCAATCCACCTCCAGCGAGGGCTTCTCTCAGCTCAGGCTGTTGTGGACAGCACCTTCTAGGAGGAGTAACACAAAATGTGCATAAATACAATTATTTCTGGAACGTGTATTTCCCAGTGTTAAGTGCAAAGCTGAGGGAACATTTCCTCGTGGATTTGAGCAAGCTGCTTCTCCCCGGCGTTCAGCAGGAGAGGGGACCTGCAGCAGCACAAAGACCTCACCTGGCAGGAGCTGCACCAGCAATGCTGCCTTCCTGCCATGGGGTGAGGGTGAGCAAGGGTGTTTTTAAGTGGATGAGCTTGGATACTGAAGCCTTCTGTTTGCTGTAGCGTGGTCTCTGCGTGTGCTGTGTTAGCAGTGAGTTCTGGGCTGACATCCTGCTGTGACAGGCAAGGGACAGCAGCAGCCACCTCCAAACAACTCTGCTGAAGGAGGCAAATGCACGGGAGGGGCAGCGTAGCTTATCTGGGAAGAATGGGCAACAGGCACCAGAACATGTGAAATATTTCTCTGTGCTGAGTGGCACTGGGTGCAAAGTGAGAGTGGTTGTTCTGGGCATAAATCTCACCAGTCCTACCCTCTCCTTTCTGTGCAGCTGCTCTGCAGGCCCTGAAGCGCAAGAAGAGGTACGAGAAGCAGCTGGCACAGATAGATGGCACGTTATCAACAATTGAATTCCAGAGGGAAGCCCTGGAGAATGCCAACACCAACACTGAAGTGCTTAAGAACATGGGGTTTGCTGCTAAGGCTATGAAAGCTGCTCATGACAACATGTAAGTTATTCCCTCCTGCATCTTTCCGTGGGATCTGTAGTTTGGTGTTTGTTAGAGCTGCTGGATGCCAGGTGTTTCAAACCAAAGGTGGAGCTGGAGTAGCAAAACTTTCTTTTTAAAGGCTCTAACTTAAACTAAAATTGAACAAAATACACAAATATCGATGCTTCCTCAGTTTACTGCGGTTTAATTTTCTGCATTTATCCAAAAGCTGGGCAACACCAGTGTGGTCTAAAGAAAATGGAAGCCTGCAGCAGTTACAGATCCATCTCATAGCAGCAAGAATTTTAAGCCTCTAGGGGAGTCTTAAAACTCCTTTCTGTGCAGTGGAGTTGGTGTATGTAGCAATAATTAAAGGTAAAACTGCATTATGGGAATGTTGTGCTTGCTCCAAAAGCAAATATTGTGGATGTAATAACGCTGAATCAGGAAAGAGAGCAGATTATTATTAATATCAGTGGTGCAGAACAAAACCTCTCCTTGGTGTCTGTATAACTGCTGGGAGCTAAGCTAGCAGGGAAAAGTTTAAAATACATCAATAATTGTGTTGAGACCAGGGGGATAAAATCCAGACTTGCATGCAAAGTGTGTTTTGGGAAAGGGCCTTGGAAATGTCACCGTGGTGTGGCATTTCTGCAGAACCCAGGAAATACAGTGTTGATTGGGAATGTGCCTGCTGATATCGAATTCTTTCCTCTCTTTTCCAGGGACATTGATAAAGTAGATGAATTAATGCAGGATATTGCAGAACAGCAAGAGCTGGCAGATGAGATCTCTACAGCCATCTCCAAGCCAGTAGGATTTGGGGAGGAATTTGATGAGGTATGGCTTTCAATTTGCTTGTGTTTTTATCAGTGAGTCATGGAATCCTTTGGATTGGGAAGCCTTGGGATCAGGGAGTCCAACCACTAACCCTGAGCACCACATCTGCATGGCTTTTAAATCTCTCCAGGAACTGTGACTCCTAGGAGATCTTTCTCTGGAGATCTGCACGCTGGGTGTGCCTGGGTGCAGTACTGGGGTGTGAAATCTCTCCTGGAACTGGTGGTGGCTGTGACCTGGACTTTATGTTCACAATGGTCTGGATGGCCTGACCTGAGAATATTTGGACTTGGATTTCTCCTTCCCTCCCCTGCTCTCCCCACCCTCTTCACCTCCAAGAGATCAAGTACAGGAGTCACATCAGAATCAGACTCCTCATCCCCTCACATTGCTCTGATCCCATTCATTTGTGCTATTTTCCTTAATAATATGGTCAGCTAAATCTGTTTGTTAATAAATATGACTTAAAATTCCTTCTTTTTTCTTTTTTCTCCTTGAAAACCTAGGATGAACTCATGGCAGAACTAGAGGAACTAGAACAAGAAGAACTAGACAAAAACTTGCTGGAAATCAGTGGTCCGGAGACAGTACCACTACCAAATGTGCCCTCAATATCAATACCCTCCAAGCCAGGTATGGATCAGCCTTTACTGAAACACCCTGGATCATAAAAGTGTGCTTATTTACCTGCCAGCTCCTTGGATCTGGGAGATGTGGCTGCAGGAATTGCTTCCTGAATCCCAGATCACACCCAGCACCATTTCTCTGTGAGGGGCCTTTCACAAGAAGCACAAAAATCACTCCCTGTCACAGGAGCAGTTGTTTTCTGCTCCAGCTCATCCAGGTTCTCTGCAGCCTGGATGATGCTCGGGCTGCAGTGGAGGTGTGGGAGAAGGGAGCCTTTTTCCAGGTGCTGCTGGGCCAACAAGGAGGAAATCTTGACAGACACCTTGAGGTTTTAAAAGGGAGGGCAGAGCAAATTAACTCATAAAATCATTAAAGCTGGAGAAGACCTCCAGGGTCAGCTGGTCCCAGGCAGGTTCAGATTCCCCCAAGGATCCACGCTTCCTTGCTGCTGCTTTGGGTTTTCATTTGATCCCTGTTTTCCTGGCCTTTGGGAGGATCTTCCCTTGGGGTCCCCTCTTTGGGGTGGCTGTGGCCTCCTCTGCAGTACCCGAGCCAGGCAGCCCCAACGTGAGGCTCATCCCAGCCCTAGAGCACACAAATCCAGGGAATTTCAGCTAGCGTGAGGATTTTACACGCAGGGTGGACAAGAAATGTTTGTATTTACACAGATGGTTCAAAGCTGCCCTTAAATCTGAGCTGATCCCTCTTGCATGAACATTCCCCATGGAATTCAGCTGAGTTGGGGCACCTCTGGCAGCACTATGGGATATGAAGCTTTACCAGCCCATTTTGCTGAATCTGCCTGAAAATGATGAAGAAGTTGTCAACTTTGCAGCTCTGTTCCATGTCCTTCCTTAGGGAAAACAAGTCCAAAACACCAGTGGATGAAAATAATGCCAGTATCTATAATCCTGCTGCCTTTCCAGGCTTGGATGGATGTGGGAAGCAGCAGGCACTGCCAGGTTCTGCTTGGTGCCCCTGTTCCTTGTGTCTTACACTGCTTTTATTCTGACACCACTGGTTCTGTGTGTTCCTGGTTGGGTTTTGTCAGGCAGAACTGCTGACCACAGCTGGGGAGAGGGGAGGGAGTTCTGTCAGAATATCTGAAATCTGAGACTTTACCAGATTCGGGAGAAACAGATGAAATGAACCAGTGCATTGCATTTTTATTCCCTGGCTGATGTAATGAGGTTTGTTCTCTAAATAGATGTAAAACACCCAAATTTGGACCCAGATCTACTCTTTGCATTTTGTGACTGCACACAAGTAAGAGGTGTTGTAATTGTGGACAAATTTAAGGAGCTACACAGCATAAAACTTAAGGAAGCTTCCTGAAATCATAAAAATTATGCACAATTTTGATAGTAAAAGCTAGGAGCATAAAGCTCAGTGTTTTACAGGGTTTATGCTAAGCTGCTTTTGGATGGAAATGAGAATTCCATTAATTCCAGTAATGTATTTCAGGGGCAGGCTGCTCTTTGCTTCAGTAAAGCTGCCTCCAGGGCTGGCACTTGGGAAAAATTGGGATTCTGGGGTTGTGTTGGGTGGGGGTTTATTTTTTTAACCTAAATTGTTTTTCACTTAAAATTGACTTAAAACTGGGATTAAAAGTTTGCTTGTGATTACCATGGGTCAGACTTCAGAGGGAATACTGTCCCTAGTGGTTCAGGTTCGTGTGTAATTGTCTTTCAGGGAATAACAATTTGTCTTTTGAGGCAGAGCTCACTCTTACCTCCTCTACGTCCACTGAAGGGAAAATGACCATGAGCTCTCCTGCTTTTCCAGTTCTCAGGAGCTGTCTAGATTTTTGGCTTTAATCAGTCTGAATGAGGAGTTTTGTTGCTGGTGGTGTCAGGAGAAATTCAGGCAGAAGCCGTTTTTGTTTAATGGAGGCTGGAGGAGCTTAATATAGAAAACCAAATTCCAGCCTTGTACAAATGAGTGCTCTGGAGCTTGGGCTGACTCAGTTCTCCTGACATAAACATTTCATTTGGAATGACACAAACCACTTGGACCTGGAATTGTTTGACTCTTTTTTTTTTTGGCATTTTCCAAAATTATTGCAGCTATTTGTGGGTTAAAACCTTTTTTGTTGAGTTAATGGAAACTGGACTTGTCATGGGATGACAAAGAGCAGCATTTTCTGCCCTGGAAGAACCAGGAATGAGGAGAGGGCAGTGTCCAGGCTGCTCCCTCCCATCCCCACGTCCACCCAGCTGCCAGGAGCACAGGAGAAGGGCAGTGGGATGTTCCAGGGCTCTTCAGCCCCTCCAAATTCTGTACCTGCCTGACCCAAACACCTCATTTCTTGCATGTGCAGTACTCAGTGATGGAATAAGGAGTTTATTTTTGATGGGGAAGAGATTAACACTGGAGACATCAGATGAGCTTCTGTAAGAAGCTGCATCCCTCTGAAAGGGGCTGGAGGCTTGGAAGTGATGGAAGAATATCCCACCTTAACTTTCATGCCCTTTAACTGCATTCTTCCTGTGTGAGCTGTTGTCTTTTTCCCCTCCAAGTTCAGCCCATGCTGGCTCTTTCAGCAAAGCACCTTTTACTTTAGTTCAAAAAGGGTTTGTTTATTTTCTGTCCACAGCTGGCCTTAGGTGCTTCATTTACTGGTTGGTCAGTGGCACAGAGGCCACTGGGTTCTGTCAAAATTCCCTCTCACTTGTTCTCTTTGGTGGTTTTGCAGCCAAGAAGAAAGAGGAAGAGGAGGATGACGACATGAAAGAGCTGGAAGCTTGGGCAGGAACCATGTAACCACAGCAGCACCGGCTGGAAAAAAGACTTTGGTTACCTATTCTGGGTGCAAATGTGTTTTGTTGAGGAGAAAGCATAAGCAAAATGTCTTTATCTTTAATTTTAACCCCGAGCAGTGGGAACTGCATTGCTGTTTTCTGCATAGCATGGTCTGCCCAGAGGAGAGCAGGGGGAGCAGGGGGATTGCCTGCTGTCGATACGGTTGAATTTCTGTAGAAAAGGTATTTGCAAAATCCAACACTCGGCTTTTGGACTGTGCTCCTGCCACTGCTGGATCTTCATCTTCAATTTGGGCCATATATTGAATTGAAATAAGCTGAAAAAACACTCTGTAATTTTAAGTCAGTTTAAGTGTGTCTAGAAGTCTTGTAAAGCATTTAAAATCCACGAAAAGTCGTAAGCCACCGTCGGCTTCTTTATTGTGTTTTAGGTGCAAGAATGCTTTAGGTTTTTAGTTCTTTGCCAGTTCTATTTATATCCCTTGACTGCTGTGTGGCCAGCCCTGTGTCTGTCACCGCAACGACGTCGTCACTGTGCCCATTTTAATTGGTGAGAATGATTGGCAGTTGATCCACACTCCCTTGGAAGTAGGGAAGGTTCCAAGTTCAGTTGTACATTTTTCTACATAGCACTACAATGTTTATTGCTTTTTTGTGATAATTGATAACCCATTCAGATACATGCACACAATTATTTTAATTAAGAAACTACTATGGATTGCACTGAATTAAATATCGATTAATTTTCACCTGTGGCTGCTGTTGTCAGTTCTGTGTCCTGTTTAAGTGATCTGGCTGTGGTTTAGGTGTAGTTTGGCCTCTTTCTGCATGAAGGACGTCCACTCTAAAGCCTGCTGAGCTTTGGTCGGGCTCTGCTCCGAGGGAACAGGGACAGGACAAGAGGAAAGAACCTCAAGCTGTGCCACGGGAGGTTCAGGTTGGACATCAGGAGGAATTCTTTCACTGAAGCAGCTGTCAGGCATTGCCAGGGGCTGCCCAGGAAAGTGTTGGAGACCCCATCCCTGGAGATATTCAGGGAACAACTGGCCGTGGCACTCAGTGCTCTGGGCTGGTGACAAGGTGGGCATCAGGCACAGGCTGGACTCAATGACCTTGGAGGTCTTTTCCAACCTCAGTGATCCTCGGATTCTGTTCTGTGTAGAAACCCCCACACTAAGGAGAAATCAGCTGAATTAAGTTCAAAGCAACAGGTTTAGGGCCAGAGCTGGGCCCCTTGGCTTTGTTTTTATCGTGGAAATGATCTCTGCTGTGCACTGTGCTAACAGATGTTGTTAAAGCAGCTGCATTTCATTCCAGGAATTACAGGGGAGCATCTCAAATGCAGTGAAGTGTCCCAGCAGGAGCATTCAGGTGGAGCTGGCAGGGGACAACCAAGCCCTATCAGCACGGTGATGCTGTAGAGGCTCCTGAAGTGGGAGCTCAGAAGGGGGGAGTGGCAGAGGCAGCAGCTGGCAGCCCAGCTGCTCTAGGACAGCTCGGCTTTGCTGTTCTACCCAAACACAGAGGGAACGCGGCAGGGAGTGTGTGTTGTGCTGCCTGGCTACTGAGCCACACAGCCACAGCCTCAGCCCTTACAGCCTCCTCTTCTTCATCCTCTTACCCACAGAGGGGCTGGTTCCGTAACCCTTGAGTTGCTCAGTGTGTCTGAGGACTGATCACCTTTCTGCTCTGGGTATCTCTGAATTCCTTATCCCTTGCTTCACACCAGTGAACAGCTGAAATGTTGGCAGTAAGCATTTTGCTGCCTTTTTAAGCATTTTGCTCAGACTGCTGCAGAGGGCAGAACTTCCCTGTCCAGAGCACCACAGGGCAGTGGAGGAGGAAGCAGCTGTGCCTGCCAGCAGCTCCTGTAGCTGCCACTCGGTGCCCAGGGTTTCCCTTTCCCAGGAATGCCACTCCAGCCCCTGCTGGGAAACTCTTCTCCATTAACTTGCCCTCATCAGACAGCTCAGGTTACAGCTGTGCCAGTTTTCTTGTGGAGCTGTTAAAGGAGGCAAGCAGAAATCTGGGATCCAGGTGTTTTCAGTTTATGGATAATCCTTGTCTCTTTCCTCTGAGGAAGGTGGGAAGCATTTTCTCTGTTGTATGTGTGTATGAGAGTGATTCATTTAAAGCAGGGTGGAAAGCTGGGGCTGCCCCTGGATCCCTGGAAGTGTCCAAGGCCAGGCTGGACGGGGCTTGGAGTAGCCTGGGACAGTGGAAGGTGTCCCTGCCATGGCAGGGGGTGGCACTGGGTGGTCTCTAAGGTCCCTTCCAAGCCAAACCATTCTGGGATTCTATAAAAACAGACTGGGCTGAAGGGCCTCATCCCTGCTCTTCCCTTGGAATACTTTCAGCACAGAGGGGAGTGGAGAAGCCAGGACATGGCATTTGTACTCGGATCCAAGGGAAGCACAAGGCTGGCAGGGGCAGGGAAGCATTTTGTGTTTGTGCTGCATGTTGGGGTCAGGGGAATCAGGAAGGAGATCCCTCCTTGGCTGCTCAAGGCTCAAAGTGCACTGACACCCAAGATCTGTGTTTGTACCTTTGAACAGGGTGAACACCCACAGAGCACTTGGAAAAGCTGGGCCAGAGAGGCTGAGGTGAGGTGGATAAACTGAGGATAAACAAACCCAAGCAGACATCACCCCCGGGGCTGGAGAGCCCTCGTGCTGTGCAGCAGCTGGAGGATTGTTTCCCTCCAGGAATAATGGAAAGCCACAGCTCTGCCCAGTGCTGCTCTCTGTCAGATTGATCTCCAGCTGGATCTTTACCTTTCCAGGGGTATAAATGGCTCTCCTGTGTGCCTTTCCTGCTCTTCTCTCCAGGAGATGCTCTTCTGGGGCTGTTTCAAGACACAGACGCTTAACTTCAGTGCAGTTAGAGGCAGGAAATGGAGGGCTCCATCAGCCACTGGGGAGGCAAATTGCTCTCCAGTTGCTGCTCTGGTGAGTTGTTAATGCGTGTTTGGGTTAGTAGTGGGTTCTGGGGAGGTGCTTGGTGCGGAGAGCTCTCTGGAGAGCCTTTGGCCTCCCGTGGAAGCAGGTGGGTACAGGAGCATGCCAGGGAGCCTCTCAGGATGCACTGAGGGGAGTGTCCTCACTAACACCTAGAATCTACAATCTGGTACTTGAAGCATTTGAGGGAAAGCACAGCCTCTCCAAAAAATGCCATCAGGTCCTTGTCTGCTCTGCCTGTGGGGAAGTGTCCCCTGGAGCACCACACAGGACATGACCCTTCCCTAGGAGCCAGAGCTCATGGCTGTCAGTGCCATAAATCAGGTGCCACATGCCCTCTTCCCGTGGCATCTCACCTGTGGGGGCCTGGTCCTGCTCTGGGGCCGGCTGACCTCGTTTCACTGCCAAACCAGCCCTGCTCCAGCTCTCAGGGCAGCACATCTCAGCTCCCTGGCTCTGCCCCTGCCTTGCCTCACCCAAGTCACTGCTTGCACCTGCTCCCCGTTTTCCCAGTCCTAACTGGACCCCGGGGCTCTGGAATCCTGCAGGTGTCCCAGTGCTGGGCTGTCCTGCAGGGCACATGGGTACCCTGGTGCTGCTGTGGGTGCTGTGGGCTGTGCTGGGAGCCCCTGCCTGCCTTGCTCTGCAGGGAGCTCGAGGGACAGAGCTGGTGGCCCGGAGGCCACAGCCTGGGCTAAGCTGTTTGTGCTTCTCTTCCTCCTCTCCCTACCTCGGACCTGCCCCTCTGCCAAAGCCCACCACAGAATCCCCCTGGGCACTCCCGTGATGCTGCAGCTCCTCCGTCCCCAGGCACAACCCCAGAGCCTCATCCCAGGGTCCTGGGGACACCTCTGTCACCCTGGGTGCTGCTGCCAGGTGAGTGACAGCTCAGGGCATCCAAGCAGCAGAGGGGGCTGGGGGCCCCCCTGGCTGCACCGGGGCTGTGGGTGCTCCCAGGGTGGTTCCATCCCTCACCAGCTCCCCTGGGATGCACTCCCCACTCTGGGGGTGCCCCCAGCGTGTCCCAGCCCGCTGGGGTATTATGGCAACGTGGCTCCAGCCCCACAGATTCCAACACCAGTGGCAACTTCTCTAATCCCTTTGCAGACGTGTGTTTAAATCTCATTTCTTTCATTGAAAGCACCCGGCTCATTGCAGGCCCTGAATGCAGAGCGTGTTTATGGAATTAACCTGTGAGGATGAGTTTATTCCCACTCCAGAGGTGTAACACCACTCATTGATAGAACAGGTGAATCCCTTTATTTGGGCCCTGCTGAGAGGACCCTCGGGTGAACATCTGTGTGTGAGCCCAGCGCTCCCTCTCTGCCCTGCTCACTATTTTTATCATTATTTTGGTTCTTATGACAAAATTGCACTGCTCATCTGGAAAGCTCTTGCCCTTCTAAATCCTGCTCACTGCTCAGCCCTGTGGCAAAGAAAAGAGCTCTCAACTTCATTTTCAAACATCAAGGTCTGTTAAATCAAAGCGATGCTTTGCAAATCTTATGGCTCTCAGCAGCCCAGCCCCATCCCTCCCTCCCTCCTTCTCTCCCCTGGCTCCAGGCCTTCCACTCTGCAGGACATCTCCCATTCTGCTCAGCTGGCAGGATTTTGAGGCCACGTTTTAGGGCATTATCAGAGGTTTCCCTTTCCTTGTCTGTGTTTTGGGAACCTGGTGACCTCCTCCTATGTGTCACCTCGAGCTGTGCCCGAGAGCTTCTCTCGCTGGCCATCCCTTGGGAGTGAAGGAGGGATGGACGCAGCTGGGGCTGGGGCTGGCTCATGTCACCCTCCTGCTGTCCTTGGGGTTCTCCTGCCCTTTGCTGGACTGTTCACGTGTGCTTGAATTCCATCCTCCTCTATAACCAGCTCCCTGTGGGTGATGGGAGGAAGTTCTGCAGAGGGATTTGGTCAGCAGGGAACAGGGATGTGACGTGCAGGGCTTGGGCAGATCTTCCCCATCCACAGCGAGTTCTCCAAATGGCTTTGGGATTAGGTGGAACTGAGGCTTCCAGAGCTTTCTAGGGTGCTGGGTAGGCAGCGCCCTGGCTTCAGGATCCCAAATGTCCCAGGCACCAGTGGGGTTTAGACTGGGCTGTCCAGCAGACACACAACCTAAAAGCGTGCCCTGCTGCCCTGCCTCGGCCCATCATCTCTGCTGTGCTCGCAGAATCCTCAGGTTTGGGTTGGAAGGGACGTTAAAGCTCATCCCATGCCACCGCCTGCCATGGGCAGGGACACCTTCCACTGTCCCAGGCTGCTCCAAGCCCTGTCCAGCCTGGCCTTGGACACTGCCAGGGATCCAGGGGCAGCCACAGCTGCTCTGGGCACCCTATGCCAGGGCCTCCCCACCCTCCCAGGGGGGATTCCTTCCCAGTATTCCCGCTCCGAGCCGGCCCAGCCGCTGCAGGGACACACGAACACCTTTCCAAGCCATGCCGGAGCACCGGACGGTCCCTGCAATTTCCCACTCGAACACTTGGAGGCAAAACTGCCTTTCTGGACAGACAGACGTGGGACACCGCGATGTGTCCCTGCTGTGGGGGTGCCGGCACAGCTGGCACAGCTGGCACAGCTGGCAGCGGCTCCTGCCCACCCTTCCTGGCTCTTCCCTGAGATTCGGGGGCCACTAACCCCAGCTCCTGGGCACAAAGCCACTTGCACCGGGTGCGGGGCCCGACCCGGGCTGCTCTGCCAGCCCCCGACCTTCGCCCGGGGGGCAGAAGGTGATGGGGCACAGGTGACGCTGCCGAGGGCACTGTGACAAGGTCACCCCACGCCCAAAAGTAGCAGTGACTCATCACGCAGCATCCCCCTTCTCTGGAAAACCATCTCCTAACGAAACCCCTTCTGTGTCTCTCTCCTGAAGCCCACTAAACTCCTGTAAATTCCAGACCCACATTTCCCTGCTGTGACGGGGTCACTGGCTGCTGGCTTCTAATGAAAAACGTTTTTCCCCACTTAAATTTTCAGCTCCCTTTTTCCCCAAGGGAAAGCCCGGCTCCAGGCCCCATTTCCAGGCACTCGGCTGCTTTCCTGGGCACCCAGAGCCTGCATCCAACCTCAACAAGGTCCTCCTCGCCCAGTCCCTCCGGCCGAGGCCACCGGTGGCACCGGGATCTGGAGATGCTGCGGGCGCCCAGATGAGCACCCAGAGACAGCGCAGCTGCTCCCCAGGATGTTTTGGGAGAAGGCAGCCGAGTGAAGGCCTATCCGAGAGGGATTTGCCAGCAGAGGGCAATGCCGGGGTGGGTTTCCCTCCCTGCGCAGCTCAGGATGTTGAACCAGCGCCGGCGGGGGAGGAGGAAGGCGACAGATGCTGGGATCGCAGCCCCCGCAAAGCGCCTCAGCCCCGGCAGGAGGGGACCTGCCCAGCACGTCCCTGTCACCACGTCCCTGTCCCCTCCCTCCCAGCGGGGCTGGGGTGTGCCAAACCAGGGTGGGCCAGATCCTGGACTTTTCCTGGCCAGATCCAGCACGTTTGCTCAGTGCTGGGTTTGGCAGGGCCGGGGTAATGGTTGGACTCGATGATCCCGGGGGTCTTTTCTGGCCGAGGGATTCTGTGATTGCAGGTGCCAGAGTCCGTGGGGTCAGGCACAGCCTCTCCTGGCTCTCGTCCTCACCCGTGCCAGGGAGGGTTTGGTCTCAGCTCCACCTGACCAGCGATGACATGGAGGTAAAACGCAAAACACCCTTATTTATTGCAACATGGAGCAGCTCTGCCTGGCACGCCAGTCAAAGTACAAGGTTAAAATACAAAGAAGAGGGAGAGAAAGAGAAAAACCCCAGCATTTTTAGTTGAACAGCTGGTGATGCCTCAGTAGCCACCTCCACGGGCTGTCACAGCACTTCCCAATCCAATATCTGACATTATTTTTCAGCCTCATTCACTTCTGTTTCACCTCCGTCCTGAGCAAATATTGACAAATCTCATATAATCCCACCAGTACAGTCCTGGAGAAGTTCCTTTTGTTTGCAGGGAGCTTGGTACCATCCATGTCCTCTGGCCAGGAGCCAAGGGACATGAGCACAGAGTTAAACTGGAAGAGCAACAGGACAGAGCAGAGGGGCTGTGTGTGCATGTGGTTTGCTGGGAGGCCTTTGGGGACCAGGGAGGCTCTTCCCAAATGCAGACCAGGGCTGGGTGGCTGTGGGGGCATCCCCTGTGCCAAGGGACTCCAGAGTCCTGATTGCACTGCAAAATCCTCCAGGGGACTCCAGGGCTATCAGATAATGTGACAAATATTCCCTCACCCACCTCTTCCTTCCCTCACCTGATGTTATTCTCCCCTGCCAAACCATCCCTCAGAAAGGCCAGTGGGTCCTAAATTAGCTCCTCCTCAGCACCATAGCTCCTGTTATTGCTTGGAAAATTTGGGGTGCTTTTGTTTTACCAACCTGTCAAACAGCAATTCCAGCTCAGGGAGAGTGATGGGAGTGTTGGGCTGAAGACTGAGGGAGCGCTGCAGCTTCTCCTGGACCTGTGCTGACAGGGTCCCCATCACTTCTCTGTGGCCAGGGAGGAGCTGGGGGATGTCCTTGCAGGGGCTCTGGGCCTTGGTGACATCATGGGCATGACCTGGCTCCAGTATGGTGCTCGGCACACACTTGGTATTTTAATTGCAGCGGCAAATCCCAGCGGGCCCTGTCCCATGGGAGCCCCGGAGGCAGCAGGGCCCAGCCTGCCTGGTCCTGCGGAGCCTCACCCACGGCTCCTCCGTGGGTGTCCCCGGCGCTACCGAGGCTGTGCCGGGCCGCGGGCACCCCCTGCTCCGGGCACCGCCAGGGGCTGGAGCCGGCCCGGAGGCAGCCTCAGCACAGGGCCTCTGCCTTTGGCTCAGGCTCCAGGCAGCCCTGGGGACAGTCATGGCTCCGCGGGCACCCCAGGGTGCTGCCGGCCCGGCCTCAGCTGCAGGGAGCCAGCGTGGCACGGCCGCTGTGTCCCCGTGGGCAGGGTTTGCTTTGGAGCCTGTGCTTGTGGGAGCACAGGGAGCTCTGAGCTGAGCTGGGCATGGACCCACGGCCCGGCCCTGCCGCCCCTTGCAGCCACTCTGGGCTGGGGGCCGGGGCAAGGGGACCCCTGGGATCTGCTCCTGATGGATCCCTGCAGACTCCACAAGGAACAGCCGCCGGCAGCAGGACTCTGCCCAGCGCAGGCTTCATTCCTTTGGTTTTATCCCTCAGCACCAGAGCACGTTGAGTTCCTCTCCAGGGATAACACAGAATTCCCCGCTGTTGCCCATGAAGCTGCAGCCCCTCCAGGGCTCATCCCTGCCCCAGCTCTGGGGTTCCAGCACAGGAGGGACCTGGAGCTGTTGCAGGGAGTGCAGAGGAGGCCCCGGAGATGCTGCGAGGGCTGGAGCCCCTCTGCTCTGAGGAAAGGCTGAGAGAGCTGGGGTTGCTCAGCCGGGAGGAGAGCAGGCCCCGGGGAGGCCTCACTGCGGCCTCCCTGGCTGGGTGCTGGGCCTGGGAGTGTCTCTGAACCTTGGCCCAGCCCTCTCCTTAACTAGAAAAGGAAAAGAAAAAGTATTAAACGGCCAAAGAAAAAGGGGAAATATATTTATTTGTGTAGCAAGAACTTAGGGTTAAAAAATGAACCAGGTGTCCTCAGGTCCTTTGTGTGATTCAAAGGAGAGGGACATTAAATCCAGGTACTCATTAGCTGTGGAATCTCTGTGTTTCCTTGGAGGCCAGCACTGGGGACAGCCAGCTGCCCCTGCTGGGGACACCATCCCCGAGGGCTCTGGTGGTTTCCAAGCTTTGGAAGCATTTTTTCTCCAGTTTCTTTTCCTGCTGGCAGGTGAACAGCTTCCAGGGCATCTCTGCTCTCCCCTGCAAGGCATCAGAGGGGTTTAATGCAAGTTGTGTTAAAACCTCTCTGTCTTTATGCACAGCCATAAACTAATCAAGGAAGGTTCAACTCCTGGTAAAAATCACTGGATCACTTTGGACTTCAGGCTTTAATTTTTATCAAGCTTTAATTTTCATCAGGATTTAGTTTTATTCAGAACATCTGACTTTTAGGAGATACATCAAGCCTTCATTTTTATCAGACAGGAGCTGCTGGTGAAAGCTCAATGCACTGATCACGGTGAGGGTGGTGGGCCTGAGCCTTGTGGGTGTCTCACTGCATTCCCTGGCCCAGACAAGCTGCCGTTGGTTCAAGCGTCCTGAATCAGAAGCCTGATGAGCAGAAAGGCTGTCGGGAAAACAAGATTCAATAAAACCTTTAAGAGCTTGTTATAAATGTTGGGAAGAGATGCTGAATATTCCTTGCTCCCCAGGTAAAGCTAAAAGCATGGAGCTGAGCATCAGCAGACTGGCTGGAGAAGAGGACGATGCCCAGAAGTGGACACTGCCCACCAAGGCAGGAGAGGACTGTGCCCTCACACCCCACGAGAAACCCTGGTGGCTGTGCTGACCCTCTGCCAGGATTCCCCAGGGCTGCTCTGCCTGAACCCCCCTCACCTGGCTGTGCTTGTCCTGCCTCCATCCTCCTGTGGTTGCCTCCAGAGGGGTGATTGTGAGGGGCCATTGGAAAAGCAGATTAATGAGTGAGACATTGAGAATTAAACCAATCCAAACCCACACACTAGGGCTGCTGTCAAGTGCTGTTCCCGAGGGAGATAATATCCCTTCCCCCTTAATTTCTTCGTAAATCCATTATGATTAATGCTATTACAGTGGGAGCACTATTATTATAAATACATGGGTGATGGCAGAACTGCAGCATTAATGACGCTGGGTTATTCTTAACTAATTAGCTGCTGTTTTTGATAGGACTCTTACCCAGCTGCATTAAGCTGAGCCTTGCATCGCAGCCTTCTCTGGGCTGGCTCTGCTGCAAGGACACAAAATGAGAAGCATCTCCTTCCTCCTGGCCAAAAGCCAACTCCCCGTGGCACTGTCACTGAGCTGAGCTCCCGGTGGCTTGGTGGCACTTGTGGAAAGCCTGGGACACTGCTGCTGGAGTCTTGTGGTGTTGGAGACCAGCAACAACTGAAGGAGGGAATGGAACCAGGACCTGGCATCTCCAGGGGAACCTCAGCCCTTGGAGGCTGCCCATGGAAGGGACACGAGAGGCCACTGCAGCCCATGGGGACCTGGGCCAGCTTGGGAACATTCTTGTCCCTCCTTGCGGCCTCATGGCTTCAGAGCTTCTCTGAAGGACTTTCCAACCCCTTTTTGCTGCTTTTCATAGGTCTATGGAATCATTAAGGTTGGAAACGCCCTCTATGATCAGTGACTACCAGCTGTTGCCCCAGCACTGCTAGAGCCACCACCAAACCATGTCCCCAAGTGCCACATCCACAGGGGTTTTTAATTCCTCCAGGGATGGAGTCTCCACCACTGCCCTGGGCAGCCATTCCAATGTTTGACAGCCCTTTCCATGAGGAAATTTTCCCTAATATCCAACTTAAACCTCCCCTGGTGCAACTTGAGGCTGACTCCTTTTGCCTTGTTGCTTACTGGGAGAAAAGACCAACTCCCAGCTGGCTCCACCCTCCTGCAGAAGTGGAATTTGCAGGAGCCCTCCTCAGCTGGGGGTTTGCTCAGCCTTTCGCTGGTCCTGCCTTTTTGCCCTGCCCCGGCTCCCCAGGGCCCCTTTGCTGTCCCCAGGGGATGCAGAGGGCCCTTCCCCTGCTCCATCCCCATCCCCTGCTGCTCCTGACACAAACAGATCCTGAGGTGGCCAGAGGGCTCCTTTTCATGCCTTCAAATTAACACCTACTTAAAATTCCAACGCAAATACGTTTTTAATTTCCTTAATTAAAATTATTCCCTCGTTAGAGCTGAATAATGGGATTTGAAGCACGGAAGAAACGGGGCGTGTCAGGCTGCATGGGAGCCGAGGCACTGGTGAGCACAGTGAGGTCCTGAGAGTGATGGGATCATGTCCCACATGTTTCAGGAGCCAGAGCTCAGCGTCCCTCGCACCTCCAGGGAGTAAAATTCACCCAAGTGGCAGCTTAAAATGGCATCCCAGCAGTCCCTGCTTTTCCAAAGGTTGAAGGTGATGGATTGCTCCCACTGCCTCCCCTACAGCCCAAAATGACACCCAAAGGGGATGCTGAGGGGGTTGATCCGTTCTCACTGTGGGGGACTTTGGGCGTCAGGGTTTGGCTTGGATGTGGAGCAAAATCATAGCAGGACCCCAACACGAGATGGGGTGAGCTCCTCCCTGCGTGCTGCTTTGCCCCAAGATGCCTCTGCCCAAAACAACTCTGGGGTTTGGGTTTGCAGGGGTTTCTCAGCCTGGAAGTTGTGCTGGTGGGGTGCTGGAGAGCCGTGTGCTGGGGCTCTGGGGAACGTGTGATGGGGGAGGAAAAGGGAGAATACGTGATGATGATGATGAGTTAAAATGCATTTAATGAGCTCCTGCTGCCCTTACACACCCCAGTGCTGGGGCTTATGGATGGGAGACTAGCAAGGAGATGGATTAGTCCCACTGACTGAAAGACTACTTAGTGAAAGCACAGATTTCCCCCTCCAAATCTCCAAAATCTCTCTACTGTTCTGTCTGGATGCCTCCTACCCCTTCCCAAACTCCCGCCTGTGCTGTATTTGGGAGTTTTTAATGTATTTATTTAAATTAATAATAATTTACCCATTAAAATGCTGCAGATCAGTGGGTTCTTCCTGAAGGAGGAGCGCGTTCAGCTCCGGAGGGCTCATTAGCTGCGTGTTGGGACTGGGAGGTGCTGTGCACAGAATGATTTATACACATCCCTGCCACTCGAGCCAATCCAGCCTAGAATAATTCAAAACCAATTCCATAAATCACTTATTAATTATTACTGAAGTATTTATGCAGCAGAGGTGCCTCCCTGTGAATTGTTGGGCGATTTTACCAGCATTTTCTGCAGGGACAAAAAAATTTTGACTCCTTGGTGCCTCCTGAGTGCAAGAAGATCCAAATCTTTGGAGTCCCCCTGCTCTGCCTGGCTGAGGTTTGAGCAGAGCCTCTCACTGCAGCCCCCAGCCTGACCACAGCGTGTCTGCCTGCTCCCTGAGTAACGAGCAGGTATCCTAATTAATCCTCATTTCCAGCAGCAGCCCGAAGGAGCTGCAGGATGAGCACGGTGCCATTTGATGCAGATGAACTGTGCTTTGGTGGGAATTCAATTACACAGCTTTTCCTTGCTGAACATAATGCATTTGGACGATACAGTAGTTCCAGTGTTAATGAGATGCATTTTCACTGCTGTGAAGTCTGTATTTCTCCCTGCACTTAGTGCACAGCATCCACATTAATTACAGTTCCAGCGGAGAAAAACCCACAGAGTTACTACCTGCATTTTCCCCCTGGTAACAGCAGTTTCCTTGCATGGCCAGGAACATTATGGATTCACTTCTCAGCCACATTTTATACCAAACAACTTGATTGTGATAGCAGGGAGAAAACAACTCTGCTTCCCTTCGGCTGCTCAGGCTGTGCTGTAAAAGGGTCATTTGGAGGGGGGGGTGAATCAGCTGCATTCAACTCAGAACATCCTTGGAATAAAAGCATTTCTGGAAGTTGTTTTAAGAGGGTTTTGTAAGACATATAGAACTCAAGGCTGATTTAAACCAGCAGCTGATGAGCCCACACGAAGATGAAGCATCCCCCTGGGATGGGGGGCTGTGTCTGGCTGGAGCCCATCCCTGCAGGGCACCCCCAGCCCTGGAGCCAGCACAGGAGACCACAGGTATTTTATTCCAAGGCAGGAACAAGTTTGTGCTTTGATTTCTTTTTTTGTTTTTGAGGGTTTTCAAACTGCCAAGCCTGGCAGCATGGAGTTTCCTGATATTTCTCCAGGAGGAGTTGTGCACTGGGGGATATCCCACTGTTTGCTGCACACGCCCACATTTTGGCCACAGATTTTGTTGTCACCATCCCTGGAAGTGTTCAGAAAACAAGTAGATGTGACACTTGGCAATACAGTTTAGTGGGAATGGTGGTGTTTGGTTAAAAGTTGGACTTGATGATCTTGGAGGTCATTTCCAACCTTAATGATCCCGTGATCCCATGGAAAGCCGAGCAGTTGTAAGGTGTGTGAAGCAGGGGTTCCCAGGGAATAGCACTGCAGAGATGTTGAATAAAAAAGTAAAAGGAGTGAGAGGAGTTTGTCTTTACAAACGAACCGTGGGTCTGCTGATAGGTAAAGCCAGATACTGAGAGATGAAAGAAACAATGAGGAGAACCATAAATTCCATAGGAGAAGAAAAAGGGGGGTTTACATTAGAAGGGGTCTGTATTAGGTTATTTGGGAAGTCTGTACCTCTCAAGTGCCTCAAGTGGGGAAAGAGAGAGGGAAATGCAGCCGGGAAATCAGGATAAAAAGGAGGCTGCATCCTCCAACAATTTGAGACACCCCAGGGGAAATGCCCATGACCTCTCCCTTTATTTGAATAAAGTAACAGGACTCCTCTGTCTCCTTTTTGGACATAAACCTCTGGTGTTTGTGGATTAATTTTCCCAACAAAAGTGAGCAAAAGTGTTGTAGCATGATGTATAAATCACTCTGTGACCTTCGTTTAACGCCACTGCCTCCCCTGTTAATAGCTGGAAATCCCTTGTGGTCTCTAATGCATCTTGGCAATTGGCATGGAAACAATTCGCAGTTATTAACAGTTATTTCTGTTAATCATTCATGTCTTTATTCAGGTCTTTACACATCTCCCTTTGTTTAAATCTCCTCTCCCTCTCAGGAGCTGAAACTCACTGAATATTGGGTGTGGTTAAAAATATAATGCCATGCACAAAGTCTTGGCTTCCCCGAGGAGCAACTGTGGAGGAGGAGGGAAAAACACTGGGATCCAGGGCTGTTGTGGTGGGCAGGGATGGCAGAGGGGCTTTAGGAAGAGGATTTGCACAGAGTACTGGGGAGAGAGATCCTTGGTCTCTGTGTCCAGCTGAGTGTATTTGGGGAAAAAGCAGTGAGAAGGATCTCATCCCACTTTTTCCTTCATTCCTTTGGAAATGAACATTGCCCTTTTTCCAGAAAGGCTTCTTTATTTTCCTCCCCCCCCTCTTTTGATAGTGATGCTTAAAACAAAACCAGGAGCTCACCCTCTCATGCTCATGGTGCAGTTCCCTGTTTGCTGACAGCTTCCAGCAAGAATTTCAGGGGAAAACACCTTTTCCTGGAGCTCTGAGCACCTCTGGTGTGGTGGAAGCTTTCAAAGGCAATGGAGCAGGTGTCAAGACCTGGAAAGTCTGAATCCTTCTGAAAACCAGAGCTGTGTTTCAGTCATCGAGCCCTGGTGCCTGCTCTGCTCTGCTCTCTCAGAGGTTGCAGTGCTTGTGAGCAACACCTTTTGCAGCCCCAGGTACTTCCAAGTGGAAAGCTAACAAGAGGATTTTAAAAACCAGAGAATCCCTGTCCGTGTACTTCCTCCCTGGCTGGAAATGCACCTGAGCTGCGTTTTTATGGTGTCACCTGCAGCAGCAGCAGCTGCACATGCACTGATTCACTGATGGGGGGAATCGTGAAGCACAAGTCTCTGGAAATCCTGTGACTCCAGGAGCCAGAGCATCCCAAAATGTGGAGACAGGAACACGCCCAGGGTGCACTGCACTAGGTGGAGCTGCAGGACAGCCGGCTTCCCTCGGTGCCCAGCTCCTGCTCCTGCCCAGCACTGCAAGGTGCCTGGGCACCGGGAGCTGCTGGAGGTGACCTCCATCAGTGACCACCCTGCCCATCCCATCCCAGCGAAGCCCCCAGGATGCCTTCAGCTGATGTTGTTTGGTGCCTCCAGGCTGCTTCGGCTGCCTGCAAAAACAAAAAGTCTCAAAAAAGTGAAATACCAGCTCCCCCTTCCCTCTTCCACCCCTTTGGTCAGCTCCATGCTGGAGGCAGGAGCATCCCGTCCTCCTGGGAATCAGCAAGGGAAGTGCTGGTAGATCTTGCCCTCAGCTCACCTGCTGCTGGCTGAATCGGGAGGAATTTACTTGGGGGTAGAGTTTTCTCTGCTTCTTTAAATGAAACTTGCTGGCAGGTTCTTGTGGTTCAAAATTCCCTTAAATCTGGCTTGGTAGGCACCTATAGAGGTTTAATTGTAGCTAATAGGAAGTGCTGGGTTTGGTAATTCAGGGGAAATGAAGGGAAATGCAGCAGGTGAATGGTTGTGGTGGAGCTTTTCAGTATTTCTGAAGTTCTTGGGCTCTCAGCGAGATCCTGCTCTCCAGGCAGGAGTGGTTTCACTAAAAATTCCACTTATAAATGGTACTAAAGCCTCTGTTAAGACTCCAAAATAATCACTGTGATTCTTTTTGTAGGCCTTCTGAGTGCAGGGCTGCTGAGGGGCTCTAGAATTTGAAGCATTGTGTATTGAATGAAGGTGGTGTTGGGCTGTACAGAGGCTCCCCAGGTATCTGCTGCTGGAATGAGGTATCTCTCTTTTTTTTAAGGAGTGCCTGGTGTTCAGCGTGGCTCTCAGTAGGGCTGGATAAAGCAGGCTTTGCCCTCTAAGAGATCACATATTCCTGTGAGCAGCAGGGAACTGTGTCTCAGCCAAAGCTCTGCTGCCAGGGAAGGCTCCCAGTCCAGCTCTGTGTTATTTTTTTGCATGGAACTTTGCTAATTTTGTGGCCATTTTTGTGTGCCGCTGAAAACTTTCATGGAAACACGGGAATTATGCCCTGGCTGAGGATGGGGGAGGAGGGATCTCCTCCTTGGGGTGAGGGCTGGTCACCCCTGGAGCTGGGCATGGTCCCACTGGGTGATCTTCCTCTGGGTGAAGGGCAGTAGCAGCCAGAGGGGTTTTTTAATTTGGACCAAAAGCCTGTGTCTGGGCTGGGAGTTTGGCTGAGGTCCTGCTGCTCAGATCCTGTCCTGCTGCAGGTGGAGATGGGGATAGGGAGGGTTGGAGCACCTCTGATCTCTAGAGACAGACTGGGAGAGCTGAGGGGTTCAGCCTGGAGAAGAGAAGGTTCTGGGGATTCCTTGGAGCCCCTTCCCGTGCCTGAAGTGGCTTATGAAAAAGAGGGAGAGGGGCTTTTCATACAGGCAGACAGTGACAGGACAAGGGGAATGGTTCTAAACTGAAAGAGGACAGGTTTAGATGGGATATTGGGAACAAATTTTTTACTCTGGGTGGGGAGGCCCTGGCACAGGGTGCCCAGAGCAGCTGTGGCTGCCCGTGGATCCCTGGCAGTGCCCAAGGCCAGGCTGGACAGGGCTTGGAAGAACCTGGGACAGTGGAAGGTGTCCCTGCCCACAGCAGGGTGGGACTGGATGATCTTTATGGTCCCATCCAACCCAAACCAGTCTGGGATTCCAAGAGCAGTTTCTTACCTGTGAACACATCTGCCTTTACTGAGCTTTTGCTGGGAGCTGGGTGGGAAGCCCAGCCCTGCTTCCCAGACATCCCAGGCTCCTCTAATCCCTCCCACCTTGCTCCCCACAAATGCAGGTCTTCTTCAGGGCCTTTGTTGCAAAGAACCCGCAGCCATCTGCTCAGCCTGCCTGGACTTTTCTGTTCCTTCTCCTGCCCACATCTCCTGCACTCACCATCTCAGCTGGGAGCAGAGTACCTTGCAGATGCCATATGCCCAGGATTGTGCCTGTGCTGTCCCACAAGCACTAAAATCTCATAAGCAACCTGCTTGGCCACGATTGCCAGCCCTGTTCACTCACCAGAGGGGAATGGAGATCCGCATCTATTTCAGAGAGGCAGCCGTGAGTTTGATTCTTTTTGTGAGATTAATTGAAGCATGACAAGTTTTCTGGCTCACCAGCTCCAGAGCTGTGGCCGCAGGAATTCTTCCTCTTCTCCTACTTGAAAGCAGATGGCAATGTATTCCCTAGTCGTGTTGGAATAGTGTGTGTTCCTGTGCCTCTGTGTTTGGATGGTCAAAAGGGAGCAGTCCATCTTCATGTGATTTTAAATATCTTGGGGCACCCAAATGCACAGAGCTGTGCTTGGGGACTTTGTGTAGATTTGTGATCCTTTTTAGAGGAGCTCAGGCCATAAAATAGTGAGTGGAATTCGGGGGGGCATAAATAGCACATTTTTATCTGTGGGAGCTATAACCTTGCCTGACAGTTCGTGTTATTTAGAGGGAATATGGACACATTTGGGTTATTTAAACAGTCTGGAAGTTCCAAGACGGGATGGAGGAAGGAGTTCTGATAATGGAATAAACTGCACAAGACTTGGAAAGCAGCTGAATGTCCTCTGGAAGAAAAAAATGTTATTTTTAGGCCTTTCTAGTGGTTTATTTATGGAGGGAGCTCCTGCACTCTGGAATGGAGCTGGGCTGATGGGAAGAGCATCTGAGCCTTCATGGGAAAGTCACATGCCATGTGTCAATGATTTTTGGTGGTGACTGTCCAGCTCTGGGTTTCCCCTGTGGGTGAAAGTCATGTTTGCCATAGTTCAGAGCTGGAAATCTGTTTTCCACAGTCCCAGAGATGGAAAAGAGATGGAGAGCATGAGGTGGGTTTGAGATCAGCACAGCTCTAGCACTTCTTACTCCTCTGCAAGGTCAGCTCTCTATTTTGGGTTTTTAGGGAGTCAAATCATACATATGAATTACTTTTTGTACAAAGTTTTCAATTGTCAACAGAGTGATTTGTGAATAAATGTTTTCATTACTTGGCTGGCTCCATGGATGGATGGATAATATCCATCAAATAAATTATTCATCCCTTTCTCTCCTTGCCATCATCAGATAAATTCCTTGTGATTTATATTTGTTCATTATTCATCTGGCTATGAGGAACAGACATATTAGAGATGGGTTGGGAGCTAAATCTGCTTTATGGAACCCAGCAAGGGAGCTCTGGGTGATGTTGGGGTCTGTACCAACACAAACCTCATCCCCTGGAGTCCGAGCACCTCTGGGTGCTCAGAGTGGCTCCATGGGTGGTGAGAGTCCCCAGGTGCTGAGCTGAGGGCAGAGCCCTCATTCCTGAAGGAAATCTGCTGTGTTCAGCAGTGGAGAGGGCAGGAATGACCAGTCTTGGTGGCAGTTTTTGCAGTATTTTTTACACAACACTGGGGCCTGGGGCTGCAGACCTTCCCTCGTTTCCCAGGCTTCCCCTTCTCAGCTTCCTCAGGCTGCTTTTGGCCCTGGCAGAGCCACACCAGCCTCCTGCAAAACACTGCAGCAGCAGGGACATGGGAAGATTTTCCAGCAGTGCCAGAGGAGGAATGGAGGGAGAAAGGATTTAGTTTGGCTCCTCCACAAAAAGAAGCAAAGAAAACCATCACTCAGAAGGCAGCTGAAGGGACAGAGATCAGCTGCTCCTGCTCAGAAGTGACCTGATTTATTCATCTGATTTTCAAGTGTTTTGCTTGAAACTGAACCAGTTTCAAACTTTTGTGGGTTTTTTTGGCGTTATTCCAGTTCTGAGAAGGGCACCTATGGTTATTTTCTTTTTGAACTACTGGGGAAAGCATCTTTCAATTCCTCCTCAAAAAAAAGACAATGTGTTCTTCAAACCATTTTCCATCTCGAACAGTTCAGGCAGACACGAAATACAGAAAGTTTCACCTTTAAACAGTGAAGAGCTGGAAAAGTTACCTGGATGTGAAAAGCAGAGGTGACAGCAGAGCTTGTTTGTATCCTTGACTCGAGGGTGCTGTGCCAGGTACCTGCTCGTGAGACCTGGCTGCTCCACGTGAGGGGTTCCAGGCAGCCCTGGAACACCAGGAGAGCTTTGATTTTTCATTCCCAACATCAAATACAGGCACAAACATCCGGCTGCAGCTGCAGAGAAGGAATGGCAGTGGAGGGAAAAGCCCTGTGACTGCGGGGATGAAGGGCAGTGCCTCCTCTGCAGGGAGGGAGGAGGAACCAAAGGGGTGTCAGGGCTTTCTCCCAGCGCTTCCCAGCCCACCACCAGCCCCTGCTGGCTTTCTCAGTGTGTTGTGCTGCAAGGATGAGCCCAGAGATGCTCTGGGATGAGCCCGTGGCTCCCATCCCTCCCAGGACACCCCACAGCAATGCCCCACACAGGTTTTGTGGCTGTTAAGTGCAGGATCCACTTCAGTGAACGCCCTCAGCTGCTGCAACCCGTGTGTTCCCTGAAGAAAGAGAATCCTGAAGAAGGAGAATACAGCACCAAGCAGGGCACCCTCCTGCCTGCAGGACGTACTGGAGTGTCATTTGGGGAGTGATTGATGTATTTTATTTTTAATGATGTTTCCCCCTCTTGTCAGAGGTCTCATCTGAGGGACACATCGATCTCTGAGCCCTTTCCAGGTCAGGAATCTGTTTCAGCAGGAATGGTTTGCCTTGCCCACGTGGGTGGGAGTGGGAAGGGGCAGAGTTTGCTCTGCTTGTTTTGCATGTTTCGGCCTTGGAATTCAGGGTGCCAGGGAATGCAGGAGCTCTCGCTGAGCCTGATGGGGGATCCTGATGGCTGATCCATTAAAACTCAGTGCTGGAGAGGCTGTGAGACACTTTTGCACAAAATTAAGCCTGTTTTAGTGTCCTTTTCCAAGCTTAACAGGTTTTGGAAGGAATCATGAGTTGGTGCTTTTTTTTTCTTTTTCTCCTATTTTTCCCCCTTCCATCCATGGCAAAGAATGGTGTCCATTAAATAAATAATTCATTCTATAATAGACCAAATCGGCCATTATTAAAGAACTTGCAAATGAGCGTGGGTTTTGGGGCCCTGGCCACCCCTATAAGGCTGCTGCCTGCTGCCAGAGGCCTGGGCAAAAGGCAGGGACTGATTTAAACCCCCACATCTATTCATAACAGTGTCTCTGGAAAAGCAGGATTTTCCAGCCTGTTGCTTCCCGAGTCCTTTCACCTGCGAGTGCTTTGCAGGAGTGTCAGAATAAAGGGGATTCTTGAGATATTCCCTGTCCTGAGAGGGCAGCTGGTGTCTGGATGGGCTGGATGGCCTTGGGAAGGTGACCTGGGGGCACTCAGGCCTCCAGCTGCTGGGCCAGGCTGCAGGAATTGCCTTTGCATGGCTCTGGGTATGTGTGGAGGTCCTCAAATCAACACCACTCCCATCCTGTCCCCTCTGAGCAGCTCCTCCCCATCCCTTGGTGCCCTCCTGGGAGGAAATTGCCCCTGCTGAGCCTGGATTTGGGGGCAGCACGGTGAGGGCTGGGGTTGGCACCTTCCTCTGCTGAGCTGAGGGGTGGGCAGCCCACGGAGATGTTCCTCAGGAAGCTTTGCCAGGCACAGGGCAGGAGCTGCCGGCGTGACCTGCCCAGGACATCCTCAGGGCTGCTTGCTCTGTCTCTGGAGTGGGTTACAAGATTTTTTAGACTTTTTTTTTTTGGTCCCAAGAAAGCGGCAGAGGCTGGACAGGCTCGTGGAGATGCAGAGAGGCAGATTTCCCACAGGCAGACCCTGGGGCTGCTCCTGGAAAAACATCATTTTCTTTTGGCTACAAAGGGCTCTTCCCACACAGAGCCCCATGGGTGCAGGGTCACCTCTACCAGGGATCATTTGTCATTTTTCTTTTGCTAACAAGAGCTTCAGGAGGTTTCTGCTGAGACTCCTCTGTCATGCAGCCCAGGTGTTTCCAGCTCAGCTGCTGGAGCTTCCAGTAACAGTTTTTCTAACACTTATTTCACCCAGAACATTCTGCAGCTCGCTTAAAATTAAAAATGTAAGAGTTGGGTAAAACAAATCGTATTTAATATCAACTTAATTAGCCCAATGATATTGCACAGATGGTATTCTGGGTTTTCATGTTTTATTCAAGAAACTTTTTGGGTTTGGGATAATACATCTGAAACAGAGGCAGAATTGAGCAGCCTCACTGTGGCATTTAAACCAAGTCTGCTGCAGAGCTCGGGGGGCCTGGGCTGTGCTCTCTGGTTTTGGTGAGGCCAGTTCTGGTCTTGGGTGGGCAAGGGTAAATGTGGAGATTCCCAGCTGGACTCACAGGTTTTTCATGGGTGTTTGAGCAGCCGTTTCCACCTTTCGGGGTGCAGAGTGGAGTGCTGGAAGTCAGGAGTGCCAGGGGCATACGTGTCTGCTTCAGGCATTTCTCTGATCACTGCCTCCCTCCGCTGCTGCTGCTGCAGGACTCCCCTGCCCCTGCAGAGCCACAGGAGGAACATCCACCATCCCTACAGAGCAAACTAGCACCAAGTTGTGCTTTGAATTTCGGTTTGTTCTCCTCCTTCCCACACTCGGAGTGGCAGGGAAAGGGCTGATGGAAGCCCTGGAGCCACCTCTGCTGAGGGAGGAACAACCACGTCGAGCCTTTCCTGGTGCCCTCCTCAGTGTCTTGATCCCTGAGCTACCAAATGTGTGTGTAGGAGCAAGATTTGGGTGCAGTCCTGATTTAAACCCATCAACCCCAACAATAAACTGCTCGCTGGGGGTTGCCCTGGTTTGTAAGCCTTCTGTTTTTAACCTTGGAATCAGATTCTTTTCACACAGTTTCGTGTACATAATAGCCAGTGTTTACTTAACGGTATTTTCTGTTTTTCATTCCTTTTGTGATATGACAACTTTGATGAGCACCTTTCTTCTCCAGTGGGATTGAGAAGGAAGTGACATGTTCTCCAATCCCTTGTGGAGTTGGGACGTGTATAAGAATGAGATAATGTAAATAAATCCATTCCATTTTTCCTCCTTTCTGCGGAACCTGGCAGGTGTAAGAGCCTCTTTATTGTGTCTCCGCAGACACAGTTGGGGGTTTTACTGATGCTTTGACAACGGATGCTGAAATTGAGGTTGTGCCCTGTCCATGCCCACCACCAGCTTGTTCCAAGCTCCAGACTTACCTGGGGATCTTTGCCTTGGATTTGGCCCCTTGCTGCCTGCAGTGAGGGAATCCCTCCGTGTGCTGGCCCAGCTTGCCATCAGCTGCCAGCTGAAGCTGAGGCAGCTCCTGAGAGCAATTTGAGTTATTGTTTCATTTGGCCAAGGCAGTGGAGAGAGGCTGTCACCCCAGAGGGCAGCAGGACTGATTTGGAGGTTGGTGTCAGGAGAGAGCTTGGTGGGTGGCTCTGGGTGTCTCTGCAGCCCCCAGACGCTCGTGGGGACCGAGGGAGATTGGGTGGGGAGGGGAAATCTGCATCAACCAACTCTGTGCACTTCCAGTGCAGGCAGCTGTGTCGGGGTGAGTCATTCAGGCTTTCTTTGGAGCTGAGAGAGAGAAACTAATTTTCCTGGAGTGCCATTCCCTGCCCTGGATTTAGGCATCTGAACTGAGTGAGAATGTGTCCTGGAAAAGCTTTTTTTTAACATGGAACCTCCAAAAACTAGCTTGGACAGAGACACCTGAGTAGTTAATATCTAAATTCAGGCAAATTTAGATGTGTTTCTTCCCTAATTTTAGCTCAACTTCCCTGTCCAGGTCCACCCACCCAGCTAAGGCAGACCCAAGCTCTCTGCTCTTTCCACCTCTCTTTCCTTGCCCCCAAACATGATGTGAAACACTGTTCTAAAATGTTTTACCCTGTAAAACAACATACTGCACTGTTGCCTGTTCACTTTCAATTTTATGCACCTTTCTCTGCTGGAATAGGCTCAACGATCCCAGGAAATAATTGGTGAGCTTGTTAGACTAATGGGATTTTTATTTTCAAGGCTATAGATCAAACAAGTATGCCTGAAAATTCATTATACATGCGGTGTGCATGAAATAATTATTCCTTCCCATGGACGTGCTGGAGGAGAGACTGTGATAAAGGCATAGCTTTAAAAAAAACGGCTTGATTTATCATTTCTAAGGCAAAGTTGCCATGAGATGCACTAGTTCAGTATCCAGTGACAGTCACCTGGCTGGCCAGGGGGCAGGGCACAGCCTGGCAAGGACTTGGACTTGCTTTTTGGACTTTATTTTAGGTCTGGATCTGAGCAATCCCTGAGTTCTGCTCCTCCTTTTCACCAACGAGCCCCAGATGTTGCTGGGAGCAGCAGAATTTTGAATTTTGTGTTGCTTCCAGGCGGTGAAAAGGAGATGGTTTCCCTCCTTCCTCTTCTCCAGGGCTTTGGTTTCCCATCTCCTTCCCCTCTGGGGAAGCAAAGGAAACCTCGGTGTGCAGCCAGGAGGGGAGATCTGCTCAGTCCTGCACGTGAACACGAGAAAAAAGGGGACATCAGCAGTGGAGAATTGTGCTGGTGAAAGCACAATAAAGGACACGCTCACACCTGCTGGGTTCAGCAGAAAGGAGGGAAAAGAGAGAGTTTATTTACATTTAACATATTTTATACTATTCTAAACTCCACCAGGGACTGGAGGACATGTCACTTCCTCCCCAATCCCACTGGAGAAAAAGGATGCTCATCAAACTTTCTCTTATCATGATGCCTTCTCCCAACCACCTAAAAACAGAGACCAGACAGGAGTAAGGGAATAAGGGTAGGGATTTATTTGAAGGCCTTCAAGGCACACCCTGGGGAGCCAGAGGCTGCTTCCATAAAATGGACCCCGAGATGGACGACAAGTCACGAGTTCTTGACACTGATATAGGTTTGGTCCATTTGCATATCAGCATAAATTCACCAATTAAAACTTTAGCTCTCTTCAATTTCTCCACCTCTTTCATGGTCCCAGTTTACACCTTTTGGGCCTAGGACAGCCCGAGTGTCCTTGAACAGCTCAGAGAGGCTTTGTTGTGTCTGTCTGGCCTAAGAGAGCAGCTCACGAGCTACAAGAAACTTTAGAGTTACACACTAAGCAGTACAGGATTTGAAAAATATAGAAATTAAAACCTAAGGCATCAATCACAAAAGGAATGAAAAACAGAAAATACAGTTAAATAAACATTGGCTATTGTTTACATGAAACTGTGTGAAAATTCTCGGACTCCAAGGTTATAACAGAAGGCTTAGCAAAAAACAGGACAATAGAGAATCCATCCCAGAGTAAAATGATGGATATTGACTGGGCCATGGGCTGTGCTGGATCACGTTCAGCTTCACCACCCCGAGCATTTTGGGTCTCAACTGCAGTGTCTGGGGTTGTCCTGGTCGGGGCTGCTGGGGTCTTGTCTGTGAGCTGAGCTTGAGCAATTCCATGGGCTGTGTGCTGTGAGGAGCCAGGTGGAGATGTTGGCAAGGGGGTTGGATGTGGCTATAGGGCAAAGAAAGAACCACTCTCACCCCTGCTTGAGCAGAAAGAGAAGAAGAAGCAGCTTTATTTTGAGATTCTTCTATTTATAGATTTCTCAATTCCACAAGGGATTGGAGGGACAATGTCACCTCCTCTTCCATTCAGTGGACAAAAGAAATGCTTGTCAAACATTCCCTCAGCACAATGGAATGAAAAACAGAAAGGACAGTTAAGTAAACGTTGTCTATTATTTACATGAAAACCGTGTGAAAATATCTGGCTCCAAGTTACAACAGAAGGCTAAAAAACAAGCAGGACAACAGCTGGAGCACCTTCCCTGTGGGGACAGGCTGGGGAAGTTGAGCCTGGAGAGGAGAAGGTTGTGTGGAGAGCTCCCAGCACCTTCCCAGGGTGTGAAGGGGCTGCAGGGAAGCGGGAGAGCGACTCTTCCTCAGGAACTGTAGGGACAGGACAAGGGGGAACGGGATCAAACTGAAAGAGGGGAAATTTGTGCTGGATATTGGAAAGGAATTCCTCCCCGTGAGGGTGGGCAGGCCCTGGCACAGGGTGCCCAGAGCAGCTGTGGCTGCCCCTGGATCCCTGGCAGTGTCCAAGGCCAGGCTGGACAGGGCTTGGAGCAGCCTGGGACAGTGGGAGCTGTCCCTGCCCGTGCAATGAGAGGAGCTTTAAGGTCCCTTCCAACCCAAACCATTCTGTGGGTGAATTTTACCTTCAGTGCACTTGCAAATTGTGATTTATTTTTGCATCTTTGTTCGAAAACGAATTTGTCTTAAGGATATTTTGTGTCTCTGTGTTGGAGTTGTCCACATATTGCTGCTCTTCTCTCAAGTATTCTCCTTCCTCTTCTTTCAAGTACTTGTAGAGCTGGCCAAAGAATTAATTCTTCACTGAGAATTTCCACAGAAAAATCTTGTATAAAAAAATCACAAGTGGGTACTGTCTTTGTGCGGAAAATTGCTGAATGTTTGGGGTATGACAGGAGAAAGAAAAAAGGAAGAAAAGCAAAGGCAAGATATAAAAAGGATCAAAAGCATGAGCTGTGACATCTCGGAAAGGAAAATGCTTGATATACCTTAGAAAAGCTTGAAAACAAATCTCCAACACAACTTAAAAATAGTTCTTCTCGTTCTGCAGGCACAGACTAATTGGAAGTGACACCATTTAAGAATGTCACTTCCAGTCTGTCTCATTCCCCTGGTATTTGTTTGCTGGGCTAGGGTGGGATCACCCCATGAGCAGGCAGAGGGGATTTTGCCCCTCACTGGTGACTGGGCTTGGAGTCCCAGTTCCTTCTGGGCAAGCAGCTCCTGATCCCCGTGGATACATCCACAAGTGCCGAGCAGGGATCTGGACTTGGGATTTCCAAGCCAGGATCTGATCATTGCCCTGTTTTCCACGTTTTCTAATAACTTAGTAAATGATGAAATCACTGACCAGCTCTGTGGGAGTCCAGAGCATTCCTCTGGCTGCCCTGGGGGGTCTGGGACCCCAGCACAGGGGTCTGGGACCCTGGCAGAGAGCCCAGGACTCTGTCTTGGACCTCCGTCCATAGGAAAATTAACAATATTGCAAGAAGAACTACAAACCACAAGAGTGCGAAATAGATAGTAGTTTAGTTTATCACAGGGTGAAAATGTAAAATTTAAGTTCTTAGAATGAGGACTGAGAAGGCAAGATGGAGGGTTTAGGGCGTTGCCCTCTTCTCCCTCTTGTTCCTTCTCTCTCCTCCATCTTCTGCTGTGACGATGGTAAAAATCATTGGTGGAGGGAAATTTAAGTAGAAATGACATGTCTAGGATAGGTAAAAATTAATTAGTAACAAGTTATAAATAATAATACGTTGTGGAAGATGGTTGGGTCAGAGAACAGGTACAAAAGGTGCGGGACCTCCCGACCAGGAGGAGTTCTGCCAGAGTTCAGTGTGAGCTCAGCCTCCTCAGCAGGAAGCTGCAGAAGCTGGGAGATAAGAAAGAATAAACAACCTTGAACACAGAATCCACAGACTCCTTCGTCTTTTCTGGCTCTGGCACGGGACCTTTTAAAAATAAGAGCTAGCCACAAAGAACTGCACATGCCCAGGGGTCTAAACCCCTTCACAGCTCCTGATAGAAAAGCTGCTCTGCAGAGCTGAGCTGTGCCAGTGGGCACCCGGGGCAGCCCATGCTCAGCCCGGGTGCTCAGCTTGGAGCAGGGGGAGCTCTGGGATGTGGCACTGGAGCTCCTCGTGGGGAAATCAGCCTCGGCTGCAATGTCCAGTACAGTATTTCCTGGCTGGACCGTGGGGAAGGCAACGTCACCGCGAGCATCCCGCCCAGGATGGATCTTGTGGGTGAATCCATCACTCAGGGTACCACGGAGTGCTGCTTTGGGCTGGGCTGGAGTTCAGCCCCTTCCCAGTGGCTGGTTTGGGTTCGTGCTGCACACAGGGTTGGTAATACAGGTATTGCTGTTGTTGCTGAGCTTGCACAGAGCCAAGGCCTTTCCTTGCCACGCTGGGGAGGGGCTGGGGGTGCGTGGGAGGCTGGGGGGGACACAGCCAGGACAGGTGACCACAGCTGACCCCAGGGGTGTTCCAGCCCTCAGGCTCAGTATGTAAAGTGAGGGAAAGAAAGTGGAAGTGAAGGATATTTGGAGTGGTGGTTTTTGTCTTCCCAAGGCACTGTGGGAGGGGGCCCTGCTCTCCTGGAGGTGCTCAACACCTGCCCAACCATGGGAAGCAGTGAATTAATTCCTTATTTTGCTTTCCTTGTGTGCCTGGCTTTTGCTTCCCCTATTAGACTGTCTTTATCTCAACCCATGATTTTTCCAGCTTTTACCTGTGTTCGTGGAGACACAATAAAGAGGCTCTGACGCCTTCCAGGTTCAGCAGAAAGAAGCAAATGACATTGGTTTATTGACACTACATTATTTTTATACACATTCCAATACTACAAGGGATTGGAGAGCATGTTACTTCCTTCTCCATCTTCACTGGAGAAGAAAGGTGCCCATCCAAGTGGTCATATCACAAAAGGAATGAAAAACAGAAAATACCGTTAAGTAAACATCGGCTTTATTTACATAAAACTGTGTGAGAAAATATCTGACTCCAAGGTTAAAAACAGAAGGCTTGTAGTAAACAAGGCGACATTTACCCTTCCAATTCTCTCCCTGACCCTGCTGGTGGGGGAGTGCCTGAGCAGCCAGGAGGGACTGGGGTGAAACCAGGACACAGGCCATGGGTTGGGTGAGGCAGGGAAGGGCAGTGGGCTGGAATGAGGAGCTCCCATCACGGTGCCCTGAGTGAGGGGAGGATGAACAGGCCAGCAGCAGCTGTGGCTGGAGGTTTCCTGCTGGGCTGGGGGCAGTGGCTGCACCCACCCGTTCAGGAAGGACACCCAGCATCTCCTGGGGGAGGCCTTTGGGCACAGCTTCTGCTGAAGGTGTGCAAACACCTCCCTGGGCAAAGCATCCAGGGCAGCCCTTCCAAAGGCCACAGCTGTCGCTAGAGGACAAGAGAAAGAACCACTCTGACACGCTGAGCTGAGCAAAAAGAGGGACCAACTTTATTTGTCCTCCTACATTTCTCAGTTCGACAAGGGATTGGAAGGATGGTGTCACTTCCTCTTCAATCCCACTGGTAAAAAGAGCTGCTCATCAAACTTTTCCCTCATCACAAAGGAATGAAAACCAGAAAGGACAGTTAAGTAAACATTGTCTATTATTTACATGAAAGTGTGTGAAAATTTCTGACTCTGAGGTTACAACGCAGAAGGCTAACAAAGAACAGGACAACACACAGCAGCACCTTTTAGGAGCCCACAGCTTATAAGAAATTGCACACAGGGACTCTGCAGTGCATGAGCAACAAGCAATCCAGCGTGCTAATGACCAGCAGCATTAATTACTGCCCATTTCCTCCAGATGCTTCTGATCTCTGGTCCCAGCTGCAAAACCAGCTCAGATTGTGCAACAACTGCATTTAGAGGCCCAGAACATCCCTGTCCTTTGGCTGACTGGGTAAAAGTTGGATGACAATTTGCAGCTCCCCGGGGGAGCTGTAGAGCTGGGCTAATTAACCTCGAGTGGTGTGGAATTCTCTGCTGGGGGAGCGGAGTGGGTGTGAAAAGCTGCTGACACTGCTCCAAGTCGGGGTTGGTTTTACACAGGGGGCATCACAAAGGGGACTGGACACCTGCCCAAATCCCAGGCTGCTCCAAGCCCCGTTCAGCCCGGCCTTGGGTACTGCCAGGGATCCAGGGGCAGCCACAGGAAACCTGTGCCAAGGCCTCCGCACTCTCACGGGGAAGAATTGACATAATTAATGTAATTAACATAGTTCCTTCTGAAGGTCCAATGATGAAAAGCATCTCTGTAGCTTTAGCTGATGAATTTCAACCCTGAAAGGCACAAATAAAACCCAGAAGAAATGGAGCTCAAGCTGGCCAGGAGAAGCATTTCCTCTCCTGCTGCCAATTACTGGGCAAGGATTACACCGCAGCGTGTTAGTAGAATTAAATATCTATTTGAACTTTGCTTCTCATGTACTTTTTAATTTTAATATTATTTATTCTTCGACTTTCAATAATTCACTGACATGCATTCGTATCAGTAATTAAAACATGTACAGTAAGAAACAGAGCTCACATAAATTATTCCACAGCATTCATTATTTATTTGACCACTTATAGCTGTGCAGAATTTACTGAGAGAATATGTACATTAATTACCATGTGCATTACAATTTCATTAGTGCACTTTTTCAGTGAGTAAAGATACTCACATTTGGGTGTGTGAGCAGCTAGAGACGTCTTGCTTGTGCCTTTTAAATTATTTAGATTTAACAAAGAGGTCTGTGGTTGGGATCCAGAAGGAGCTGCTTGTGGGAAGCCTTTCTGCTGGCCTGACACACGCCATGGCAAAGTGGTTTTATCCAAAGCTGCCAGGATTCCTGAGCCAAACTCAGGGACGGGTGTTTGGCTGCGTTGTACAACCCCTGACATTCGGGTAGAGCAAGGAACAAGAGGAAATCTGATATTTCAGACCCTCTGGTTTCATTTCCTGTGGCTGAGTCAATCAGGGAGTGCAGTTGCCGTGGTGGTCCCACTGCATTTCTTGGCTGGTGCATCCTGGAGGATGAGGCTCAGGACAAGGCCCCGGAGAAGACTCTCAGAGGGTTCTGGAGGCACCACTGTCCTGTTTTACCAGCCCCACAGACTCCAGCTGAGGCTGCTGTGAAGGGACTCCAGTTCCTACAACGTCTCTGGAGAAGGTCCCGTGCATCAGCACCGAGGCACAGCTCAGACAGTGAGGAATTTGTTAGTGCCAAGTGGATTGAAAAAACCAAGCCAAGCCAACCAAACAACTCACAGATTCCGTCGTAGTCTGAAAGGGAAGAGAAACATTTTTAATCAGTGCCACAAAATTTACATCAGTAACAAGTCCAGCAGAGCACCAGGAAATTTCCACATGAGTAAGCTCCACTCAGTGCAAAAAAGCTTGCATCCACTCCTGGAATGTAATGGTTCAGCTGGCATGTGAAAGCTGTTATTTGGAGGTTTAATTATTAAGGTCAAATTAAATTTCAGCTCTTGGAGCAATGAGCTCCCTCCCTCTGCAGATTCCAGCTGAGGGATTCCTTGCTGGGGGATGCTGGAGAGGAGTTTGGTGTATCCACTTAAAACCTATGTCCCATGGGAGGCTCCCTGCTAGGAGTGTATTCAGAAGGCATTGTATCTTGGATAAGGAGCTGCTCAGGAGGCATCGCTCACTTTGGGAGTCCCAGGTGTGCCTTTCTCTGGTTATGAACTACTCATGGTGAGATTTGGCTACCAACTTCCTCACGGTGAACCCTGGAGTTCCTGGCCAAGGAGCTGCTGCTGGAAGGAAAGGAGTGCTCCACTTCGTGGTGCTGGAGATTCCTCCTCCCCCAGCAGGAGCTCTGGCTGGGACTCGGAATGGGAAGTGGGGGTGTTGCTGTGTGAAGACTTGTCCAGGTTGGTCACCAGAGGCACATGAAAGTCAAAGAGAACCAAGACCCCTCCAAAACTCGTTCTGTCTTTCCAACCAACCCCAACCCCACAAAGTATGTCTGTGAGTTTTCACAGTTTTTGAATTACCAGCCACAAAGCACTTCTAATTGTTCAGGCAATTCTAATGATTTCAGGCCTGGCTGTGTGTGCGCTCGGAGGGTGGAGCAGCTGAAGAGACACACAGGTTTGGGGAAGCAGAGTGGGAGAAAACAACCATCTGCATCCTGGAAGGCTGGATGGGTCTCAGAGGAAACCTGTCTGGTCTTCTCCTGCCTCTCACAGAGCTGGACAAGAGCCAGGAGGCTCTGGATCATCCTCCCCTGGCCTGCCTGGGCATGGGAACTCCATGCCTCTGTCCCATTGGGAGGAAACTCCAGAACCCCCACAGCCTTCCCCAAACACCCACACTGGGGGGATTTAGGAGCTGGCTTCCCAACAAAGGCCATGGCAGGGCTGCACTTCAGGCATTTGTTTGTTTTGCCTTTACAGCTCAGCTGCCAGGATGCAGAAAAGGAATTGGTTTGGATGGACACAAAATACATTTCTTGTGTGTGCAGGTCTGAATGAATCCCTGTGAGACTGAACCATCTGCTCTCCTGGGAGTGCCTGACACTGCACAGAGCCAGAGCTGGGAACCACAAGAAGGGGATCTGCTCTTCCTCCTTGTTCTCTTCATCATCCTCACAGGTGCCTTGGAGGCTGGGACACTTCACCGGGGCAGAGATGACACCCAGGCTGAGTTAGAAAAGGCCACTGCCCACTTCTCTTACATCTGAATGATGGTGACCTTGCAGAGATGCATCCCAGGGGAGCCTGTTGCTTCCTGGCAGGTGGTGGAAAGAAGTGGAAACATTCCCAAGGAAAAGGGGGAGAAAAGTGAGTGCGTGTCACCTGTGTCCTCAGAGCAAAGCTTTAGATGGCATTATTCCGTGCATTCCCAACTTCATGGCCAGAGCTGAGGCTGGGTTTGAAAAATGTGGATTTACTTCTTTGATAGAGGAACATTGATTTTTTCACAGCAGAGGGACTCTTTTGAGTTTCCTGCTTGAGACAGAGTTTGAAAAATACAGCGCCTTGTCTTTCAAAAACGTTCTGAGGAGCCTCTGCAAGGTTTCAGATGAGGGCCACGATTGTGCTCTGGAGGTCGTCAGAGGGAAGGATGCTGCTCAGCCTTTCCCTGTCCTCTTTACTGGAGCTGGCATGAAAATGGATTATTCTAAACCATCTCTCTGTGTGGCTGTCCCATTTGTCAGGTTCCTGCAGTCACATTCCCTGCTTGATGTTTTCATAAACTGCACTCCTTTTCCTCGGGTTCTGGTGATTAATTGTAATGGCAAGTGGAAATATTCCAAAATAAATCTGTTTTCATGGCCCTCCGCAAAGCCCACTCTGAGAACCCTCTGCAGGTTTAGCAGTTTGGGAGGAGGTGGGGCAGCACAAGGTGCAGATCAGAGCAGCAGCCCTGTGGTGCCCACATTTTTCACACCCAGCCTCAACTCTGGCCATGAAGTTGGGGATACACAGAAAATGCCATCCAAAGCTTTGCTCTGAGGACACAGGTGAGGCAGACTCAATTTCTCCTCCTGTTCCCTTGAGGATACTTTCACTTCCCTGCAGTTATTTTGGTGGGGTCTCCATTTTCCACTAAGGAGCAAATTATGATTTTTCAGTCCAGGAAACAAAATAGGCAGGAATGATAGAAATGCTCAGGTTGGAAAAGACTTCCAAGATCAGATCCAGCCAGGGCCCCTTGCCAGGCCCAGCAGCAGCAATGCCATGGGCAGGGAGGTGCCAGCAGCAGCCCCAGAGCGGGGCAGTGGCAGAGCAGGGATGAGGCCAAGCCCAGAACTGCTCAGGGTAGTCGTTGGCAATGACCCTCCCATGTTCCTGTATCCTTCCCTTCTGGTACCAAGGCTGCTGCTTTCCCTGGAAAAGTGCCTTTCCAGCCCTGGAACTCCTCTCTCCTGGAGCAGCCCCAGCAGCACCATCCTTCTTGCACGCTGTGGGTGCTGCAGGGCAAAGCCTGGGGCCCCTTGGTTTGGGTTTCTGCAGCTCTCACCATCCAAGAGAAGCTCTGCCAACACCTCCTGCTTCCCCTACATCCTTGCACGCCGTGTCTGATGATCTAAGAGCCTTTCCCAACCCAAACGAGCTGCAGTGAGCCCAGCAAGAGATGAACATGAACTCCAGTGATCCCTTTTCCCTGCAGGAAGATGCAGCTGGGCAGCTCCTTCTGCTGAGGTGCCCTTCAGCCCAGCACTGGGACACTGCTGCTGAGCTGGGCTCAGCTTTATTCGCTCTCTCGAAGTAAAAGACAGGACAAAACTAGGACAAAACAACAAAGAGGAGTGACAAAGAAGGAGAGCCTAGATTGGAATTGATAGAAACCCCAGGAACTGGTGTGCAGCCCGGTAAATATGGGAATGACATTACCTGAGCTTGGAAAAAAATTGACAAATTGTTAGGCTGAATTCATATCTGTAGTGGAACTGGAGAGCAAACACCATGGAGACATCATTATTTCCTTTAATCATTCTCTTTGGCAACAGAATCTGAAGGCAAAAGCTCCAGAGTGACTCTTATTATATTTTCCCTCCCTGTGCCTTTTCTCTCTGATTCCCTCCATTGTTCCCAGCTCTGTCAAGACTGTGACAAACTTAATTACCAGCAAACAGCAGGAATCCCAGATGACACATCCGTGGTTCTTTTCTTTCTTCTGACTTCACGAGAGCTTTCTAGTCTTTAATGTGGAGTGAATAAGGACAGGGAGCAGATGGTGCTGGTGTCCAAAATCAGCAGCATCTGAGCCCTTATCTCCTTGAGATCTTCAGTGTCAAGATAAGATGTGGATAATGAAAGCTCCCGGAGCGATGAGATTCGGGCTTGGAGATTCAGGAAATGGGATTGTGCATGGACAGGCACAGATTTGCCATTTGGGGCGGTGTCATCTGCCAACCTGTCCTTGAAAGTCTGGATTAATTTCAGGACTGCTCACAGCAGTGCCTGCAGAGCCCAGGGCTCTCGCTCCAAGCTCCTGGCTCTGGGATAAAGCACATTTGTGGCTCCTGCATCTGTAAATTTGATGCTTGGTTGGCTATAAAACAAGAGCTGGGTGAAACATTGTCATGAACAGGGAGTTTGCCCTAAAACCGTGTTTCTGAGGGTGTGAAACAGCCCAGGGCGAGGTTCAGTAATGGTTCTGAGCGAGAAAAAAGATTTAAAAGAAAAATGCGCTAAAATACTTTGAGCATTTTTAAGTGAGGTTTCACCCTTTGATCTTTTCAAAGCGAATTTTCTTGTCTTGCTCTCTCAGAGACAGTTTTGGCTGCAGGGGTCTGGAGTGGAGGGGCTTCTCAGAGTCCTCACCAGAATTCTCCACGTTCAGGGAAGCTTGTGGCCAGCCAGGTTTTGGGGACCTGTGCTCCCATGGCTGCAGAAGCAGGGAGCCCTTGCCCTGGCCTCCACCCTGCTATTGTGGTTATTATGATTATTATGATTATTATGATTATTATGATTATTATGATTATTATGATTATTATGACAACCAGGCAATCCACTGCTTTGCAGGAAATGTCAAGATTTTCCACACAGGCACCTCTTTCTCCTGTGCTCCCTCTCTTGAGAGATGGACAATGGTCATTTGCCACTCTACCAGAGCAGGGGCTTTGCAAACACACCAAACACTGGAGGAAAAAACAGCAAATCTCTCACCAAACCTTCTCTGAACAACTGCACTCCCTCCTGCATTAATTTCCTGAAGCTGGATATTTCCATGGCTCCTGACTTACAGAGCAGCTCCTGCTTGGAAACTTCTGGGCCAGCTTCTTTTGCCTCCAAGGAGATCGATTTTCTGGCAGGATTTGTTTTTCTGGGCCCTGCTGGAGCTCAGAGCATGGCTGGGGCCCCGTGCCAGCTGCACTTCAGTGAATCATTGCTCTGAGCACGATGCAGCAGCCTTGGGGCAAGGAGAACATGGGCAGTTCTGGCTCTGGGCTTTTCATCAGCCTCTCAGCTGAACCCAAACTGTTAAAATACTTTAAAGTGAAATCCTGGGCTCCTGGATGATGAAAATGCTCATGTGGGGGTGAGGACTTAGCAGGACTCTGGGCACGTCTCACTGCCCATCACTTTGGGCACTGGAGCCTCTGGTAAAACCCAAATTTTATGGATGTTTGGCACAGCTGGGACATGTGCCACCTCCAGGCTTCGTAAAGAAACCCCATTTTGTTATTTGTAATTAAACAAAGGCAGCAGATGTGCAAAAGAACCCAAATCCAAAATTCTCTCCTAAGCAAAAAAGTTACATCATCTTACAATTTTATAAAATCGATTCTTTCCCCCCTTTTATTCTTTTTCCTCCATCTAAAGTGAATGGGGAGTGTGTCTGTGAAGACACAATAAAGGACACGCTCACACCTGCTAGGTTCAGCAGAAAGGAGGGAAAAGAGAGAGTTTATTTACATTTGACATATTTTATAACATTCTCAATTCCACCAGGGATTGGAGGACATGCCACTTCCTCCTCAATCCCACTGGAGAAAAAGGATGCTCATCAACTTTCTCTTATCACAAGAGGAATGGAAAACAGAAAATACAGTTAAATAAACATCGGCTATTGTTTACATAAAACTGTGTGAAAATTCTCTGACTCCAAGGTTAAAACAGAAGGCTTAGCAAAAAACAGGACAACAGGGGAGATTGCAGGAGAAGGTGGTGGAGGATCCCTGCCCTGGGCTTGTTGAGTGCACTGTTTATTCCTGCTTTAGGTGAGTCCTCAGGGAGGGCCAGGCCAGGCTTGCCAAGGCAGCCGGGCTGAGAGCAGAGACCTTTGCAAGTGGCACCTTCCAGCAGAAGCCCCAGGTGTGACACGTTCCCGTCACTCCCTCCTTTGTTCCATCCCCACCAGCTGAGTTAGGACACTCTTCAGGCAGGCTCTTCAGTGAGAAAGTGAGGAATGGGTGGAGGCTGTGCCTGATCAGCAGCAAGGGCTGCCTGGTGGCAGCGACTCTTGGAAACGTGCAGGGAAGGGCTCAGGATGTTCCTGTTCCTCAGGGAACAATTTCTCCGTGGCTGGCTTGGTTTCCTTACACAGAAAACAGCCCTTTTAAAAGGTTGTATTGCTGCTCAGTTTTTCCTTTGGGAGCCCTGGGATTTTCCCTCTAGCACGGAGGAGAGGATGGTTTAAAATGAGCAGCTCTCAAGCCAAGGGGGCTCTGGGGAGGTGGTGCTGAGGGATGGGGAAGTTCAGTGTTCTGGAAAAAAAAAAAAAGAAAAGTATTCCGTGCCTTTCCTGGCTGGAATTACTGCGAGGAGAGCAGCTCTTTTTGCTTTGCTGCTCCAGACTGAGCACAGGCAATCCCTGTCCTTCCAGGGCATCCCCAGGCTGTCACCTGCCCTGTCAGCTCTCCCTGCACCTCTCACTGAGGGGAGGTGACGCTGTCCCCAGCTTGACACCTCGGCGTGCCTGGGACGTGTCCAAGCTCCCTGCCATGCTCTGGCACTCCTGACTGGATTTATTAGCAATACTTGACATTTCTCCTGCTTGCTGCCCGCCCTGCCCTGCCTGGAGGGTTTTTGCACCACCAGAGCATGGCCCAGACTCTCAGTTCCACGTCAGTGCTGCAAATACAGATCTCCTGGATTGAATAGTGAAGGAGAGAAGGTTTAGGAGACCCCCTCTGCTCTCCCCACCCCAGCCCAGCTGTGCTGCAGCAGGACATGAAGGAAAGGTCCAGAACACAGAGGGTGGTGAGGAATGGAAGGAACGAGCAGAGCACGAGAAACAGAACCAGCAGCAGCTGAGCATGAGCCAGCCCAGCTCTCCTCAGCAGCTGGATACTGACTTTGCCTAAACTGCTCATTAATTTTTCACAACACTCTTCGGCGACTCTATTATTGGAGTTGGAATTTCAGCCTGCTGTGTGACAAATCCCTCTGCCTAAATTCTTCTGGGAATGGAGTGAAGAGATCCATCTCTACCCAGACCTGAGTACACCACACATCAGAATCTGCTGGAAGTCACCCCAATCCCCCTCCTTCTGGACAGTGCTCCAGGCTCAGGGTGGGATTGCTGGGGGGTCTGTGCAGGGCCAGGAGTTGGACTGGATGTTTTTTGTGGGTTCCTTCAGTTCAGGTAATATTCCGTGAGTCTGTGATTCCCGAAAGAGAAATACACTTTATAAAGCAATTTATTTATGTTCCCAATCTGGCTTGGCTGGATCCACATCTTGATGATGTTCCCTGGATGTCATTCGTATTTTTCAGACAATTCTCTTCCCATTACAAGGAACCTGTAGGATTTATGAGGAGCTGGAGTGTGTGGCTTGTTCTATCTCTCATTAGACTGTCAAACCAGCAGAAAATCTGTCATCTTTCTTCTGCTTTTCTTCTGTATCAACAGCACTTACAGAAAGGACATCAATTGGAAATTATAGAAATTTCGTTACAAAACTCATAGGGAAGCACCAACAGGAAAGATCAAAAAAGCAGAGAACAAAGAAGGCAGAAATAAAATAGTCTGACAAACATGAGAATCAATATTAAAAGGGGAGAAAAGAAGTACAAAAGCCTCAAAAAGCCCCACAGAAACTATGTAAAAAAGCAATGCCTGGCTTTAGAAATGAGAAATGCAAGGAATGTAACAAATGATTTCAGATCTGATCCTATCAGAGAGAAATCTGATTTCAAAAAAAAAAAAGCAGCAGCTATGGAGACAGTTTGATAAAAGGCTGTACAATAAAAGATTTGAAAATTGCATCCTCCAACTACTTTAGAGAATGGCAAAAGAAAGGGATACATATTAAAATACGCTAATGCTGCAACATCTAATACAAAATGTTCTGTTAGTGGGGAAAAAAAGGTATCTTGACAGGTGTATTGAGATTTACCACCAATCTCAGTGACCCCTTCAGAAAAAAAAAAGGCACTGAAAGGATAATTTTAAAATAGCTCCAACAACTGCCTGGGAAGAGCATGGAAGCAAACAGCTCACAATCATTTCCGCAGCTGGAAAAAGATCAAACCTTATTTCAATGCTATTTTTATGGGAGGCAGAGTAGGGCAGTGCTACCCCGGTGCTCGGGATGATGATGATGTAAACAAAGGCTCCTGGAGAGCACCGCTGGAACAAAACAGCAGCGCCTGTGGGCACAGCCCCAGCTCGGCTCCCTGGAGCACAGGCATCTCTGGAAAGGTCTGCAGCCCCTGGAACACGGCTCACCGCAGTCTGAGCTCCAGGCACTCAGAAAGGAGATTTACAGCAGCAAGGAAAATGCACCTTCTCCTCCCAGAGCATCCTGCACGAAGCCACGGCTTGGAAAGGGGCTGCTGGAAAATCCCTGTTTGGGGCTGAAGGCATCACTCCAAAGTCAGCTGTAACATCTTTAACTTCTGCCTTCAGAAATCCAAATCACTAAAAAAAGCAATGAAAAAGCTGGTGGGACATGGGAAAGCAATCTGTGAGTGTTACAGGCAAGTTACCTTTGATTGCGTCGGGGCTATCCCATAATATTCCTACATTTCTAAGCGATCCCGACTGCCTGGCATCGTTAAGATTGAATGTTTATTTGCAGAACCAAGCATTAAAACTGTTCTGGCCCTCAGGCCGCCAGGTCTGAAATTCAAATGCAAAATAGCTGGGCTGGTGCAGAGGCTGCTGCTGCCACACCAGTGACATCCCCAAACCCTTCCTGCTGCCTCCACACCACTGAGATATCCCCAAACCCTTCCTGCTGCCTCCACATCACTGAGATCCCCAAACCCTTCCTGCTGCCTCCACACCACTGAGATATCCCCAAACCCTTCCTGCTGCCTCCACATCACTGATCTCCCCAAACCCTTCCTGCTGCCTCCACACCACTGAGATCCCCAAACCCTTCCTGCTGCCTCCACACCACTGAGATATCCCCAAACCCTTCCTGCTGCTGCCACACCACTGAGATATCCCCAAACCCTTCCTGCTGCTGCCACACCACTGATATCCCCAAACCCTTCCTGCTGCTTCTGTGCCGGTGAAAGCACAATAAAGGAGGCTCTCACACTTGCTGGGTTCAGCAGAAAGGAGGGAAAAGAGAGAGTTTATTTACATTTAACATGCTTTATAGAATTCTCAACTCCACAAGGGATTGGAGGACATGCCACTTCCTCTTCAATCCCACTGGAGAAAAAGGTGCTCATTAAACTTTCTCTTATCACAAAAGGAATGAAAACCAGAAAATACAGTTAAGTAAACATTGGCCATTATTTACATGAAACTGTGTGAAAATTCTCTGACTCCAAGGTTAAAACAGAAGGCTTAGCAAAAAACAGGACAACACTGCTTCCACACCAGTAATATCCCCAAAACCCTCCTGGAATTCAGCAAGTAACCACCTGGCACCCGAATTCCAGCAGGAGGGCAGAGGGGATGGCTGTTGTCTATCCTGACCCTGGTGCCATCAAACTGCAAATTGAACCACGGGGAAATTATTCTCCCAACTGCCCTTGAATGGTGGCAGCACATTCCAAGTGTTCTGTGGAAGTTTAAAGCCCCAGAGTTTGGGTTGGGCAGCTGGAATTGGACTGGACAACCTTCCTTCAGATCCACACAATTAACAACTCCCATCCCGTGTCTCCCTGCCAAGGGGCACGGCACAGACTGTCCCCTATAAAATGATGTTTCCACACCTCCAGGACTCTACATTTCACCGTTATCCTCCCATGAAAGCCTCAAGCCATGCCCTGGGGAAAACAGACTTCTTGGGATCAGCCAGGGGTACAGCTTGAAGGACAGTAATGGTCGGGTGATTTCCAAAAAAAAGGAAAAAAAAAGAAAAAAAACAAGGGCAATAAATGGGAGGATTCAAAACACCAAAATGCCCCAACCATTCTTATCCATCTCAGCCTGCAGGTACTGGGAGTCTCCTGTGCCTGGGAGAAGCATCCCACGCTATCCATGGTCTCAGGGGGATCGGTGTGAGGGACCCCGAGACAGTGACCATGGATGAAGGGAACAGGGATTTTAGGGGGGTTTATCATGACTTGTGCCAGGGGAATAAGCAAGGTAAGTCCCAAACCCAGAGCAGGGCAGAGGAAACACCACGGGGACATGAAAGGGTCTGAAGATCATCACACCTGAGTTACCCACACACCTCTGGAGCAAAGCCCAGGAGTTCAGTGATAGCTTTACAATGAAAAGCTTAAATATCCACACAAACGCACACAAAATTGAGTTAATTGTGTGCTTTCTGAGCTTTTCCCTCTCATTTGAGTTATATTTTTTATTTTGTAGACAGACTGAACAGATGATGAGCTGAGGCTGCTGCTCTGCCCAGAAAGGGATCAAGGCCAGGTCTTGAGCAGGATCATCTCCCTGGTGGTGCCAGGTACTCCAGGAATTTCAGTGGAAAATGAGGGGCCATGCAGGACTGGAATAAATCTCTCAAAATTACATCAGTCAGCAAATAAGGAAAGTCGTAATTGCTGTGGATAAATGAAAGTGGGATGGATCAGATGTTATTTCACATTGCACAGTAACTCTCCTTTGGGTGTTTGGGCTGAGCTCTCTGAATCCATTACTAAATTTCCATCAGGTCTTACAGAGCATGGAAAAGGTTTCAAAGGTAATTAAATTCTTACAAAATGTTACAAAAATGGGCAGCTGGCTAAGAGAAAGGCAGTGGAAGCACCCGAAGTGATGGAGACATCGCTGTGTGAGCCAGGAGTGCAGCAGCCACAGGAGAATCGGGGGAGAGCGTGCAAATCCCAGGTAAAGCTCAGCCAGGGCCTGGAATTAGTCATGAGACTAAAACTGCTCCATCAGCCCCGGTGTGTGGGGACAGCGTGTGGGGACAGCGTGTGGGGACAGCGTGTGGGGACAGCGTGTGGCCGAGGGACACAGGGCATTGTGCTTCTCCTCAACTGTTTCTGGAGCACTAAGCCAGGGAACTCCTGGCCTTTCTGCAAGAGCCTGGGGAGATCTTTGCTGTTGCTGAGAGCAGGAGCAGCTGGATGCAGTCACCACAGGAAGGGTGGTCTGGCAGTGGATGTGATTTATTCATGGTCTGAAACTGCACTGGGTGCTGGAGAGTCGCTGTCCTCTGCCCTTTTCAATGCATCTCCTTCAATTTCTGTTTGTAAACAATTGTTTTCTGGGCCCTTTCCCCCCTAACTCCCAGTGAAAATTCAGCGGGGAGCTTTGAAAGACTGGAAATGCACGTTTCCCAGAAATATGAATTTTTACTGATTGTTTCTGGGTATTTAAAATAACTCTGGCCTGGGTTGCAATTATTCAGTTAGAAAGAGACTCACCATTGCCCCATCCCTGGAGGTGCCCAAGGCCAGGTTGGACAGGGCTTAGAGCAAGCCGGGATAGTGGAAGGTGTCCCTTTGGGGAAGTTGGAATAAGATGAGCTTTAAGGTTCCTTCCAGCCCAAACCATTCTGTGATTTTGTGATTCAAGGCAGGTGTGAAACAAGCTTTCTCCTTGCCCTATACAATATTCCATCTTTAAATCCAAAGGGTGAAGCACAAAGGCACTCGTGTCCTTTCTGCCCTGCCTCATCCCTGCCGTCCCCAAGGACATCACCAGCAGGAAAGCTTTTCCTGGTGGATTGGTGCTGTCACTCAGGTGTGGCTGTGTCCACAAGGACAATCTCCTGGGCACTGGGGGATTTGCAGGGAGCTTACAGCTCCCCACAGAGCCCAGGTCAAAGCCCTCCCCCAGCCTCTCAGCCGTGCAAATCCCTTCCCTGGGATGCAGCAGGAGATCTGGCACAGCTCCCACCCACCCTGGGCAGCTGGGATGCTCCCCAGCCCTCTCGGGGACACCAGGGCTGTGCAGATCCCCTCATTGTCCCTCTCCCTGTTTAATGCCAGCCCTTCCTCCCCCGAGGAATCCCGGGAGAGCTCAGCCGTGCTGGTGAGAGCAGCAGTCACAGCTCAGCAAGGCCTGGCTTGCTAAGGCTAACAAGCTATTGCTGGAATTAATACAGGAAAAAAATGGCCCCCGTGTCCTTCCTATTTTTATTTTCTTTCCCAGCCAAGCTGCCTGCTCGCTGGGCTTTGGATTCCTTCAGCTGCACAGAAGGGCACGTGATTTATCGGAATTGGAAAGCGTGCAGACAAAAAAGGCTGTGAAATTATTTTGTATCTGACACAATCATTAGTGGTATTATTTCTTTGGGAGCTGGGAAGGACACTTATAAAACATCTAACAAGCTGCTAAGGAGATTGCCTAAAGCAGTGATTTTCAAAATGTGCTGCTGGAGCCCATTCTTTGTGCTCTGCACATACATCAAGCTCCAGTTTCTTTTTATGGAAAGGACTTCAAATAATATTTCTGAGGGGTGTTTATGACAGTTTGCTGGTCACACTCTTCAAATATATGCCACCTGCTGATGGCATGACACGGAGATGACTGAAAGAGGCCAGGGCACTCCAAGCAAGTGTGCTGTGGGGCAGAGCTCCTCTTCTGCTTTGTGACCCCTCTGTGCACGTGCACCACGCAAACCCTCCAAATCCAAGCTCTGAGCCAGGTATCAGTGTCTAAGGGTGCTCTTGGGGGTGTGGGTGATCTCCTGTGGGTGTCCCACTGTGCCCAGTGGTCCAGCCTGCTTGGAAGCACTGGTCCAGCTGCAAGGGGTGCTGGTGGAAGGCACCTTCTCGGGGCACAGGCACCTGTTTCATCCAAGAATCATCACAGGATGGGTTGAGAAGGACCTTAAAGCTCATCCAGCCCCCAGGGACATTTCCACTGTCCCAGGCTGCTCCAAGCCCCATCCACCCCATCCGCTTCCAGGGATCCAGGGGCAGCCACAGCTTCTCTGGGCACCCTGTGCCAGGGCCTCACCACCCTCCCAGGGAACAATTCCTTCCCAAAATCCAATCCAAACCCACTCTCTGTCAGTGTGAAGCCATTCCCCCTTGTCACTCCAGGCCCTTGTCAATAGTTTCTCTCCATCTTTCCTGCTGGCTCCTTCAGGCACTGCAAGGCTGTAATTACATCACCCCCGAGCCTTCTCTTTCCCAGGGTGAGCAATCCCAACTCTCTCAGCTTTTCCTCACAGCAGGAGGAGAAGCTCCATCCCTCTGATCCCCTTGGTGCCTCCTCTGGACCCCCTCCAGAAGGTTCCATGCCCTTGCTGGATGTATTTCCCCCAGGGGTCTGGAGGAGGAGCAGGATGGGATGGAGAGCAGGGCCCAGCCCGACCTCCTGGCAGCTCTGCTCACTCCTGGAGTGGAGCTCCTGCACAAGCTCCTGCCACATCAGAGACTTGCTGTGCTTCCCCCTCCAAGGATTTGGCGATTTGTGCTGGCCACATCTGCCCCGGGAAACTCTTATTTCTCTGGCTGAGGGGGCTGTGGCTCAGCAGGACAGGCTTTCCCAGTGGTGAGTGGGGAGTTTCTCACCAGCAGCCCCAGCTCTCACCTGGCACTCGGCATCAGCAGATCCTGTTGTGGGAAAAGGTCAAAACCACGGACACCTTTTTAAAGGTGGAGGAGCTGAGACACAAAACCCAACAGTCTCAGACAAAGTCACCCCACGGGCAGCTGGCAGGGCTGAGGACTCAGCCCCACAGCCCCCAAGCCCAGCGCAGTGCTCCAGCCCCTCCATGGCCATCACCAGCCCCGGGAGGGCCAGTTCTAATTGCTGCCAGGCAGCTGCGGGTGGAAGGAGCAGTTGTCATGGATACAGCATCCACAGGCTGTGCTCCTGCTCCTCCCCAGGAGCTCCGTGGGCTTCAAACACCAGGGCAGCCATCAGCACAGGAATGGGGATTCATTTACAGCACAGCCTCGCCTGGCACCTCTGGCACTGACCGATTTCTGCAGCACCCACAGCTGCCAGGACCTGGGGCAGCTCCCTCCCATCAATCCTGCCCAGGGTTTACACAGCTTGTGCCCTTCCCAGCACCACGGCACCTCTCTCTGCCTGCCCCCACCTTGGGTGGTCTCAGCAGGGAAGGGAGACCCCCCAGCCCCTGAGGGGGCTGCAGCTGCAGAGAGACCCAGGTGAGAACCAGCCCGTATCGCTGAGAACGTGGCTGAAATTGTGTGGATTACGGGGAAAAAAGCACAGCCAATGTCTGTTTTGGCCTCCTCCCATGCTGTTTTTCTTTTATAGGATTGTGGAATATCCTGAACTGGAAGGGACCCACAAGGATCATCGAGTCCAGCTCCTGCACAGACACCCCAACAACCCCACCCTGGGCATCCCTGGGAGCTGTGTCCAAACACTCCTGGAGCTCTGGCAGCCTCGGGGCCGTGGCTTGGGCTGTGCTGATGAGCCCAGATGTGTGTCTGCGCAGACATAATAAAGAGGCTCTTACACCTGCCAGGTTCAGCAGAAAGGAAAGAAAAGACCTTTATTGTTTACATTATCTCATTCTTATACACGTCCCAACTCCACAAGGGATTGGAGAGCATGTCACTTCCTTCTCAATCCCACTGGAGAAGAAAGGTTCTCATCAAAGCTCTCTTATCACAAAAGGAATGAAAAACAGAAAATACCGTTAAGTAAACACTGGCTATTATTTACATGAAACTGTGTGAGAAAGAATCTGACTCCAAGGTTAAAAACAGAAAAAACCAGGGCAACACAGATGGAGCTCATCCTCTGGAACATGGTAGCTCCCATTTCCATAGATTCAAAATCCAATTACCCATGTAAACATCCTCAGAAGGTGGAACCATAAGCATGAAATCATGGAGTTATCAAGGTTGGAAAAAGGCACTTCAGATTATCGAGTCCAACCATTCCCCCAGCACTGCCAGCTCCACCACCAAACCCTGGCCCCAGCCCCACACCCACGGGTTCCCTGAGCCCTCGCAGGGATGGGGACCCCCCCAGTGCCCTGGGCAGCTGCTCTAATGCCTGGCCACCCTTTGGGTGGGGACATTTTCCCCAATATCCAACCTCCTCCTCCCCTGGTGGGGCTCGAGGCTGTTACTGCAGCAGGCAGAGGGGACTGCCTGGACAGCTCGGGCCACCAAGGAGCTTTGTGTCCCTGTAGGAGGTGACACCCATCGTGAGCCTGGTCATCCAAAGCCTTGCCAGGAGCAGCGAGAGCTGAGCAGTGGGAGCTCTGTGCAGGAGGGTGGCACATTCCAGGGCTGCTGCTGTCACAGCCCAAACCAGAAAGACGAACCTCGAGGCAGAGCACAACCACTGCTCCTCCCTCCGGGTGTTCTGGGCTGGTGGATCCTCCAGCAGGGCTTCAGCTCTGCTCCAGGGCTTGTCTGGAGGACAGGGTGTACTTGGAGGGGGTTTCTCTCTCTCCTTCAGCACAGACCCCAGGGAACATCCTGGGACATTTCACTGATGACTGTGATGGCCTCTGTTGGGGGACAGTGAGCTCTGATAAGAGGCAGCATCAGAACCCCCCGAGTTCCTGGATGAGCCTCCAGCACTGTGCTCACAGCAGCTCCGTGGCCATTCAAACAGGTTTGTTTGGCAGCCTCACCATCCCCCAGGCTCATCACCCAGCAAACTGCGTGAGACTCTGATCTTTGTGCAGCCAGGGCCACCCCAAAGTGGTTTTTTCCTTTTTCTAACACTGAGTTTACCATTAAATGTGCCTGAGAAAGCACAGCTAATGCCATATATTTAGTGTAAAATGATGATCTTTGTACGTAGTGTCTGCCATCAGAAAAACCATTTCAATAAATAAATAAACTCAATTCCTTTCGATGTTCAGAATGCGGGGACAAAAGGAGAGCTGTAGACAGCTGGTCAGAGACCACTGGGCATGGCTGGGAAAGGATTGTGGCACCTCAGACAAACTCAGAAATTGAGTTCCCCTTAAACAACCCCAAATCTTACTGCTCATCCCAGATCTAGGAACATGATTAATCATTAAATATCGTTAGTGCAGGAATGGGAAGCTGCTTTCACACACTCCCACAGTCACTGTGGATGGAACAGAGGCCTCCAAGTGAAGCTGCTTTACCCAGGGCAAGGTGTACCTGCCTGATTACAGAGCAATTAACGAGCCACAGCAGGGCCCACTCCAGCCCACTAATTGGCCAGGACGGTGGCTGGCTCCTTCCTGCTGCTCCCCAGAGCTCTCGGGCCCTGAGGGTCCCTCCTTACCCCTCCCCAGCCACTATAAAAAGGCAGGAGGAGGGGATGGAGCATGGTGGGTGTCTGCCTCTTCCTTGCTGGTGGTCTGCTCACCTCCAACAGGTAAAAAAGGTCCTGGAATGGGTGTTCTGGAATTTCTAGGAGGAATATTCAGGTGTTGGGGTGTGATAACTGCAGGGCAGACCCTGGAGCTCTGTTTTCCCCGCAGTTCTGCTGTTATTTCTTTTATTCAAGAATTCTTTGGTGGGAAGGAAGGAGGTGCCTCTCCTAAATATATTGATAATATTTGGTCTCCAGGGTGAGGAAAGAATGTTCTCCTTGTTCCTTTGATTGTCACAAACCCCTCGAAACCAGGTAGGTTTGCAGGTGGCACAGCTCCCCTGCTGTGAGGTGCTGTGGGGTTTCCCCTGAACAGGCAGTGAAGGAACTTCTCTCCTTTATGAGCTTAGAGGAAAGCGTCCCCTTGGCAGGGGGGTCTTTCCCTGAAGCCCTGGTGTCCCTTGCATTCCAGCTGCCATGGCCTCTGCTGTGCCTGACAAGGAGGAGGTTGCCCAGAGCTCCCCTGAGGTGAAGAAGGAGGAGGAGGAGTTGGGTGCTCCCTGTGGGGTGTGAGGGGTGGCAGCTGCTGGGGTGAGGAGGTGACCCCCAAAAAGGGGAGTTCCCTCTGCTCAGCCTGTGTCCTGCAGCTTCTGGGTGACAGCACAGATAAAAACGTGGCCCTCAGGTGCCTGTGGCCTCTTAGGCTGAGCAAAATCGGCTGGTTCTTGCCTAGGAAAGGTGTTTGTCTAACTCGAGCCCCAGGCTTGCTGCAGGATCCCATGCAGTGCTCCCATGGAAAGATTCCAGTGTTTCAGCATCCCTGAGACCTGCTGCTCTTGCTCTGCTTAGAACTGTCTCCCTAAAAGCTGCTGGTGCTGGGTCACAACTGCTTGAAATAAAACTGCTGCATACAAAAACCCCATCTCTGGTCTCTCTTGGACAAAGACTGTGCCCAGCAGCATCCCTGCAGGCGAGGGTGAATTCTGTCAACTCAAAACCAGCTCAGTCCTGGCTGGTGGAGCTTTTCCTGGGACAGTGGCTTGTCAAATGATGGTTCCAGGTGAAGTGGAGATGGGGATGTGGCAGAAGAATTGAGGTTGCCCCCAAACTTGGTTGTTCATTGTGCCAGAGGAAACTTTTCCTGGGGTGGACCATCATTAATGCCAAAGCTCCCCAGCTCGTGTCACAGCTGAGTTATGGATTTAATTAAGTGTGTGAGCCAGGCAAGAGTTTCTCCCTCAGCCAGACCAGGTGATTTGGTGACAATTCCCCCCAAACAGGGAATTTCGGGGCAGAACTGCTCAGGGCCATGCTGGGAGCTGCAGGGCTGCATTTTCCTTTGCTCCTGCAGGCTGCAGTGAAGGAGGTGGCCAGTCTGAGCCTGGTGAGCTCTGCCTGTGACATGGTTTCTGCTGCTTATGCCTCCACCAAGGAGAGCCACCCCTACCTGAGGTCCGTGTGTGATGCTGCAGAGAAAGGAGTGCAGAGTGTGACCGAGGCCACGGCCAGCTGTGTGCAGCCAGTGCCGGCCACCCTGGAGCCCCACGGTAAGCCCCTGGGAAGGGCAGGGCCCTGCCTGGGAGGGTCTCGCTGGCTCCCTCCTCACCTGGGAGGAGTTCTGGGATGAGGAAATGCACCTCTCCCTCACCACAGTGGAAGGACAGCTCCTGGCTTCTAAATAAAGCTGAAGCTGAGCCCTAAGCCCAGCAGTGTGATGGGGACTCAGGGATTGACTCTGCTGCTGACTTTCCTAAAACTGGCTTTTGCAAGGTGGAACTTGAGGTGAAATTGCAGAAAACCAAGTTTTGACACTTTTTGGTTCTCTCCTCAGTTGCTGCAGCGAGTGAGTATGCTTCCAAGGGTTTGGAGAAACTGGGGGAGAAGCTGCCCCTCCTCCCAAAGCCAGTGGAACAGGTAAGAATTCAAGGCTGTGCTGTCCCTGGCAGGCAGAGGGGCCCGGTTCTTGTGGGGTTTCTAAGCTTGGGAGGGATGCAGGCTCTTGTATGAGGACCTGAGTGTGTGATGCAAGTTCCTGCAGGAGTAAACCCTGAACTGATGCTGTGCTATTTGTCCTCTTGGTGCTGCTCAGAATTTCAGTGTCAGACACAATCTACTCCATTATCTGCCATTCCTCCTCCTCCCCAGATCCTCTCTGACACAAAGGAGCTGGTGTCCTCCAGAGTGGCTGACGTGAAGGGTGCTGTGAGCAGCAGAGTGCTGGAGGTGGTGGATGTTTCCACGGGGGCTCAGCAGAGCAGCGTGGGCGCTGCCAGCCCCGCAGTGCCCGGCGGTGCCAGGGGGGCTCTGGAGCCTGGAGCAGGACAGACAGGGGTCTGTGGAGCAGAGGCTGTGCTGGGGACAGCAGGAGGGGACTCTCTCCCTATTGGAAATGAGGAATTAGGTAAGGAAAGGGTGTCTGTGGCTACTGAAGTGGGAACTGTTAAACTTGGGGATGGTCAGCCCCGTTCCTCACCCCACTACTCTGGAATGGGGGTTAAGGGGAAGAAGAGAATCCCAGAATGGGTTGGGTTGGGAGGCACCTTAAAGCTCATTTTGGGCTTCTCACCACGGGCAGGGACATTTCCACTGTCCCAGGTTGCTCCAAGCCCTGTCCAGCCTGACCTTGGACACTTCCAGGGATCCAGGGGCAGCCACAGCTGCTCTGGGCACCCTGTGCCAGGGCCACACCTGGATCCCAGCCTGGGATCTGCTGTGCCTGCTGCTGTGACATCTCTGGTGACTCGGGCACTGCCTGTGTCCCCAGCCCAGCTGGCCGTGTGTGAGGAGGGAGCAGAGGTGATGCCCCTGGAGCAGCGGTGGGAGCAGAGGAGGTACTTTGTGCGCCTGGGCTCTCTCTCGGAGGAACTCCGCCTCTTTGCCCACCTGCTCTCCACAGCCAGGATGAAGCAGGTCTGGCAGGGCATGCAGGGGGCCCTGGCACAGCTCCGCTGCATCATCGAGCTGGTAGGTAGAGCCCAGCCCCTGGCAGGAGGGCACCAAAGCCTGGTCTAGTCACAGCTTCACTGCTGTGGTGAAAAGCTTTGCAGCTCCCCAGCTGATCTGTCTGTCTTGGCACTCTGATCTTCCCCTGCCACAGATTGAGGCGTTTAAGCAAGGGTTTAATCAAAAGCTTCAGGAGGGGCAGGAGAAACTACACCAGATGTGGCTGGACTGGAGTTGGAAGCATCTCAAAGAGAGTGGAGATGAAAGCCCTGCGGAGCCAGAGGTGCCTTCCTGGGGAGGGAGGCAAAGGGCTCTGGGCATCCCCTTGATTTTTTTTTTTTTTCTTTTAATTAAGTGACTCATTCCTGATCTTGTCCTTCCTGCCTCCTCCCAGGAGATGGAACGTCTGGCCCTGCTCATGGCACACAGGATCACCCAGCAGCTGCACCTCACCTGCTGCGGGGTGGTGGCTGCCATCCAGGGCCTGCCCTGCAGCCTGCAGGACAAGGTGAAGCAGGCTCTCGGAGCCATCCAGGAGCTGCGGGCCGCCTTCTCAGCAGCAAAATCCTTCCAGGATTTGTCCAGCAGTGTCTTGACCCAGAGCCAGAGGAAGCTGGCTGTGATCCAGGAGTACATGGAGGAGCTGCTGGAGTACCTGAAGCACAACACTCCTCTCTCCTGGCTGGTGGGACCCTTCTCCCCCCAGGAGGAGGAGGAAGAGGATCAATCCTCCCAGGAGAAGGAGGCACAGGCAGCAGGAGCTGGGCATCTGGAAACCTCCAGCACCCCCATGTAAAGGATAAAACAATAATTGCTGTTGGCATTAAACCCTCAGTAAGTGTAAAGAATTGTCTTCCTAAAAGCTGCTGGTACTGGTGATAACTGCTTAAAATAAAACTGCTGCATACAAACCCCTGGCTCTGGTGTCCCCTGGACAAAGGCTCTGAGTGCTGAGCTGTACTCTTCCCATCCATTCCTCGGTGGAATTCCACTGTGCCCTCAGGGATTCGGGAGGAGCAGTCAGTGCCACCGGCAGGATCCCAGCTGGTAAGTCCTGATGTCCTGGGAAGCTGTAATTCCCCCTTTCTCCCAAGCCCAGAGGCAAATATGTGCCCTGCTGGCCCTGTCCCATGCCTGGGGGAGCTGCCAGAGCCCCGGCATCCTTTGGCGTTGCTCCTCCAAGGCTGAATTCTCCTCCTGCCTTTACCTGCTGCTGCCTGGGGCAGGTTTTGGTTTGTTGGGATGGGAGGTGTGGGAAAACCTGCCTGGGAGAGCTGTGGGCTCCCTGATGGAGAGGCAGCAGGGCGTGGGTGACAGGCACTTGCTGTCAGCACTGCCCTCTCCTTACCTGGCATTTCTGGGGAGCTCAGAGCTCTTCCAGTGCCACTTTTAGCTCCCTTTGGAAGAGGCTGGGGAGCTCAATGCCCTCAGACTGGCCAGGAAATGGACCAGGGGCCTGTGGGACTTTGAGATGAAAAGCTCTGCTCCTGGTCTCTCATCCTTCTGTCTTTGAGACCAGAAGTGGAATCTGCTCTCATGCTTCTTCCAGAGTTATGTTTTCATTTACAGATAATTAAAATTGTTCCATGCAGGTCAGAAATGGGGACTGGGGAGGGGGCTTTTTTTGTGGATGGTGAACGTGGGCTGGAAGAGGTGGAACTTCCTCCTCTCTTACATGAAAGTGACCACTTTTCCAGCAGCACTCCTCCTCCTCCCCTCTGTGTGCAAAGGCTTTGTGCTGAGGCAGGACTGCGTGGGCTCTGGGTTTGGGCAGCAATTATTCCTTGATGCAACACAACCCCCTCATGCAGGAAAGGTTTGGATCCTGATTCCCTGAGCTCAGCACGCCCCGGACCAGGCAAGTGCCTTCCTCCTGAAGCAACCAGGTCATGCTGAAGGCAGAATAATCAGGCAATTGAGGCTGCCAGGCCAAGGTGCTGCTGAGATGTGAGAGATAAATTGCAGGGGTCATCTGTCCACTGAGTCTCTCAGCTGCAGAGGGAGTTCTCTCTGAAAAAAAAGCTCAGCAGTTCTGCCTCCTGTAACTCCTGCTGCACTGGGGGACTGGGAATTGGGGATACTGGAGCCAGTCCTGCTGCTTGGTGGGAAATAAATTGTGTATTGTCTTCTTATTAGCAGAGTTGTATCTTACCACCCAGGAATGCCTGAAATTTAAACTTGCCTGATCGTAAAAGTGAGTTTTAAGGAATAGCTGGGCATTTCTTAAACTTGGTATTGATTTGTCAGTGCAGCACGTCTGATCTGTGTTAACATAGTGCTTATCCCAGCAAATCCTGCTGCTCCTGCCCGTGGATCAGTGCACTGTGCTCTTGCATGGCTGTTAAATCTATTTACTGTGAACGTTCCTGGCTGCTTGTGCTTGAGCCCACAGCTCGTGGGGCCCTCTGCAGCTGGGATCTCCCTGTGCTGGAGCTGCTGTGGAACAGCCCAACACCTGTAAGGTGTTTTAGGCCACGGGGGCTGCAGCAGAAGAGCTGCCACAGGCTGAAACCACCTTCTTGTGGCAGCTCCTAAAGCTGGGCTTGAAAAGGGGAGGCTTCCCAAGCAGAGCTGGAGCAGTGGAAGCCTCTCCATGTTTTACTGTTTCACACCCAAAGATAAAGGGAGCCACGGAGACTTCCTGCACCAAGCAAGAAGGAGAACTCTGAGTAGCTGCACATGGGAGTAGTTTGACTCTTTCATTTGATCTGTTTCCATCCGTGCTGCAGAGACAGCAGGGGATGAAGGTGGGAAGAAGCTGGGAATGATGAATGGACTGGCTTCCTGCAGTGTTTAAGGCTGAAGCTCCTCTGAACTCTGGGAGTTCAGTATCCAGGTTGTTCTTCATTGTCTCCAAGCTTTTGCCTGATTATCCATGCTTATTTTGAGTCATTTTGGATAGAAATGAGAGATGTGTTGGTGGCGTGGCAGCCCTAAGCCAACACCTTGGCAGGGAAGACGTGCCTGGAGGCAGCTGCCCTGGCTCTCAGCAGCCCTGGGGAAGGATGTGGTGGGCCTGGATTCTGGTGATTATTGCCCTGGGGATCGTGGCCCACCCTCCCCTGCTGCTGCTGTGCCCCCGTGTGCCAGCTCAGTTCTGGGCTGCACTAAACCTTAATGCACTCACAGGAGCCCTTGCTTTTTGTTCCACTTTCAGTGGATGCCACCGTGTCCCTCTGCCCGTTTATTTAACATTTTAATTGTTTCATGCTCATGTCCATGTCCTTCTGCTGGTCTTCCTGCAGCCCCTGCTGTTCCCTGCTCAAACTCCTGACCTGGAGGTCAGGGAATGAATGTGCTGGTGTTGGGTGGAGGCCTCCTTGGGCATCACTCCGGCAGGCTGACACTTTCTGAGTGGAATTAGGAGGCATTAACCAACCTGTTGCCCTGTTTTCCCACCTGGCAGGGGGAATGGCTTAAGGAGAGTTTCCCAAGCAGCTTTGTTAAGGCAATAGATTGGGAAAGTGAGGTTCTCAGCAAGTGCTGAAAGGCCAGAGCTCTGGAGTTGCTTGCAAGGAGTTTAATTTCCCTCTCTTGCTTTTGTGTTTCCTGTTGCTCTTGGGTATTGCCGTCCCTTGTACAAAGCTGTGCTACTGCTTGCTGCAAAACACAGAGTTTGTAAAAGCTCTGAGGCCTCCCTGAAGGGCTGCTCAGGGAGCTGGGGCCCTGCAGAGCCAGGAGCTGCCTGGCTTCCAATTTCTCTGTCACCTTAAGATCTTGTGATCGGAAGACCTCGAGCTGTTCAAAGCTCATTGGAATTAATTTGGAATGGGGTTGGAGTTGCTGTGGCTGGTCAGTGTGGGAGCAAAATGGGATTGTGGGCCCTGCTCTGGTGGCTGGTGTGGAACTTTGTTCTGCTGGTTGGCACTTGGCTCTGTGCTTCCCTCTGTCCCCTCCCCATCCCCTTCCTCTCCTACTGCCTCCTCTTGGTAGAGGAAGCCAAGAGTTCCAGGGTGGGGGAGAGAAACCTGGAGGGATTTCCCAGCTGGGTGGTGCCAGCCTGCCACGGCCGGGTGAGATCCGTGTGGGTTTGGAAGCCCCAGAAAATGCAGGTTTAAAGGACACAGATGCTTGCAGTGCCATCACTTCACGGTGCCCTGCGCTCCCTGTAGAAGCATTCCAGGGCTTTTCCAGCCAGAATCTTTGCTGCTGTCAGCATTCAGCTCTTCCCTCATTCAGGTGCTTCTGCCAGGGGCCTCTTGTGGCGGGTCCTGGCCGGGCTTTGAGCTGGACTTGGAGCGTTCCTTTGCTTTCCTTCCCTCCACACCCTAAGGATGCTGCGGGAGGTCAATAAACCTGCTTCAGGCTGCCTCACAAACCAAGCGTGAGCTTGTGACAGTTCCCAACGATCTCTGCAGGGCTTGTTACAGCCCCTGATGCCTCCAGCACTGACAGGCTGCTGCCCTGATCCATGCTGGGCTGCCCTTTGCTGTGGATACAGAGCGTGGCCAGCCAGTCCCTACCCTGCTCTGCTGCCTCTGGCCACCCGAGCTGCCCCTGGGGGAAGCAGAATCCATTTGCAGCATTGACTTCCTGGACTCCCTCTGATTCCTGTCTTGGCTTAGGTCCAGCCATGGCTTGAGCTTCTCCAGCAGTGGAGTTCAGGGGAGGTGGTCCAGAGGGCAATTGACCTGCTGGATGCTGACACGGGTGGATTTTGTGCCATTCTCTGGGTGGGTTTCACTTTTTAATTCATGTTTTTGCTGTTCTTGCTTCATAAACTGATGGGAGCTTAGTGCAGGCACAGACTCCTGCCTGGCTCTGCCCTGGTTGGAAGGCAGGGTGCCATGGGAGCTGTTAAAGGGCGTTATCTGGGAAAGAAACAGCTGGGAAGGGTGGGGAGAAGTTTGAGACTAAGGCTGGGGTGAGGTGGAGTGGCAAAGCATGAGAGACCTGGAGGAGGAGACAGCAGGAGGGCTGGGGACAGCCAGAGGTGAGAGGCTGGATGGATAAACAGTGGAAAATCCTCCAAGATGGATTGGGATTAAAGGTGAATTCCTTGGGATTCAGTGCATGTGGGGGAGGAGGGGTACCCTGAGGACCTGGAGGATGGGAGCAGAGCAGCAGGGAATGCTGGGCAGGGATGGGCTCACCCTGGGCAGGACTGGGGCAAGGTGCAGCAGTCTGGAAAGCAGGAGAGGAACGAGGTGGAAGAGAACTGGAAGTTCCTTTTTTGCAGTTATTTTAAGGGCACGGTGTGTGTATCTTACCGAGCTGACTCGCTGGGTGCCTCAGTGCAAGGCACAATGCCATCTCTGCCCTTTGGCAAGGGGATGTTGGAGAAAATCCCATTCCTTTGCAAGAGGAACCCCAGAATATTCACACTGCACGTAAGCCCCCCTGCACAGACCATCCTGCAGGGTGCCATCCTCACGAATCTTGGTTCTGCAGGATGTTTCCCTGAGGAAACCCATCCTGAGCTTTCCCAGTCGAGCAAATACCGACTGCAGTGGCCTTTTCCCTGGCAGAGAAATCCAACATTTTGGGTTTGTGCCTGCTGTCCTGCCTAAAACCCTGCTCTGCCTGGAGCTGGCTGATTTTGGAGGAGCACCTGGCTGGCAGCTCCCAGGCACCTCTCACCTGGGGAGAGCTGTGCTGCCTCCCCTCCCTGCTCTCCCGTGGGATGGTGATTGCAGCTGGGAGCTGAAGGTCACTTGAAATGTCATCTTCGTTTAGCTGCCTTGTATTTCCAGCTGTAATTACCCCATCAAGGTTTGCTAAACAAATTACAACCCGAATGCAGTGTTTACCTTGTGAGGGAGTGATTGGGAGCACCTGTCATTCTGTGGAATAGGAAAATGCACTTTTAGGGGTTTGGAGTATTTTTGCTGGTGATGTCTCCTGTTGGCTTTGTGTCCCCTCCCACCGACCCCAGCAGATCAGGGCGTGATGCTCAGTTTGGGTGGTGTTGTGGCTGTTTTGGGCCCCCTCAGCCTCCTGGGGAGGCTGAACCATGGCCCCAAGGAGGGGATGAGCCTCAGGTGCACAGAGCACCAAGGGTTTTGTGCTGCACTGATGGTGTGGGCACTGGAGAAGTGATTAAAGCAAGGAAGGGTCAGACTTGAGGTGGTCCTGAGCCCATGCACTGTGACAGGGCAAGGGGAGTGGCTTTGAACTGAAAGAGTGGAGGTGCAGCTGGGAAATTGGGAAGGAATTGTTCCCTGTGAGGGTGGGGAGGCCCTGGCACAGGGTGCCCAGAGCAGCTGTGGCTGCCCCTGGATCCCTGGGAGTGTCCAAGGCCAGGCTGGACAGGGCTTGGAACTGACTGGGGAGTTCACAGGACTGGCTGGAAGCCCAGATATCCCACGTGAGACAACCATTGTTGCAATTTTGTTCTGTATTAAATTCCTGCTCTTGGACCCGGTTTTATTCTCTGCCTGTGTGATGGTACTGAGTTAATGAGTTGATGGTCTTGGAGGTCTTTTTTTAGCCCCTTCCAATGCTAAACCAACCTTTGCATGAAGAAATTTCCCCTGGTGTCCAACCTAAACCTCCCCTGGCCCAGCCTGAGGCCGTTCCCTCTGCTCCTGTCCCCGTTCCCTGGGAGCACAGCCCGACCCCCCCTGAGCCCCCTCCTGTCAGGGACTTGTGCAGAGCCACCAGGGTCCCCCTGAGCCTCCTTTTCTCCAGGCTGAGCCCCTTCCCAGCTCCCTCAGCCACTCCTGGGGCTCCAGCCCCTTCCCAGCTCCGTTCCCTGCCCTGGACACGCTCCCCAGGTGGATGATCCTATTGTGCTTTCCTAAAAGAAGGACTAGGAGCTGAGTTATTCCCACCTCCCGTTGTGCCCATGCTGGATTTTGATGGACACCCCTCTGACTGTTGCCTGCCCTCGCCCCTGCAGCTCCAGGACCACCCTCAGGTGAAGGCTCTGCTGGGGTTTTGGTTTTTAATTTTGCTTTTTAACATTTATTTTTCTTTCCTGCTCATACTGAAACAGCCCCACAGCAAACCTGCTGCTGGCTAATCCAGGATGCAGTGTTTGAACACAGCAGGACAACCCCTGGAGCACTGTTCTCCTGTGGGACTGGAAGCTTTGAAGGATGAGTGCTGTGGCACAACCTTCACTTTCCCAGAGGGGTCAGGCACAGGTGCTGGGGACAAAGAGCTGAGGTCCAGACTCATCAATAAAAGGGAGCTGGGAGGGAGAGGGCAGCACCAGCAGGTGACACCTCTGGGTGCCTGGGGTCCCCCAGCTCCGTGCTGCTGTCACTCAGAGCTGTGTCCCTGGGCTGATACAAATGGAGATGGGGGCTTAGGTAAGTCCGTGCCTTTTGCCCAGGCCTCTGGCAGCAGCTTTAGTGGGGCAGCCAGCGCCCCAAAACCCACTCTTGTTTGGAAGGCCTTTAATAACAGCCAATCAGGTCTATTACAAAATGAATTATTTATTTAATAGACACAAAATGAACAGACATAAGACTTTAAACAGACTATTTACTGTGCAGGACTGAAAAAGAGCTACGAGTAGCTAACATACAGTGCACGATTAAGGTACCTATGTTACAGCTAGAGAAGAAATGGTACAGATCAGGATTCATGGGATCTGACCCTCTGATTGCTGGTGGGGCACACAGCCTGTCCCAGGTTACAGTGTGAGGTGTGACCTCAGTGTGAGGTGTGACCACAGGCACGGATTCCATCACCAGCTCTCAAACCAGGCTGGGCAGGGTTCTTTGTCTCTTCCCTGGCACATCCCTGATAACTCCCTCCAGGGATATCTTCTGCTAATGGGCCACCAAGCCTCCCTGCAGGGCTCATAAAATTCCATCATCCCCGTGTGAGATGCTCCGCCCAGGGGCAGGAACCAAGCATTCCCACCTGGATAGAAGCTGAGCTTTGGAGCAGCACAGGCAGCCCTGCCCTGCTGGGTTCCCAGAGGAGAAGAGCTCCATAACCACCCCTGGGCCCTCAGAGGAGCCCCAGACCCCTCTACAGGATCCCTGCTCCAGCAGAACCACATCTGTCCCTGCAGCAGGGCTGCAGCCACCCTTCCATGGGACTGCTGCCCCCGCCCTGCCCCCGGGCTGTCAGGCTGTGCCCTGGCTCTGGCAGTGCTTCTGTACTGCTGCCTTTATCTTAATTTCCTTATTCAATTGTAGTTCTGACTTGGGATCTCCCACTGGTTTGCTTTCAAACCAGTACACATCACTACCCATTCCCTCAATTTCCAGAACAGTGTCTACAAATCTGCGTCCAAGCTCTGTAGGAGAAGCTGCCCTGTGTCTGGGAAGACACATTAAAGATGCTCTTACACCTGCCAGGTTCAGCAGAAAGGAGGAAAATGGAATAGGTTTATTTACATTATCTCATTCTTATACACGTCCCAACTCCACAAGGGATTGGAGGACATGTCACTTCCTTCTCAATCCCACTGGAGAAGAAAGGTGCTCATCAAAATTCTCTTATCACAAAAGGAATGAAAACCAGAAAATACCGTTAAGTAAACACTGGCTATTATTTACATGAAACTGTGTGAAAGAATCTGACTCCAAGGTTAAAAACAGAAGGCTTACAAAAATCCAGGGCAACACTGCCCCACACGTTTCTAGGGCACGTGTAAGAGGCTTCTACCTCTGTGATAATTTGTGTGTCTTTCACAGTCGTAAAGAGCAGTGCCTTTGGTCAATGATATTTATTTTTCTTTTATCTCTTCCCACACTTGCTCTCCAGCCGCCGATGGGGGTTCTTGGTTGGAGGCCCAGGAGCTGGCCCCTTGCTGGGCCTTTGGCCTGCCTGGGTTCTCTCCCATCTGCACCAGCCAGCTGTGGGGGAGAGAGAGAGAGGGGGGCACGTCCTGCCAGCAGGGAACCCTGCGGGACCAGGGATGGCTCCCCCGCTCTGACCCTGAGCCCTTCTCATCCCGTTCTTCCAGCTTTGCACAGAGCTGGTGTTCTCCTCCAAGGAGAAGAACTGGGGACTGGGGGCTGGGAAGGGGCAGGGATGGTCCTGGGAGAGCAGGAGTGCTCTGAGGGGGTGGTGGGAGGCACTCACCAGGGTGAGCTGGATTTGCTCATAACCTTCCTGCACATTTCTTGCTTCACCTGGAGGAATAGAATGCATTTTTTATTTAATAAATAATAACATACACAATATATAAACATGTCTATATCAAATAAATTTCATTTATTCTATTATATGTTTAATAATTTTTTTCAATAAACCTATGCAACACTACTGACATATCTGAACACATTTGATTTTCATAATTTTTCTTGATTTTCATAATTTTCCTTGATTTTCTTAATTTTTCTTGATTTTCTCAGATCTATTTGCTACTTTCACATCACAATTCCATCCCTTCTATAAAATACACCATTTTATTATAAGCTTAATATAAAATATTTCTTTAGCATCTTCTTGTTCTCAGCATCTGGGTAGAAGTCCTCAGAACTCCAGGTTTCCTGGTGTGACTAACACAGTTCCCTGCTGAGGGAAAGCTGAGAGACACTGATTCCTTTTGTGAAGGCCTGTGGATTTAATGTGGAAAGAGGATCCAGAGAGGAACTCCCTGGTTCCCCGGGGAGCCTGGCTGGCTGTGCTCTCAGACACACACAGAGCACAGAAACCTCTGGCATCACCTCCCCAGAACCTGCTTCAGTTTGGGGAGAAACCACAAAGGTGGGGGTTTTTCCCCTTTTTCTTTTTGATCTCCCACTTTTGGGGTGTTTTGGGGGTGGAGGGAGGAGATCCGTGAGCAGAAGGGGAGAGCCCTGGGTTTGGTAACCACTGCTGGCTTTGCAGGGGCACCCCTGGCTGCAGCTGCTCAGGGATCCCAGGAGGGGCTGGGGAGCTGCTCTGGGAAATCTGGGGAATCTCCTCCTCGCTGGCTCCCTCAGCCCGGCTGGGGCTCAGCTCCACGAGCCTGCTGGCAGACAGGGACTGGGAGCAGAGAGCTCCTCAGGGCTGGAGGAAAGGATAAGATCTGTCCTAAAATACTGATGATAATAATCACAGAATCATAGAGTTGTTACGTTTGGAAAAGACCTTTGAGGTCATCAAGTCCAACCATCAGCTGCATTGACCACTACCCCATGTCCTCAGGTGCCACACCCACACGTTTTTAGAATACTTCCAGGGACAGGGGCTCCACTGCTTCCCTGGATAACCTGTCCCTGGACTTTACAACCCTTCCAGTGAAGGCATTTCTCCCAGTATCCAGTCTGACCCTCCCCTGATGCAATTCCATGCTGTGCCCTCTTGTCCTGTCCCTTGTTCCCTGGGAGAAGAGCCTGATCCCCACCTGGCTGCACCCTCCTGGTACTGATAACACTTTCCCAGGTCCAACCTGCCTCTTCACACTTCCAAGCATCCTTTCTTTAATTATTTTGAAACAAAGCCAGTGGTTTATTCCCTCTGTCCAGGCCGTTGTCCTGTATCTACCCCAGCTTTCCATGGACCTTTGCTTCCCTGTGGCAGAGGAGAGTGCCAGCCCCTGCTCTGCCTGGCACCGTGTGGCAAAGCTGAGCTGGGAGGGCGAGGGTTTCTGACATGGGAAGGGATTTTTCAAACGGGGAAATCTCTGCCCTGAGTGCATCGGTCACTGCTAGGGAGGCACTGGGCAAACAGGGGCTGGAAAACAGTGAGGTGCTGCCTTGGGAGTGCTCGTTTGTGCTTCCAGGGCTGGCAGCAGGAGGAGGAACTGAGCATCCTTGCTGGTCACACCCGGAATTGGCACGGCCCCACCACGGGAACGGGGCTGTGGGACCAGTGTCCACCTGTGCATTCCCTGTGATCCTGGGAATCACAGCATCAGTAAGGGTGGAAAAGACCTTCAAGACCACCAAGTCCAACCTTTGACCCACCACCATCCTCCAGTCTGCCTCCTAAATCAGCCTGTGAAATCTGCTCTTTTTTTCCCCTTTTTGAACTTTCCACCCATGGTGACTCTGCCGCTGTCCCAAGCAGCCCGTTCCAAGGCTTCCAATGAGGAAATTTTTCCAGATCTCCAGCCTGAACCTCTCCTGGCCCAACCTGAGCTGTTCCCCGTGTCCTGTTGCAGCTGCTTGGGTGGAGAGGGTGACCCCCACCTCGCCACAATCTCCTGTCAGGTAGCTGTAGAGAGCAGAATTGAGATCCTTTTCCCATTTCTGTCTCTTTTCTCATTTTTGAGGTCCTGAGCAGTTTCTGAGGTCCTTTTCCCACTTCTATGACTTTGCTGGGCACCCATCACTGTGACAGTGGCCTCTGTGTGAGGCAGGGCCTGACTCACAGGGGCTGCTTCTCTGTTCTAAGATGGGAAGAAAATCCTTCTCCCCCCACCCCTGATGTGAACAAAGGCTCAGTGCTGCCCACGAAGTCCCCGGGAAGGCGCTGGGGATGTGAGGGGGGCAGCAGCCCTGTGGCTCCAGCTGTCCCCAGATGTGCTGTGCCACCCCAGGGGCTGCTGAGCCACGTCTCTCCAGGAGCAGGGAGGACACCCCGGAGGTCAGTCAGGTGGTGGGAACTCCTGGAGAAGTGACACAGCCATCTATCAAAGCTGAGAAGGGGTTCCAAGAGGATTTTACAGCACTGGCACAATTTGTGACCCCGTCCTTCCCAGCAAACACAGCCCCCTCTACCCTGAAAGAGGTGCAGAAGAGCAGGGACACATTTGGGATAAAGTGAGGATGTTACTGCTTCCCCCCAGGTCCTTCTGGGGCCTGAGCAGCTCTTTCAATCCTCCCGTAACTCTGGGTGATTTGTGTGCTTATATGAGCTCATTTTAGTGTTTCTCTGAAAATCCACAGCAGTAATTTGGTAAATAGAGAATTACCAGGACCTGAAGTACTCTAGCCCTGGCCAGCTGTAATTTGCTCAGGGTAATCACTATTCTGCTGCCTCTCTCTGCTTGGTCTGAAAGTGCTGGGAATTTAGAGTAGGAATCAATTAAACAGCAAATAGGTTTCTTTGTCAAAATCAATTAAGTTCTCCTCCCAGCCAGTGCAATGGTCTCCCTGGAATTTCATATTCTGCTTGGCTGCTGTTTCCTCAGCAGCTTTTGTTGGATAATGTTGATGTTTTATAGCTTGATTTAAATCATATGGATCAATGCATATGCATCCCTTATTTGGATTTTTCAATTACAGCCGTATATTTAGCCTAAATGAATTATCTGGGTTGTAGTTGCAGCTACACAGAGAATTTTTCATAATGCCCAATTCAATTCCTACTTTCCCTGTAAGCAGGAATGATTTCTTTTGGGAGAAGGATCATTAGGGTTGTTTTGCCCTTCTTGCTGGGGTCTGAGGCTTCCAAACGGGCCAGACCAAGAATTTTCAAACATCTTCAGCCTGTGGATTCTACTTTGGCTTTGGGTGGAGATGCAAACACTTGGGAACTGTGGATGGTGCTGCTGTGTGGGTGAAAATCTCTTTTAAAGTCACTTTTGGGCTCCTTTGACCTGGCTCACAGCCCTTTGCTCACTGTCCCCTCCCCACAGCTCTCAGGTCCCATCCTCAGACCCCTGACCTGCACCTGAGCTCTTCCTGTTGCCCCTGGATTTCAAACCATCCTTTCAGTGCCCGCTGTACCTCTGACCAACCCCGGTCCCTCTGCATCCCTAAACCCCACGTGCCTTTGGGAATCTGGCCCTTGGCGTGCCCCAGTTTGCACAGCACCACTGAAACAGGGCTTTGGCTCCTAAATCCCCAAAGTGTCTTTGTTTTCCATGCAGTTCTCCACAGATAATTCATCCCCAGTCCCCGTCTGGGAGAGTGAAGGAGTTCTGAGTTCTGAGCCAAGCTGTGCCTGATCTTTAAATCAGAAGATACAAGTTAATTATAGATCTAAGATATTAATGACATGGAGCTGTGCCAGGGGAGTTTAGGTTGAATATCAGGAAAAGGTTCTTCCCCCAGAGGGTGCTGGGCACTGCCCAGGCTCCCCAGGGAATGGGCCCGGCCCCGAGGCTGCCAGAGCTCCAGGGGCGTTTGGACAGCGCTGCCAGGGATGCCCAGGGTGGGGTTGTTGGGGGGTCTGGGCAGGGCCAGGAGCTGGGCTGGGTGATCCTGTGGGTCCCTTCCCACTCAGGACATTCCATGATTTTGTTTTATGATTCTCAGTCTAACATTTATTTTTACACTATTCCCCATGTGAAACATTTCTCAAAGCTCACCTTTCTCTCCAGTTTGCTTTGGAGAGGTTTCACCATCAGACTTTGGGTACAAAACCCTCCAACCACCCACTCCCTGTTTAATTCTTAAAACCCAGTGGTTCCTGCAGGTAAAGGATGTGTTTAATCCCTGCTGCCATCCAGGGGAGCTGTGGGCAGACCAGACCTTGCCAGCAGTGGGAGAAAAAATTGCAGAGAAAAGAGGAATTTTACCTGTATTTTATCAAATTGGAAATAATAAGTAAATAATAAAAAGTCTAGAACAATGTAACAGCTCTTTTGGGTTTGAATTTAACTCCACAGTTCCAGTTTTGACAAATTATATCTAAAAAAGGGAATAACTGCTAAAATGGTGTGAATGATTGATTTCCTTTTCCATGTGACAGCCAAACCCAAACTTTTCCAAGGAACTGTTGAGCTTTGGAGAACTGAAACAACACTCAGTGTCCTTCTCCGAAAAATCCAACTCTTCAATACTTAATGTGGCTCAATGCACAGTTTTCCACTTAATGCAAAACATTTCATGCTGAAAAATAGAGGCCTGGGGTTATAAACTGCTCATGAAGTTGGTGTCATCTGAATTTCCTTGATGCTTGAGGGGATTTGGGGGATCAGCCCGGTGCCCAGGAAAGTGCTCAGGCCCATGGCAGCCCAAGGATAGGCCCTGGATGCCTCCGTGGTAAATCCCACTTTGCCAGCACTGTGGAGCTTTGAATAAACAATTTCGGGTTCCCTAAGCAAAGCTGCTTCCCAAGCTCCTGCTCTTACCTCCAGGCTCATGAGCCTGTCTCAATGTTTTGCCCTAGGAATTAACAAGGACTAAAACTCCTCACAGCTGAGGAAACGCCAGAGGCGGGAGCAGAGTCCCTCTCCTGGAGGGGACAAGGCTCAGCTCAGGGTCAAAATCCTCCTCCACCTCATCCGTGCCCAGGGCAGGGCCAGGGATTGTGTCCCAGTTGCCACAGGGCTCTTCCCGCACCCTTTCCCAGGAGGTTCTGAGCCCTCTCCTCTCTCCAGGGATGCTGCTGGGCAGATTCCAGGGGGTGGTGGTTCCTCAGCCTTACAGTCTTTGCTCCAGTCAGATTTAATCCCTTAACCAAGGGGAGTGTCACCAGGAATAAAGATGCCCGAGTGTCACTCCAGGCTGTCCTTTGGAGAAGGTTGCTGTGGAGGTGCAGGACGTGGTTGGGATCCTTCCAGGAGAGGTGTGGGGCTGACCTGGACTTTCCTGTGTCCCAGGTGAGCATTCCCAGGGTCATACCTGGGTAAAGATCCACATTTATCCTGTTTTGTGGCTTCACCTTCCTTGTTTCCCCTCTCTTTCCTCCCTATTTTCCCTCTGCTCTCAGGGGAATCACCTTTTGGGGACCAATTTACCATAAACTGGGGGAGTGGGGGAAGGCACAGATTTCCATTAGCGAGTGATTCATCACTTTTATTGCTGCTGGGAGATCAAGGCATCCCTTTAATCCCTGGAATTCCCACGTGCCACTGACTGTGAGGGATATTCAGATTCCTGCCTGCATTAGCATCCGACTTTCCCTTCCTCACTCGCTGCTGGGCTCTGTTTGCAGGGCTCTGAGCAGCCTCTGCCATCTGTTAATTTAATAATTGCCTAATGTTGTAATACACACGTGCTTTAATGGAGCAATTTCCCAGCTCCCATCCTGGAATCTATTTCAGCTGTCAATATTTCTTTACAACGTCTCTGTTTTCCAGGGCCTTTCGAAAACAATGGCACGATTACAATAACTTCAGTTACGCCTGGTCCTTCAGCAGCCTGGCACAGCAAATGTTATAAAATCCCCAGATGTCTGCAACAATCTGGGAAGTTTTAAGGTATTAAAGTAACACATCCCCGTTCTTGTAAAACGGCAGGCCTGATGGTGCAATTATCCAGTCTATTAATTATTATCTGGTCTGCTTAGAAAGTGAAAACTCTTCCTCAAATGGCATGAACTGAGATGAATATAAATTAAGAAGGGTCAGGTTTACTTCATGTCCACTGCAACACTAAAAAAACCCCTAAAAACTATTAGACCAGGATGCCAAATAGATGTGGGGGATGCCAGATGAAGAAATTGATTTATTCCAGCACAATCCTGTCTGTGCTGATGCTGCTTTCAAGTCTGCAAACTCACTTGAAGCTCATCTCAGAGGGAAAAACAAATAAAGCTACGATTCCATGTTCCTTACAGACCAGGAGATATTTATTGCAGGGGGAATAAATGCCTCCGTTTCACTGGGGTGCCTCAGCTTTATTCAGATTTGCCATGAGCTCTCTCCCGGGCCCCGGCTGCGCTGGGCAGGAAGGGCCAACCCCAACCCCGACAGCCCCGGTGAAGCCCCGGCTGCTGTCGCTCCTCTGCCCTGGGCAGCTCCCGCCTTTGGATGGCTCTGGAGCTTTGCAAAGCGAGCACACGGAGGTTCTCATAGAGCCCCTGTGAAGCCCCAGAAGGAGCTGTGTTTCCATCCATCTGTGCCCTGGCACTTGGCTGCGGTCCCCGCCTCCTCCCTGCCCGGCTGCCGGCGCCGCATCCTCCCGGAGCCGCTCCCGCCCCATCCCCGCCCCTGCCCCTGCTGCTCCTGGCCCCGCTCGGCTTCCCTGCTGCAATCCGCAGTGCCCGCGGCTTGGAAGTGTGCTGCGACCTCACGGCAGAGCGGGCAGGAGCTGTAGGTTGTGAAAGGCTGCGAGGCTAAGCCCGTGTTCTTCCCTCTTAAGTTCATTTAGAGCCCACGGAGAGAAGCTGGCCATGGGACAGGTCTCCCATTTTGGGGCTGGAGGTAGGATTGATCCTCCCTTCTAAAGGCTGGTTTGGGTCTAAATAGGCTTCTTTCAAATTTAGAGAGTCCCAGAATGGGTTGGGGCGAGCCCATCTCATCCCACCCCCTGCTAGGGGCAGGGTCACCTTCCCCTAGCCCAGGTGTCACCTTCCCCTAGCCCAGGTGTCACCTCGTTCTGCACCCTCCTGGTCCCTCTGGGCTCTCTCCTCCCCGCAGAAGGAACGCACGGTTCTTTCTTCTTTCCTGGAGGATTGTGCCGGGAGGCGGCGGTGAAAGGGGGAATTAAATGCAGATTTCCCAAGCAAGAGGCAAGTGGGCGTTGGGCATCGGTTCCTCTGTGGGGATGTGAGTTCGGGATTTGCGGAGTGCTGTGAAATCCCCTGGGATGAAAGCTAATGGGAATGTGACAGCTGTTATTAAAAACTCCCTCAGCAAACTTGAACTTGCCCACGTGTCTATTCATAAGCTTATTAGGAATCAATTCCAAATAATTGCATTTTGCCCTTTGTATTGGTGGATTTTCTACAGTAATTGACTTCACAGAAAGAGACATCTCAGCTTAGCAGGGGTTTGTGCCCAGCCCACTGCCAGGGAAATTGCGGGATTCTGTGTGTGAAAGCATCTCTGGCAGTGACTGGGGATGAAAAGCAGCGCTAACAATGCTTCAATTACCAGCACCTCCCCGGCTAATCCAGCTAACAAAGAGTTTAATGCTGAGGGAGTTTCCTGAGGATTCAGATGCATCTGGAGACAAGAAGTACAAAGTGAAGGCGTGTAGCTCAGGGTTAGGCTGGTGAAGGTGTCGTTCTTGCGTTGAAATTTGAGATTGTCACCTCCTCCAGTGGGTCTCGGGGGCGGAAATGGCCAAGAGACACCAGCAGTTATCTCACTAAAATCTCAGTACTAACCATCCTGCCTGCCAGCAGGTGTGGAGCTGCTCAGAGCCCCCTCAGGTGTGCACCCCTCTCTGGAGACAGGCTGGGAGAGCTGGGGCTGGAGAGGAGAAGGTTGTGTGGAGAGCTCCCAGCACCTTCCCAGGGTGTGAAGGGGCTGCAGGGAAGCAGGAGAGCGACTCTTCCTCAGGAACTGTAGGGACAGGACAAGGGGGAATGGGATCAAACTGAAAGAGGGGAAATTCGTCTTAGATAAACACATTATGGTTTTTATTGTGAGGGTGGGGAGGCCCTGGCACAGGGTGCCCAGAGAAGCTGTGGCTGCTCCTGGATCCCTGGCAGTGCCCAAGGGCAGGGTGGACAGGGCTGGGAGCACCCTGGGACAGTGGAAGGTGTCCCTCCCATGGCAGGGGTGGGATGAGATGAGCTTTAAGGTCCCTTCGAACCCAAACCACTCTGGGATTCTGTGACTTCATGCCTGACATTTTTCAAGCTCCAGCTCGGGGTCACTCTTTGGTCCTGCAGTGCAGCCACTCAGCCTGAGCACGTGGGAGGATTTAGGGTCACAGCATCACTTCCTTGTGCCTCTGTAGTTGAAGAGCTCGGGTTCAGAGCATGTGTGGGGTGAGGAATCACACTCAATACATTCAGCACCTGAAAGGAGGAGGGAGGAACTGGGCTGCCAGACCACGGCAATTGAGGTCACAGAATCAGGGAATCTCCTGAGCTGGGAGGGACTCACAGGATCCAGCCCAGCTCCTGGCCCTGCACACACACCCCAAATCCCACCCTGGGCATCCCTGGCAGCGCTGTCCAAACGCTCCTGGAGCTCTGGCAGCCTCGGGGCCGTGCCCATTCCCTGGGGAGCCTGGGCAGTGCCCAGCACCCTCTGGGGGAAGAACCTTTCCTGATATCCAACCTAAACCCCCCTGGCACAGCTCCAGCCATTGCCTGGGTGCTGCCCCTGTCCCACAGCAGAGCAGGGAGGTCTGACCTCAGTGTCCTCTGCTCCAGCTGACCAAGTGCCCTCAGCTGCTCCTCATGGGCTTCCCCTTCACCAGTCTCATGGCCCTCCTTTGGGCGTTCTCCAACAGCTTTTAAGTTAGAAGTAGGAAAAAAAAAATCAAAGCTCAGAAAAGATGCGGGAAACCCCCCAAGTCAACCACCTGAAAAGAGACTGAACGCTTTCTGAAGAAAATCTTGGATTGTGATTCCCCTTTATTAGCATTAGAATCCTTCATTTAGCCATTAAAGCATTTCCCCCTTGTCTAAATATCTTCTATTAATATTTTAGGCAGTTTTGAAATGCTACTTTAACAATTCTGAGTCAGGAAATGGCCAAGATTTGCCCTTTCACAGAAAGACAAACAATAATGTACAAAAAGAAAATAATCATCTTTCCCTTGAATGGAAATAATCTGAAACGTCTGCTGGCTTGCTGAGATTTCATTTCCAGTGAGTGATTTTTTGGAAAACAAATGGATTTTAGGAGAAACTTGTGGAATTCCTACCACAGGGCTATGAAAGAATTACAGGATTCCCAGGAAAGCTGTCTGGACATCAGTGTCATGCCTGTGGCACTGTGCTCATGGATTGGGAAGGCTCATCCAGGATTTTTCCAGAAAGCTCACTGAGGATGCGGCTGAATTCCACAAACATTTTAAATCCAGCCTTATTCAAACGTGTGCTTCCAGGCACTGTTGGGAAGCTGATCTTTAAACCACTAAATGAACACCTGGAGGGAAAAGCCTGCTCCAGCTTCATGTATATCCCATTCTTTTGGAGGCAAACAAGGAAATGGTGAAGTTGTGCTGAACAGAAACACTCTGAAACCCGAGAAATCAATTCCTTCAGTGGTTACTGAATCTTTCCTGAATTCATAACAAAGCCAAGATTAATTGGGGAACACTGGTCGTTAGGGAAAAAGTGGAAACAAGCAGCCTTTCCATGGATTCCAGAACAATTAACATTCTGCCTCAGTAATCAATAACTCTAAGCAGCTTAACAAGGCCGGCTTTGCTGTAGGACCAGCTTAGCACTGGAACCAGAGCAGCTGTGCAGGGATTGTCCCGGCAGCCTCGGGGTGATTTCCGTGCCCTGGTCTGGAACAGCACAGGCACTCTTGAAGTTTCCAGTGCTTTTTGCATCTCGAGGATGGGAAATATTGCACCAGCACAGCCTCAGCCTCTGCTCTCCCCCGTGCCACAGGGCAGGATGGGGGTGGACAGGGAACCTCAAGAGATCGAGGTGTAAAATTCAGCTGCAAATGTCAAAACTTTTCTTCTCACAGAGATTTCCAGGCTGGAATTTCCTCTTCTGGTTTAACACAGAGACAACAAACATGTTGTCTAAACTTTAAATCTGGCTCTGGTTTTGATCGTATTTAAGGCAGCTGAAGATTTTCCCCACACCTGCTCATCCCTCCCTACGAGCACATCGCGGGTGTCCTACACTGAGACAGGAATACAAATAGTGTCAAAACATTGGCAAACCTCTAAAACCCCCAGGGATCGGAGATGAAATGAAAATCCAGAAGCAGCAATAATAAATCTGAAATAACTTTGCTCGCAGTCTCATATTTATAATTTCATCTCCAGTCTTTGCAAATATGGAATTTGCGGAGCAGCGTGTCGGTGAAATCAGAGCAGTTGAACATCTTAATGCACTGAAAGGGCCCCTCTGAGGGCTCACCTGTATCCCTCCCCAGTCCTTCCACATGCTGCTCTCAGCACAAAACACAATTAGGAAAAAGCTGCGACTTTGAAAAGGTGTTGCAATAAAATAAAAAAAGACCTCAGGAAGGCTTTGGAAGCTTGATAGTAATCAAATCTACTGCAGAAAGGAAAATCAATGTTGCTATCTTTATATATCAACATAAACATTTTTATTTCATTACAGCAACGGGAAGGACAAAGTGTAATGAATCGAGAGGGATTTCAGGAGGGGAACGAAGATGAAACAACCCAGCTTGTCACTGTTCCCGTCTCATGAAGGATAACCCTTGTCTCTCCAAAACACTGTAAATCTTTCACCCCGAGAGCCTCTGCAGCCCCAGGCAGGAAGGAGAGCAGACCTCCAGCAACAACTCACGGCCAGATTGCTTCCACGTCAGTGGCTCTCTAATGGGGGATATTGACTGGGGCTGTGGGAGGTGGATGGGGCTGGGGGTTGCACATCCTTTGCTGCCAGAGGTGGGATCCAGGTGTTTTTTGGGAGAGAGGCTCCAGCCTGCGGGGTGGGGCCCTGCCCTGGTACTCCCGGGGGATCTGTAGATGTCCCAGAAAGGACATTTCCGTTCAAAGGAAACAGGGTTGTTTTCTTTTTGCGCATTATTGCTTATCTCTCTGTGAGAGAGCAAATCCTGGGCATTTCCTGACCCAAAATGCTAAATGTAGCATTTCAAAAGTTTCTAAAATATCATTGTAAGATACATCAGATAAGGAGAAAACACTTCAATGGCTAAATGAAGGAATCTGATGCTAATATAGTGGAAATACAATCCAAGATTTTCTCTGGCCTAGCCCTGCCAGGGCATGGACAGCAAGGGCTGAGTCCAAGGAATTCCTGGGGGCCCAATCCTCCCTGGCAGTGACACGGGACAGGTCCATGTCAGGGTGGGATTGAGCTCAGAGCATCTCAGCCATGCCCCGAGTAAAATTCCACACCCTCTCTTTGGCAAACAAAGCAAAATGTTCCCAAATCCTCCAGCCAGGCTGAGTGTCCTTCACTTAACAAGTCAACAAACAGGAGGGAGCAATGAATACATTGCAAAAATGGGTTTGGCTCGTGGAGGGAAGGGCTGAATCACTGAATAATGCATTACTGTGAGCAGCTCTCATCCGAATGAGGGAAAGCAGATTTAGATACATGAGCAGGTCAGGCATCAGAAATTTTGGTTTGTGCAGAGTATGGAGCATAGACTGTCGACTCCATTTCAATTAAAATTAATCTTATTAATTTCTGTTTCAAATTGTATGGGAACAGAGCGATATTCCTGCAGCTGTTTCAGAATCAAACTGCTCAGCTTGGCAGCACAGACTCTGGAGCAGCTTCCCCACGCTTTGGGGGCTCGGTGGGGACCCTGCTGGCCATGGGGACCTGGGCAGCTGCAGGAATGGGCTGCTGGGAGCCTTACAGAGGTCAGTAAATACAAAAGCAGAATCCTGGGAGGAACACCAGGAGCTGACACTGCTGGATCCAGGGAAAGATTTGCAGGAAAAGGTGCTGGGGCTGCTGGTGGGGGAGTCAGGGATAAATGGACACTGAGCCCTGCAAAAGGTGTTAGAGAGCGTGGCAAGGAGAGGGATCCTCGTCCTCTTGGTTCCCAGGGCAAGGTCAGTGGGTCCAGTCATGAAAGTGGTCAGGGATGGAGAACAAAATGGTCAGGGATGGAGAGGCTGAGGGGGCTGGGTCTGTTCAGCCTGAAGAAGAGAAGATGAAGCTGAGATCTCACCATAGCCTGCAATGGCCTGACAGGAGGGGGATGCAGCTCCTTCCAGAGGTTCGTGGGGGGCAGGTGAGGGTCCACAAGTGGGACCAGGGGAAATCCTCGTTAGACAGAAGGGGGAAAGAAAACCATGCTGAGGGTGGTCAGGCACTGAACCAGGGGTGCAAGAGAGGCTGTGAGATACCCAAAATTCAACTGGGCAAAGCTTGGAACAGGACACCGTGGATCTGCAGCACACGTGGAGCTGGATTCAGGTGCAGCCAAGGGGATGCAGAGCTCTGAGAAAGGACAGTCACAAATCCAGAACGATCCCCTGGAGGCTCTGCCCACTCCCTGGGAGCTGCAGCACTTTGCCGTGTGCCACCACACGTGTTCCCAGGGCAGGCAGTGAATCCCTTCTGTGCCCCAGGGCACGTCCGTGGCGGCTCCCAGGAGCGTTCGTGGCCATGTGCCCGTGGCTGGTGCCCCACCAGGCCCTTCCTCTGTGATCCAGGGGCAGCTCGTTTGCTCAGCATGTTCAGGAAATAATTTTCGTAGCCTGGAGCATTTTTCTCTCAGTGCTTTCCCACACCAGCTGGCCCACGAGCAAACTCCTGGTGGTCGGGTGGCTTCCTGCAGCTCCTCCGGGCTGCTCCCCCCTGGCCACCTCATTCCCACTTTTCAGCACATCCCTGCTTTGTCCCCCTGGCTCTGGAAGCACCACAGCCCTTTGCTCTGAGTTCCCGGGGCTCTTTCTCCTCCACAGCTGCCTGGAGCAAACCGGGGTGATGTCTCCAGAGGGGACCTGTGCTGCCCGTCGGGGAGAGGCTGGGAATGGCTGTTCCACTCTTGCTTCACCTTTGCACCAATGTTATGAACGATTTTTGGCTTTCTTGGGCCAGTAATGTAATGTAAGGTTGTTACGTTATTAAAAGCATTTGGGTGTGCGGGAGGCAAGGCNCCTTTTTCATAAAGGTTTCTGATTCTGTTTATAACACGAAAACCTTTCAAACCACGGCCACCATGCAGGGCTCCTCCTCTGCTGTTATCAGAGCTGTTCCAGTAAAATCCAACTTCTGACAACACTTATCCTCCGGGATCCACCTGGCAGGGCTTGGAGGCACCCAGGGTTTCCTCCCGTGTCCCTGTCCCCTCTCTCTTTTTAAATAAACGTGACATCCCTTTTGCTCCTCCGGGCTGGAAACTTTCTTTTCTCTCTGGGGAGCTTCTTTCTGTTACTCCAAGGTCTCAGGAGGCTTTGGGAATAAAGAATCCAACAAATTAGATTGGTTTCACCGAGTGGATGAGCCTGCAGCGGGGATATTGGGGTTTTGTGTGCTGCGGTTTAATTTCTTTCTCATCCTGTAAGCTCTGCAATCTCTTCCCAGCTCTTATCCCTGAGAGCAATGTTGGGATGCTTCCCTCTGCTCTGACACAGTTAACTCCTCCAGGTCTGAGGGGGAAGTTAAAAGAAGGTTGCCTGCTCTGGGCTCTCTGTAGCCCAACATCTTGAGCTGGTTTTCTCTCTGGAGGATTTGCAAAGTCTGGCTGGGGAGTCCAGTCCTGGGGTTTGTGACACCTCGGTTCATCTTGTCACAAATTAGCAGCTGAGAGGTAATTTCCCACCTCCAGCAAACATCCTTTGACCCCATTTACCTCGAGGGAAGGTTGTCCACACAGCACAGACCCTTCCCCTGCCTCCAAGCCCCTCTCAGAGCTCAGGTAGGGGCAGATGGAGGCTGAGCATCCCCAGCAGTGAATCCATCCAGAAGCCTCTTCCAGCATCATTTGAATCACTCAAATGTAAGTACAGAAGATGTAAATAATTCAGGGTACATTTGTTTCTTTTGGAAAGAAAGAAGAGGCTTTGTGGAACCCTGTGTTGGTAGAGGACACAAGAAAGGAGACTCTGACCCCTGCTAGGTTGAGCAGAAAGAGGAAAAAAAAGAAACTTTAATTACATTTCCCATTCTTTATAGGTTTCTCAACTCCACCAGGGATTGGAGGACATGGCACTTCCTCCTCAATCCCACTGGAGAAAAAGGATGCTCATCAAACTTTCTCTTATCACAAAAGGAATGAAAAACAGAAAAGACAGTTAAATAAACATTGGCTATTGTTTACATGAAACTGTGTGAAAATTCTCTGACTCCAAGGTTACAACAGAAGGCTTAGCAAAAAACAGGGCAACATAACCCGGCTCTTTGGGAGCCAGGTTTCTGAAGGCACTGACACTCCCACAGCTCCAGACCTGCACTCCCCAGCCAGGAATGCAGAAGCTTGGGGAGAAGCTGTGGGACAGTCTGGAGCTGAGCCAGGTTTTCACCATCAGCCCCACCTCACCCCATAAGTGCTGGTCCAGCCACTTCTTGCAGCCTCCCCTGAAGGGTTCCCTGGGTTTGCACCAATCTCCTCCAGTCCTCTGCTGCCTGCAGCAGTTGTTTGTAAAAGTTCTGAAAGAGTAAAGAGAATATTTCATGCTGTGTTTTAAATGATGGATTCCTACCATCCACACTCATGGAAAGCAGTCTCTTTCTTTGCAGCATCTTTAAGGAGTGCTCCTGCATCCCCTCGTTCTTCTGTCTCCTCTGGTTTATGCTGAGGAGCCCCAGTTGGTTCACCTTCCTCCACAGGTCCGGGGAGCTAAAATGTGGGATGACTGCAGGGATCAGGGGTGCACTCAGCAGTGATTTTCCTTCATGGCATCACTACAAAGTCAGCTGAGCTTCAGTGAAATGGCTGCAAGTAGGTGTAAGGGTTGTTAGCAACAATCCTGAACCTCACTCCCTTCCTTCAGGTGTTGCCTTTGGGCTCATTCCGTAGGCTGAGCCGGAGAGAAAGGCTTCAAAGACTGAAGATCCTCTTGTACATTTCTTAAATGCAGAAATTGTTGCAAAATGTGCTGAAGGACCCACGTGTGAGTGGTTCTGCAGTGCAGAGCTGTGAGCAGGAATATGCAATGATGTACGTGCTGCTCTCCCCAGGAACAAGAGTTACTCCAGGGAAAAGCTCGCCATGGAGCCACAGGCTTCTGTTCTGTGAGAGTGTCTTGAGGAGGCTCTGCTAATGATGGACTCCTCTTGTTTTTACTGAGTTCCTCTGCTGAAGAGCTGAGCAGTGAGGGCTGGAATGAACCCTGGGTACCAAACAAAGTCTGGAAATATCCCAGGGATGGTTTAAAGAACGCTTTGGACACGTAACCCTGGAGACAAATTTATGCAGCTGAGACCAAATGCCTTCTAAGGAGCAAATTGTAAACAATATATTTTTAGAGTTAAAAATTATTCTAATTTAATGATATCTGTTTAGTTGATGTTAGGAAGTAAATCAGTGTGTGAGTAGTAAAACAATAATGTACTTTAAACTAAATTATTAGTAAACAAATCAGTCTGGTAGGCAATGAATGCATGATACATTATTCATTTCTATTATCCAAAACACTCCACCAGCTCTCAGAGCCTGGCAATAAAGTATTCAGGGTACAGTCTCCACTATCCCAGCAAGCAGTCTCTAATGTGATATTAAAGTTAAAAGAGAAGTGAAGTATATCCCCCCAAAGCAAGGTATTTGAGTAATCCTGGAATGAATCCATCTCATGCTTCTTTTTAAAGCTGGGTTTGGGGGGTTTTGGGACTAAAACACTTTCATTGCAGCTGGAATGACACTTGTTCCCCACTCGGGTCCCATTACCAACCCGTGAATTGCTCCCAAGATGAATCAGTAGCTCAGGAGTGGATTCTGTGCCAGGCTGGCCCTGCTGCCTCCCCTCAGCCCCACTGGGGAACCTGAAAAGCCTGAGCCTGACCCCAGTGCCCACTCCATCAGCCAGGGCTGTGTCCACTCTCTCCAGAAGCAAAAAGCCACATGAGGCCGAGGGATGGTGCCACAAGTCCTTCCCTGGCCGGTTTCTGCCCTCGTTCCCGCTGCCACCTGGTCCCTGCTGGGATGGGAGCAGGAGGAAGGATGGGGAGTGGGTTTCTGCACACAGCCAGGAGACCCTGGAATGCACCCAATGCCACTGATGCATTTTGAAGCCTCAGGAAGCTGTGTCCTGCATGGTGGAGGGAGAACATGGATAGCTTCATAGAATCATAGAATGGTTTGGGTTGGAAGGAGCTTAAAGCTCACCTTGTTCCACCCCTGCCATGGGCAGGGACACCTTCCACTGGCCCAGGCTGCTCCAAGACTCATTCCTCTTGGCCTTGGACACTTCCAGAGATCCAGGGGCAGCCACAGCTGCTCTGGGCACCCTGTGCCAGGGCCTGCCCACCCTCACAGCAAAGAACTTTTAAATCTCTCCTCTTATAGTTTAAAATCATTCCCCCTTGTCCTTTCACCACCTGCCCTTGTACAAAGTCACAGGCCCTGTGGGGAGGAGGTCAGGGGGCTTTCAGTGGGAGAGGAGCTGCTCCAGATGAGGCACTGTGTCCCGTGGCCTGGCCTGGTTTATAGCAGGGGCTAAAAGGGTGTGGACTTCTGGTGGCGATTTCATCCCCCCCGTGCTGGGAAAGGCTTTGTGTCAGAGCCATCAGAAATAGAGATGCTGGTCAGGAACCATCGCTGCCAATGCAGGTGGACACTCGGGTCCAGGGGCAGAGAGAATCTCAGCAGAGCAAGAGGAAACGGCCTCAAGATGCACCAGAGAAGGTTTAGACTGGATATTAAGAAAAATCTCATCACCAAAGGGTGGTCAGGCACTGGAACAGCCACCCAGGGCAGTGGTGGAGTCCCCATCCCTGCAGGGATTCAAACAACTCGTGGATGTGGCACCTGGGGACATGGGTCAGTGGTGGCCATGGCAGTGCTCAGGGAAGGGTTGGACTGGATGGTCTTGGAGAGCTTTTCCAAGCTAAATGATTCTTCGTTCCTGTGATCCTTGTGATGAGCTACAGGGCTACTGGGACAGGGCAGTGGGCAAGGCCAGCAGTGACTGGTGCAGACACTGCCCCAGTTTTGGGGTGGGCACACTGCTGACACCCTGCAGTGGCTCTTGTCCTGCCAGTTCTCCAGCTTTCCCAGCCCAGCCCAGTAAATTTGTTTTGAAGCACATCATGTGTGATACTCTTTTTTTATAAAATACCTGTTTCCTTTGGGTGAATTTCTTGGTTCCATGCTGAGGGGAGCACAGCAGTGAGTTGTGCAGCCTCCTGGGTGCTGAGGGGTTACCCCAGGGTGGTCTCTGCTCCATCAGCAAAGGCTGCAGGGGTTTTTTTTCCTTTTCGATATTCCTGATACTCTGCAGAGGAGGAAGCTGGTGGGACTTGGGGAGTGGATCAGTCCCTCCCCACAGCTGGGGCTGCTGCTGTCTCAGGTCCTTAACCCACTGTAAAGATCCCAGTTTAGGTGTGCCAGGGCTCAGCAGGTTTCCCAGGAAAACAGAGGTGGTGAAAGCACAGCAGGGTCCTCACGTTCAGAGGAGACACAGCCTGCTGTGATAACCCAGGATGTGCAAACCTGCCCGACTTCCCCCAACCAGGACATCCTGGAATCTTCCAAACCCACAGGTTTCTCTCATGCTGCACCCTCAGCAATCCCTGGGGCACTGTTGCCCTGTTCTCATTTTAGCCTTCTGATGTTTGCATATTTGGAGTTACAATTCCCACAGTTTTATGTAAATAATAGCCAATGTTTACTTAACTGTTCTTGTTTGTTTTCATTCCTGTATGATGAGACAACATTTGATGAACAGTCTTTCTATCCAGTGAGATTGGAGAGGAGGTAACACCATCCTTCCAATCCCTTGTCACACTGAGAAATGTATAAATATCGAGACAAATAAACTTGGTCCCTCTTTTGCTCTTCTCAGCTCAGTGCGTGCGAGTGCAGTTATTTCGTGTCCTACAGTGACAGGGCACAATCCCAGTCTCACCTGCCTCAGGTGCCTCCAGGCTCCCAGGGAGGAGCTGGGCTGTGCTGTGGGTGCTGCTGAGCCCTTGGCAAACTGGGGAACATCAAATGGCAGAGCTGTGGCTGCTGTGGTGTCTCAGGAAGAGCAGGGACGTTTCAGATGGATGAGTGGCTGAGTTGCTGCTTCAGGTTCTCTGCAAACACATCCTGCTGCCTGTCAGGGCTGGGACTGGGAGATCCAGGGAACCTGCACTTGCCAAGGAACAGCACAGCATCCAACAGGGATCCAACCTCGCTGCAGAGAAAGCACCTGGAACAGCACCCAACAGAAAGCACCCCCAGAAACGAGGCATTCCTGCCACGCACACTCTTAGCAGAGACAGCAGCCTCCGAGTGCATTAAAATATCTGGTGGCTGATCTCTGCTGTGGTATTTGCCTTCCTCAGCTGAGGAGTAGAGGCACAAGTCATAACTGGATGTACACATCACCAAAAATTAGTCATCAAATATTTCATCTGTGCAATGGTTGGGTCCTTTTCTTCCATAGCTAAGCTTGGCAGAATAAAATCACTTTCCGGGGTGGCTGTGGGAACCTGAGGTCCTGAACAGGCCAGTTGTTCTCTCCAGGAACTGAGATGAGTTTTTGGTGTCTTGTCTGTTCATTTGTGCAAGGGTCTGACTGCAGTGGTGGTCTGACTGCATGGTCAACAATTGGGGTGTCCAAAACATAAATCAGGCCATGCCAAAGTTGAGGAGGATTGAACGAGGTGGAGAAAAGGCTCCAGGCTCTGCCCTTTCCTTGACAAGCTTTCCTAGGAAAGAAGATCCCCTCCAGGAGCCGCAACCCCCCCATTCCCACTGGGATGCTGTACTGGTTTGAAAGCAAACCAGTGGGAGATCCCAAGTCAGAACTACAATTTAATAAGGAAATTAAGATAAAGGCAGCAGTACAGAAGCACTGCCAGAGCCAGGGCACAGCCTGACAGCCCGGGGGCAGGGCGGGGGCAGCAGTCCCATGGAAGGGTGGCTGCAGCCCTGCTGCAGGGACAGATGTGGTTCTGNTCACACTAAAAACTAAAAAGCATAGCTAAACATCAAGTGAGGAGACTGTGAGAATAGGAAAACAACTTCAGAAAAATAGCAGTAACATCCAGGTAAGGAATTGAGAAGAGAATGCAAGCACTGCTTGCATGGAAAACCACAAAAGACAGCCCCTCAAAAAGGTTAAAAAGTCATAGGAGCAGCTTACAAAACTTCTAACACACTAAAAAAAGCATTCAGGAGCCGAAAGTTGTTCTGACAACTCCTAAGACCTTTGACAACCCGAGTGTAAGAGGAGGCTTAGAGCAGGGAAAGGCGCAGCAGGAAAACACGGGGCTCGTGTTGTGCCTGTGCCCACCGAGGCTGAGGGGGTCAGAGCCTCCCTTCTTGGGACACTTGTCATGGATTGAGGCATTTCTGGATGANTGTTCCAAAGGCTGGAATGAGGAGACACGTTGTTTGATTTGGTCTGTTTGGGATGATTTTTTCTTCTTTTTTTTTTTTTTTTTTGAGGAAATTCACACCTCAAAAACCTACAAAGGGCAGTAAGATCCTGATTGGTGTGGGGGTGGTGAGAAGGGAAGCAATTTTATTGTCTCTCCCAGGATCTCCTCCTGGGTGGCAGACCCAAGATCCAGGGAAGGCTCCTCTGGCTCTGTGGGCACCTTCGGCTGGGAAACTCCTCCTGCAGAAGCAGCGGATGCACAAGGTTTACCTTGGTTCAAAAACTGAACAAATTCATGGGGAGAAGAATCCATGGAGGGTTGTTAAATATAAAAACACCACCTCCATCTCAGTGCTGCAGATCTCTGGAGGGCAGGAAATCAATCAGGAAATACCTAAATCTGTCGTTCTTGTACAAAGCCCCAGATTAAGTGCAGCAATAATACTTGGAATATTTTGCCCATTGAGCTCAATGAGTGGTTATTGATCTTTGGCTCATTTATAAGCAGCTAATTGTGAGTGTTTGCTGTTAGCCTGTTGCATTAAGTTTATCAATGTAATTATAGATTACTTGCACTGATTGAATACTTGCAGGAGGGTTACATTCTTTCACTTATTTTTGACAAATATTCATAATTCAGCCTTATCTGTGGCTGCATAGATGTTGTTCTAGAACCATTAATAGAGCTGAAGGAGGAATAAAATATTACGGATAATTTATTTAATGAATTTGGCTACTTCTCCTGCTCATGAATTTTTTTTTTTTGCCAGCCGTTTGTGTCGCATGTTTGTTTGTTATTTTAAAATATTGGGTGATTGTTAATTCTCCTTCCTGCTCTGGGAATTGCTTGGCTGGTTCTGGTCTTGCTCCACTATGTCCATGTCTGGCTCTCAAAAATGGATCATCTGCTTTGAAGTCCTCTAATGTTCCTTCACAAGCTGACATTTCCCTACTTTTTCAGGGAGTATGAACACAAAAATCAGGCCTGGAGCCTAAATCAAGGAGTTGGGTGATCTCTCAGGGAGCAAATATCCACATATTCACAGGTATGAAGTGATATTGTCATTTCTGCTCCACTTTGAGCACCACGTGGGCATGTCTTTCTCCAGAAATGATGGTCCCTGCAGGGGCTTGGGGTGTCCTGGGTTTGGTGCTGCTTTTCCTCCTCCCAGCCCTTGAGGATTTGCTCTCCACAGTGTGATTTCCACTGCTACCCCAAGGAACGGGAAGAGAGGAAGCTGGAGGAGCACACATGGCACGGAGAAAGTCAGAGGGGCCACGTGTCCAAGCAGAACCTTCCAGGGGCTGATGACTCCCCGGGACTTGCTGTGGGCACAGAGACTCCCAGAATATCCTGAGCGGGAAGGGTCCCACGAGGACCATCGAGGATTGACTCCCGCTCAGGCTGAGTCCCTGGGAACACAAATCAGCGGCGTGGCAGCACGAAGACAAACAAAACATCAGCACAATCTCTCCCTGTCCTCGCTCTCTGTGGTCCCTGGTGTGGTTTAGCTCTCCTGGGTTTGTTCCAAGCTCCTCGCTCTGAGGCTGGGCTGAATGAGAGAGCTTGTGTTCAGCAGGGCGAGGGCGAGAGAATTCCTGCCCTTGCTCCATTTACAATATTGTGGCTCTATAATAAGATTTCCCCCCTTGTATTAGGTTTCAGGTGGATTTCTCAAACGGCAGGAAAACAGGCAGGGACACAAGTTTTATAGCTGCTGACAGCTCCAAAAGCAGGTTATTGAATTGCAGAGCGAGGGCATTACAAAGGTGAGAAGTTGAGTCAGAATCTTGACGCAAAGCTCGCGGAAGCCTCGGGCCGCAGGGCTCGGTGCTGACGTGGGCACTGGGCAGCAGATGAAAACCCTGTCTGCCTGCCCAAACCTCCCTGGCTGGTGCCTTCCTCATCCTCTCCTCCTCTGTTCCATGCCTGGCCACTCTCACGCGGAGGGCCAGGAGCAGTGGGTACTGATCAGGGCTTGGACCAGCCCCTCACGGGGAGAGAAAGGACAGCCCGAGGGCAGGGAGCTGGGGGAGGCTCCTGGGCAGGGGTCTGGGGTTTGGTGTTGGATTCTCTGTGAAATGCTGGCTTTTCCTGATAATCCCAAAATGACAACTCCAGTTACACGAGAAGAATGAAGCTCAGACAATTCACAACCCCGTGGGTCCAGCACCAGAGGCTTTTATGAATCTTTGTTGGCAGGGCTAGCTGCTTGTTTGCACGCTTGTCTTTATTCCCATCCCTTTATCCCGTGGAGAATCAGCTGTGGCTGTGCTAATGCTCCTGGCTGATGCAGGGCAGTGCTGGGTGCCTCACAGCTGGGAGCAGCGAAATGCACTGGGTTGCTTTCCAAGGGAATAATTTTTCATCAGAAATCGTGACACGGCAACAGCATTTTCCATCCTCCATCCGGGCTTTTGGCATCAGGTCCACGGGGAGTTTTGGCTGGTGTTCTGCCTCGGAGTGGGAATTTAAAGGCGCATCTGAGGTAGGTGGGAATTTGTTTTGTGGAGTGAAGAGCTGAGGCTCAGTCACAGGAGGGGTCAGACAGGTGGGATGGGGCTGCTCTGGCTCTGCCAGCAAGGATCCAGGACTTTGATGGAGATGTGTAGGCAATACTTTTTAAGTGTTTTAAGTGGTTTAAATCAGGTTTTTAAGTGGTTTAAGTGTTTATAAACACTTCCAACCCACAGCCTCGACATGGGGCTGCTGGTACCTTAAAGAGAGGTTTTTAGGAGGTCTGGGAAGTTCCTGCCAAAAGCTGGTGGAGTGGGAGTCCGTGGAGCAAAGGGGAACCAAAGGATATTGGGAAAAGGTTCTTCCCCCAGAGGGTGCTGGGCACTGCCCAGGCTCCCCAGGGAATGGGCACAGCCCCGAGGCTGCCAGAGCTCCAGGGGCGTTTGGACAGCGCTGCCAGGGATGCCCAGGGTGGGGTTGTTGGGGTGTCTGGGCAGGGCCAGGGGCTGGGTGATCCTGTGGGTCCAACTCAGGATATTCCATGATTCTGTGATCTCTCCCCAAATCCAGGCAGTACCACTCACCTCCTGGATAAGAGAGGCCAGCTGGACTGAGGCTGGACCCCCAGGGACATGAGGACAGTGTTCTCCAGAGGTTTCTTTCTCACCATTTCAGCAGCAAGTCTCTAATTAAGCTCTCTGAACACACCCTGTTCCAGACTGGCCTGTGGATGAAACTGACCTTTAAAAAGGGAACTGAGATACTCAAGGGGCCGGACACCTCCAGGACAGCAGATGAGCATTGATCTGAGAGATAAATTTTTAATGCTACAGCTTAAAATCCCCAATTGTCTGCAAGATTTATTTCTTTGCCTCTTTGGGCTTGTTCCTGCACCCGACAGAACTGCAGGAATGATGTTGCAGTGATGGAGGACGGGAACCTTGCAGTCTGTGTCTCCAAGACTGGATGGCTGTGCCCTGGGTGGGGTCTGAAGGACCTGGTGTCTGGCTGCCAGGTCTCCTTCTGTTGTCATCTGCCTCCCCGAGTGTTGGATTCTCTGTGAAATGCTGGCTTTTCCTGATAATCCCAAAATGACAACTCCAGTTACACGAGAAGAATGAAGCTCAGACAATTCACAACCCCGTGGGTCCAGCACCAGAGGCTTTTATGAATCATTTTATGAGCCTGCTGCCAAGTGTGAGACCCACCCGAGGCACTCCAGGGGTGACCACGGGGCTTGGGGAGGGGGCTGCAGTGGCAGGAAGGGCCCTGGGGCTGGTGGCAGCGGTGGTGGGCAGGGCTGGACCCTCGGGCAGCAGCTTCCATCCCAGAAGCTCCTGCCAGTGCTGGGGCAGGGTGGGAGGGCTCTGCTGCCACGGTCCTGCCACGGGCCCTGCTTGCTCCTGCTGCAGCAGTGCCCCTCGGAGCATCTCTCAGGGCTGTGAAGCTGCCAGCCTACAAAAGCAGCTCTTCCTGCCCGTGGCAGGGCTTGGAATGAGATGATCTTTAAGGTCTCTTCAAACCCAAATAATTCTGTTATTCTACAGCTTAAAGCATTACTGGCCAAGGAGAGGCTGCTCCATCCCCTTGACTCCATCACAGAGCAGAGAGATTTCTTCCCCTAGCCTCAGGCTGGGAATGAATTTGGGAATGTCAGGGCCACGTCCTGTGGCGTTGGGGTCTGAGTCAGGCACTGGACCAGGGGAAGAGCTCCTCTCTCCCTGGCTTCTCACGATGTGGAGCAGCCTGAGCCCGGTGGGACTCAGCTCCTGAGCAGCACAGAAGTTCCTGCTGATACTGCAGGGGAGAAATGCTGCATTAAAGCAGGAAATATCCAATGTGCATTGCAAATGAAGAGATTTTTCATTTGTGTTCTAAAGGAGGAAAAATATCGCCAAGCCCAGTTAATAACGCAGGAAAGCTCTTGTGGTTATCAGGGATCTTCAGCTCTAATCCCCTCTGATAACAGTAAATTGAAGCAGCTCCTCTGCTGAGGCTTTTCTGTGGCTGGATTGTACCCATATAATAAGAGAAATGGGCACTGCCTCTCCTATTTACCACTCCTTCATTTGAATAAGTTTTTAGACTGCACTTTCCTCCCTTCACAGATATCTGATTTACTGCATTTTAAACAGAAACCACTCCTGCAACAATACCTCTTTCTATCAAGATTTGTAATCAGGCTGTTCCTGTTGAACTGCTGTTATTCAAGTTATTAATTTGTCATTTTGCACAGAGTCTGATCAGAGAAAGAGATGAACAGGAGGGTCTGTGCCCCTGCAGGCAGAGCAGGATGGATTTAATTAGAGCATAGAAAGCTGCAGGTTTTATTTTGTGTTTGTGTTGTTGGTTTGGTTTTTCCTCAGCCCAGCATTTTAAGAGCTTACACAGCAATCTGCATAAATTACTATGCAGATTTTTACTTAGCTTCTTACACCTAATTTGATTAATGATAATGACTCTGACAGGGTAGATGGAGAGGGAGTCTCCACAAAGGCATGGAGTGACAGGACAAGGGGGAATGACTTCAAACTGGCAGGAGAATGGGTTTAGGCTGGATATTAGGAAGGAACTGTTCCCTGTGAGGGTGGGGAGGCCCTGGCACAGGGTGCCCAGAGAAGCTGTGGCTGCCCCTGCATCTCTGGAAGTGTCTAAGGCCAGGTTGGACAGGGCTTGGAGCCACCTGGGATGGTGGAAGTGTCCCTGGCACAGGGAGGTGGGACTTTAAGGTCCCTCCCAGCCCAATCCATTCTATGACTCTCAGGTCACAGCAAATTTTGTGTAAGGGAACAAGGTGGATCAGCTTCAGTGCTCTTCACTCTAGAGACAGCAAACACTGCAAACTGGCCTTTAAAAGGGGTTTCAGGGTGATTTCCTTGCTCTTGAGCTGCTGTCTGTGCAGGCAGGGAGGTGGAAACCTTTGCACTGAACAGGAGCTTTGTTTCCTGAGCTCGGCTCCTGTGCTGCCCTGCCCAGACCCACTTTCTGCTGACAGAAATTCTCTGGGGCAGGTTTGCTGTCCCACTCAGTAACCCCAGCTCGCCTGGTGATTCAGACCTCTGCAGCTGCCTCAGGCACCTTCCCTCCACCTGCTGGCTGACACAACAAAGTCAAGTTTTCCATCCATTAAGCCTGCTCCCATTTCAAGCCCAGCAACCCTCTGCAGCTGGTTTTTGCCCCACGAAAGGCTTTAGGAAGAGTAGAAATATTAATTAGAAGAGGCTGACATTTTTTGTCCCCATTTCTCTTTCACACCTTCACCCATATTTTCCTGTGAGGAGAGTGCAGCACTGGGGCAGATCCTGGAGGGGCCACGGGATCACTGTCCACAGAGGTTTTGAAGGCTCAGCTGGGTAAAGTCGTGGCTGAGCTGGTCTGGTGGTGATTCTAATCCTACCTGGAGAAGGATCTTGGGCCAGAGAGCTCCAGCAACCCCCATTTCTGTGGTTCCTCAGGTTCTGGGCAAAGCCAGCCCCAGTTTGCTCTGCCTGGAGAGCCTCTGTAGGAGTGACTTTGTTTGGGTGAAAGAAGAAGAAGCTGAGACTGTGATCCCACTTTCCCAAGATGAATTTTTTTTTAAAAAAGGAATTCTGGCAGTGAGAGAAGCCCGACTTTTATTGATGCTGCACAGAGGCAAGTGATTTTGCATCTAGTTTTAGGAGAGCAGTATAACTGCTTTTGACAGCCTGGTCTAATAATAATAAAAAGGCCCAGCTCCTCGTATTGCAACCTGATAGCAAAGCTGGAGTGTGAATTTATCCCATAAAAATTCATCTACCATGGCTAAAGCCCTGTAAATTGAGTCCTGTGTTTTGGTTGTTAAATAAAAACAAAAACACACCACAGAGTAATGACAGAAACACTGCTCAGCTCTGGCAATTGTGTCTTGTTAAAACATCACTTAGGGTAATTTACAGGCTTTGATTAAAGCATATATTTCAGTGAATTATCGTTTTCCATCTCTTCCCTTCCCCTGCTCCCCCCTTACCCCATGGGGATGTAAAACATCATGCTGAGGCTGGATCTCCTCAGGGAGACACCAGGAACCCACTACCCTGCACCATAAATCCCTGCCACGCTTTGGTGTTCACTGCCTGTCACCAGCTTTTGTTACAGCTCAGAAGGTCAAAGGATGGCTGAGCTGCTCCCTGGGGTGGCTGGAGAAGATTTTTGGGAAGCAGCAGGGGAGATGCTGCCCCACCCCACGGCCAGGGCTGTGCCCCACCTTCCCTGCCCTTCTCCATCCCAAACCTCCATCCTTGCTCGTGCCCAAATCCCTGCCGAGAGCACAGCAGAGGATGTTTGCAAGCCCAAAACCCGAGCACAAGGAGAGAAATTTGTATTAAAGTGCTTTCAGACATCAGAGAGTGTTCCTGGGCTGTCTCAGGTAAGCTCAGCTGGGTTAGATGGGAGCAAAAATCCAGGGAGCTGTGTCTGCCTCTGCCAGTGAGTGAGAGGGAGCACCTGCAGGGATCCTCCTTTGGTCCCTGTCCCAAGAGCCTGGAACATGCAGCTTGTGCTCTCCCTGAGCCACAGGCTCAGCTTTTAGTTGAATTTAAAGGCCTTCAATGGATTATTCTTCTGTGAACTTGCCCAGCTGCTTTTTGAACCCATCTAAAATTCCTTCTCTGCAGGTTCCTGCAGGGAGAAGATCCCCAGCTGAGCTCTGGGGTGTGTGAAAAGGGCCTCCTGAGGCCTGTTTGGAACCTTCCAATTACTGATTTCACTTCAGGGTCCCAAATTCTTGCATTAGAATAGATCACAATGACTCATTTCCTCCCTCCTCTCTTTGTGTCTCATTCCATCTCCTGTGCCTCTCTATTCCTATTTTCTGTTTCCCATCCTGAAAGGTCCTAATCTGTTTGGCTGCTTCTCATTTGGGAGCTGTTTCATGCCTCTGATGACTTTTGCTGCTTTCCCCTGGACACCTTTCATTCCCACTTTGCTCTTTTCCAAGCAGAAGGCCCAGGCTGTGCCCAGCTCTCGAGACGGTGGGAAGCCATGAATTTATGCAGTGGCACAAAGCACCAAAACAGATGTTCTCTCTTTCATTCCCTAATAATTCCCACTGCTTCATTTGCTCTTTTTTTTGAACCATTTCTGAGTTTTTCCCAGAGCCTCGAGATCCCCACCCTGCACACACAGAGCCCAGTGTTAGAAATGCAGAATTGCTGATTCCCATTTATCCACGTGCACATGCACCGTGTGAATTTATCCATATTAGGCTTAATCCAGCATTTGCTTGCCTGCTCAGCCAGGTTTTTCTGCAAGGCTTTGCAGCCAGCTCCCTTTTTTTGCTGCTCTGAGAAACTTTGGGTCACGAGGAAATGCAGTTAAAGCAACAGAAGCACCTGGGGTTTTATATCATAGAAACATGGAATGGTTTGGGTTGGAAGCGACCTTAAAGCCCATCTCATTCCACCCCTTTCCATGGGCAGGGACACCTTCCACTAGCCCAGGTTGCTCACGCAGCTGCAAATCCATGAACACTTCCCCAAACAGCTCATCCCTGCCCATGGCCCTGTCAGGGAAATGCTTTATTTTTTTATTATTATTTATGGCTTTGACATGGGTTAGCACAGCTAGAAGTTTTAGTTAAGGAGAAAAAAAAATATTCCACCAGCCAAGGAAGTGACGTTTGTTGCAAAGAGCTGTTGTAACTTCCTCCAAAACTTGATAGAACCAATCAATTGATTACTTTGGATATTGACAGCTCTAT